>CAXITT010000090.1:1541017-1615634 GCA_964033795.1 Lymnaea stagnalis | reverse complement strand
AAAAAAAAAAAGCAAAAAAAAAATAAAAAATGGACCCCCACACACTCACAACTAACGGTTCTTTTCTCTAATCAGTGAGGGCAATGCCCAAAAATGGAGTGGGGGGGGGGGCGTGTTAAGACTCAAGCACGCAAGAATTTGTTTTTTTTTACACAAAAGCGAAAAATAAACAAATAAATATTATAAAATGAAAGCCGATGTTATGAGAACTGGTGATATTAAAGTTGATGATATAAGAGTTGATTGATATGAGAGTTGATGATATAAGAGTTGATGTAATGAGAGTTGATGTTAGGAGATTCGATGATATGAGATTTAATGATATGAGATTCGATGATACGAGAGTTGATGATACAAGAGTTGATGATATGAGTCCCGATGATATGAGATCTGATTATATTATTCATGTGCTAAACATCATGCATTATTTTTCAAAAATAAATGTATGCTTAAGTATATGAGATACATTTTCCTAAAAATAATGTGAAAGTACAGCAAAAAATTATTTTAATATAAGTCTCCTTCTGCATTTGTTTAGGGCGGTAAATGTTTTGAACTCGAAAATGGGCGTGGAGCTGCAAAAAAAAAAAAAAAAAAAAAAAAAAAATTTTAAAAAATTAAAAAAACAAAAAAAAAANATAATAATTTTAAAATATTTCACTACCCTATAAATAATTCATGTCAGATGAAAGGAAAGATGAAGTTCATTAGTTAATTTAAAGCTGAATTATACATGAATAAAATTATAGATTTTAAATAAATAAAAAACACAATTTTAAAAATAAGAAACAAAAAAAAAAAGAACTTGTTTGTTGTTAAGACAGGTTAAGTTCAGGTGAGATAACTCACACCTTGTTCATAAGGATAACTGAACTTTAATAGCTGGTTATTATTTTTAAGGCCAATGCACTGTCAACCGTGGAGGGAAAATAAGGCCTCTGAGGAATTTGAGAAAGAAAAGGGGGGAAAAAATTGAAGGAAATCAGATGAGTTCACAATAAGTCAATGGAGTGAGACCAAAGAAAACACAACCCAGTAAATGTAGAGGTCGAGACTAAGGGGATGGATGGTTATCTCCCCTTTTCCCTTAGAGATGTTGGAGCTTATGACAACGGTGAAATATGGCCCCCAGTCCTTTGTGTGTGACATCACTTGTCATTGTCACGGATGTCAGTGGGCATTCTTCACATCCAACCTCTTGATGTATCGCCTCCTAGCCTCCAGGTCTGTGGCGCGAGGAAAGAGCTAACCCATATTTTAACGTGGGAAGGGGGGGGGGGTGACGTCACGTGCCACAGCCTTGAATAAAATAAATACCAAACCAAAACATGAGAAAAATTATCATGTTTGTTTAAATCACACTAAGTAGAAGAAGACATTATTGTTTTGTTTTTTTTTAAAGTAAAAAATCAAACTAAATCCTGAATTCTATAGCTGACGCGAGCAATATCAATGTTTTGTTTTAAAACGGTTAAACAGCAACTTTTCGGTTTCAGTTCATTTGTCGTATGAATAGTGTCACGTGATCAGCATTCATAGCATCATTCTTATGGTGGCTACCCAATGGGCACACACACACACAGCAGAGTTTGCGTTGGATGCATATCTAAACAGCTTTCTATCATGCATCTTTTTTGTTTTTTGTGTGTGTTGCAATCTTAAGGTTAACCACTCTCCTGGAATGTCTCGTGAGTTTCTAATAATGAGAGGAGGTTTGAGGCGTTCAAGGGGTTTTAATCAAAGGATCAAGGGGAGTCATCAGTTGAAATTTGATTTTTTTTTTTTTGCCGGTTAGTGACTTTAGAAACATTGCGTCCAATTTTTTAACGTCCAATTATCTAAAAAAAAAATTATTTTTGATGACAGTGATCAACGAACAATGATAGTTATGTCAAACCGAAGTCGAATAGCAACCCTTGCGCCCCCCCAGGCGGCTTCCACCACTCCTGGTATTGAATCCTTTCAAGTCAATTATTGGAAAAAAATATTGAATTATTTTAAGCAATTAAAAACAATTATCCCACTTAACATTCAATCCATCTTTTATTCATTTAGGGATGGCTTTAAAAAAATTTAGCGGGCCGTGAAAATGTGTGCACCAACCACCAATTTAGCCCCCCCCCCCCCACGCGAGAGCGACGTGGCAATTCGGCAACATGGCATTGACTTAAACACTCACCATGAAATTCTCAGTAAACTTAGACGGAACTCGACGGTCCATTAGATCTACGCAGTGTTGAAAAATGAAAGCACGACATTATCTGCTACAATGTACTACAATATGGCCGCCTAATAATGAGAATCAAGAGATAGAAAGTTTCGCGTCTTGGTTTACTGTCGGAGCTTTTCTGAAATGTTTTTTTCTTTTCAAAATAAATGTTTTAAATTCAAGTGGTTCTTGAATTGCGAAGAGGAATTAAAAACAGAAATTTCTTACAGATATTGAAAACGTAAAACTGTAAATGGAAATTGTACGACTCATTTTGAATTTTTTTTTGTTGGTACGTAATAAATATTCCCGTATTCTTCTTCTATATCTTAAGGGCCCACGATCAATTTATTGATCATTTTGGCTCCTATGCATGTAGATGGGATTTGCAATGTTTCTGTTACTGGTGGTGATGATGAAATCATGCACTAGGGGTTTGAAGGCTTGAGGCAATTGACACAAATGTGTAGTGTTGTCGCCTCAACCGTTCCTTTTGAAAGATGGTTCCAGTCCCTGATTGTCTTGGGCAGGAATGAGCAGCTCTTATACTGGCTTCTTGCTGGTATGAGCCTGAGTTGCCTGTCATGGCCTCGTCGCTGTCTATGGGGGAGAGGGACGAGTTTCTGTTTAATACTGGAACAGTGGACCAGCCCATTATTTATCTTGTACATCATGGAGAGCCTGGATTGTCGTCGTCGTTTCTCCAAAGGTGACCAGCCTAGTGTTTCTAGCATGCTGCCAACACTAGAGGTATTCCTGTAGCGGTTTAGGACAAAGCGTGCTGCTCGTCGCCGGACCGCCTCCAACCTGTCAATGCTCTTCTGGGTAAATGGGTCCCAGACTGAAGATGCATAATCTAAAATCGGACGGATAAAGGCTTTATATGCTCTTTCTTTCACACAGGAGTTGCCAATCTTTAGATTTCGCCTTAAGAACCCCAAGGCTTGGTTTGCTTGGTTACATACATTGTTAATATGCTCGTCCCAGCGGACCTCTCTTTGAATGGTAACACCCAGGTACTTTACGGAGGAAACTTGCTCAAGTATATGGCCGTTCGTATTGGTAGTGTAGAGGAGTACAACTTCTAGAGATTAATAGTGTCTGGCACTTGGCAGGGTGAAATTCCATGTCCCAGCTCATCTCCCACTCAGCCAACAGATTGAGATCCTGTTGTACCTGGTCCTGGTCAGATCTGTTGTCCTATAAACTGCTGTGTCATCTGTGAACAGTCTTGCCTGTGATGTCAGTTTCTCGGGTAGGTCATTAATGTATGCTAGGAACAAACAGGGGCCCAGGACTGATCCCTGGGGGACCCTTGACTTCACATTGACAAAGGAGGAGCTTGTACCTCCCACCACTACTGCTTGGCGTCGGTGGCTGAGGAAGCTAGAGATTTACTGATGGAAACAAATATATATAACCCCCCCCCCCCCACGCTCACTTGATCTGAATTCTTCGACTACTTATATTTTATTATCAGAATTTATGTGCTATTAGAATGATTGTCCCTGTTTTGTGTGGTCAAAGCAATGCTACTACGGTGCGACAGCTTTTCTTGGTTCGTTTTTCTGGAAGCCCAAAAATGTTAAAATGATCCTCGCATCGCTGAGAAGTGCTAGCAACACGTGACCATACAACTCGGGAAGTTAAGACCAGTTCTAGTGGTGGGAAGGTGAAGGGGGTGGGTCATAAAGGATGTGGGGGCGGGGGGGGGCGGGTGAGGTGTGGTGGTCACGGCTTGTCGCCACGTGTGAAGGTTGAAGGGGGCAAGTTTCAGGTGTTTTGTTTTTTGTTTTGTTACCTTTGGTGGCGTGGACGCACACGTGAACAATGCTACAAAGTTCGGTTTGCTTTTTTAAAAAAAAAAAAATTCTTAAAATATTTAACCTATTTTCACTGAGTGCGAAACAAACCCATCAAAAGCAAGAACTATGTACGGTAATGACCGTTTAATTAAAATAATAAAATAGGCCACGCCGTCACCCCAAAACACATCGTACATTACATTTCACAACTGAGCAGCTCATAAAATTTGTGACAAAAATTAGAAATGGCTTCTTTACCAAACTCTTTGTTTGTGTTTGTAGTTGGCGTTGGTTGAATGAAAGGAAAGGTTGCCCCGCCAGGTCGGTATGTAGGCGTGCGTCCAAATCTAAAATTTTGATAAGTGCAAAAATGGACAGGTAAGTCACGACCCGACCCGGTTGACGCCCTTGGTGGGGGGGGGGGTGGGGGGACGAGTATAAATGATCTCGACCAGACCGTATCTGTAGAATCCAGCCAATAAGCGATCTGCGTGTTGCATAGAGGGTTGAGTTGTGCGTCTTGAGACTGCCCTCGGACACTAATCGGTGAGTAAGTAACATCCATTCATATAAGTACAAACAATGTTTAGGTTTTGTGTTGACAGGTGTAAGTACCTGTCAGTTAAGGAACGGAAGTGAAGGAATGAAAACGGAACGAACTAATTTTATGGGGCCATGACGTGCGCATTTCGCAGAGGTCGTAAAAGAACAACTTTGCCAACCATCTGTGAAGAATGTGTGAAAAGCAGATGATTATATTGCGTGCGTCGTCCTCCCCCCCCCCCCCCCCCCCCGACTGCGTTCAGCCGTGTTAAGTAAATAAATAGTGTAAGAATATATGTTTATACTTAAAAATAAGACAAAATATTAAAGAAACGTTTCCTACAACCCCTAAGAGGCCTGCACAACTCAAGACGCAATACTGTATGAAAAACTTGTGGGGGCCAAAAGAAAATAGGAGAAATAAGAAAATAATAAGAATAAAGAATATTTCTTTACTTCGTGGGCCGCAAATTGGGTGCTAGGCGGCCGAATGTTGTGCAGGCCTGGCCTAAATCGGAAGTTCAAGAATAGACAATTTGTTACCAGAAACTCACTTTAAATTGAAGAGTTTCTAAATGTATGTCAGGGAAGCAATCTTACTTTAAATACGTATCATTTATTCAAGTAATCAACTTTTTTTTCCCGATCTACCTGTTAACTGCTGAAGATAATTATAAAAACAAGAATCCTTTAAAATAAGTAATTATTAGAGCTGTGTAGCTAACCATCTCTTTAAATGTGTATCTCTGTCCTGCTATAAAGTACAAACAAAAGGTCTCACCAAACACGAAACCTTTTCTATTCTTTTGTTAAATTTTATGGGCCATAGAATATAACTGAAATGATGTTCATAGTGTCATACAATGTTATATTTCATGGGCCATAGAATATAACTGAAATGATGTTCATATTATCATACAATGTTATATTTATGTGATCTGCAGGGCCGCTAATCCTTGACTATGGGAGTGCTTCTGATGTCATGCCTTCTTTTGTGTTTGCTGGCCATAGTAGCTGGTCAAGGTAAATCTTTCTTTCTTGCTTCCATCATTTCTTTAGTTACTTCGTTCTTTCTTTCCTTCGTTCTTTTTTCTGTATTTCTGATTTTCTTTCTTTTTTCCTTTTTTCGTTTTTTCCCCTTTCTTTTCTTCTTTAAATTTTTCCTTTACTAACTTAAACCATTATAGATTTATCTTTTTGCTTTTGAAGAGCAGGTCACTTCAGTTTCAGCTTAATAAAACTTTCTAGTTTTTAAAATAATCTATGGTGGCGTAGCTTGGTAGCTCGGTAGCTTGGTAGCTCGATAGCTTTGCTAGAAAGGCTGTTGGCGATTGTGCACCATTTTTTGGGTGCAAAATTTGTTTAAAACGTTATATATAAAACAATGTAATATTATTAGGGATTTAATTTACATCCAATACATGAGCTGTACATGGGGGGGGAGGGGGGGAGGAAGGGGCTGCTTGGTCTCAACTTGATGTGCCCCGAGAGCTGTCAATCCAGGCTACGCCAATCATGTACTCTTTAACAATTATTTAACGTCCAATCAATTTACAAGAGACTTATTTTATCGTTACACAGGGTTTGACCCCCTTATGTTGTGGATGTTCAGTGCACAAGGCGGAGAAATGAGCAAGTACTTACCATTTCTCTTTATGATGCAACAGCAGCAGGCGCCAGCGGCGGACCCCAACGCTGGCGGTGGTGGGGGCCCAATGGTGTAAATCAAGACTCAAAATGCTCAAACTTCGCCGCAATCATGTGTTCGAAATGCTAATGTGTAAATATTTACAGAATTTGGACATTTGTATAAAGGCAATTATAAGTAAATGAAATAAATCATGCACACTTTGTATGTATGAAAGTAATGATAGGACGACCTCCCGCAATGTGAGTCAACGTTTAATTTATCAATTTGAACAGAGGTTCCCAAAGTACGCACCGCATTGCTCACAGTGGTGCAGGGACGTTTAAAAGAAGAAAAAAAAATGTTTATAATGTGACATCTCACGGGGTTGGCGCCAAAGAGTAACTCCCACAGCGACAGCTGTTTGCAGAAGTCGTCAACGATGCTAGTACATGGCGCTCTGTAATAATGAAGTTGATCGTTTTTTAGTTTCTCGGACTTTCCTGGAACTCTGGGTTCGTAAATAAATGACTGTCGGCGTAACGCAGTCTTAGTGTGAACTTGGTTTTGGACATTTAAAAAAAAAGAATATTGTTGTGGTTGAGTCAAGCTAAGTTAATGAGGTATTTATTCTTATTTTTATTCCTTAAAAAAAAAAGAACTTTTTAAAAACAAAAAAAACAGAACATTGATCAAGAAAATGTAAAATCGCTTTAGAATTTGACTTAAGGCACCATGAGAAAAAATTAGAAGTGACTCGAAAAAGCTTGGGAACCTTTGTAGTAAGGTCGTTAGACAATCTTCTAATCATTAGAGTGAGTATTTTGAGTGTGAGTATTGAGTGATTTTGTTTTGATATAATTCGAAGAAAAATGTTCACATAGCAAAAACTGTCTTTAGTTACATGGAGGTGTTTCAATGACCTTTAGCATTTTTAATGCTTGCTCTTTCATAAAACTCCAGTTTAAATGACTATTTTGTCAACAACATCTCACGCACTGATATCCATGTTCTATTTTCAAAGAAACCGATTGTAAGTCTTAACTTATTTTAAGGACCCACATTCTCTTTTCTCCTGTAAAATTTCCGAATTAAACATTTCATTTTTCACCAATCACAGTAACAGAATAAACGTCATATCAACATGACAAAAGGCTTCATGTTTTTGGAACTTCATCTGTTTATCGCCAGCAACATTCGTGAACTCTTTATTTTAAATCTATTAACTCTGAAATAAAAGACTGTAATGGAGACAATGAGATTGAAGGAAAAAGGAAAGAAAAAAGATAGAGGGCAAGGAATGAAATAGAACAAGGAAGAGAGGGACGGAACAAAACGGAGTGAGGAAGTGAATATATTTTTTAAAGAGATGGATGGTACAAAACGGAGTGGGAAAGTGAATGTATTTTTTAAAGAGATGGATGGTACAAAACGGAGTGGGAAAGTGAATGTATTTTTTAAAGAGATGGATGGTACAAAACGGAGTGGGAAAGTGAATGTATTTTTTAAAGAGATGGATGGTACAAAACGGAGTGGGAAAGTGAATGTATTTTTTAAAGAGATGGATGGTACAAAACGGAGTGGGAAAGTGAATGTATTTTTTAAAGAGATGGATGGTACAAAACGGAGTGGGAAAGTGAATATATTTTTTAAAGAGATGGATGGTACAAAACGAAGTGGGAAAGTGAATATATTTTTTAAAGAGATGGATGGTACAAAACGGAGTGGGAAAGTGAATGTATTTTTTAAAGAGATGGATGGTACAAAACGGAGTGGGAAAGTGAATGTATTTTTTAAAGAGAGTGGCTGAAAGAAAGGGAACGACAAAGTGAATATATTTTGTAAAGACAGCCACTGTGATGAGGATTAAAAGGATTAAACTGGTTGGTTAAAATGTCTACAATTTAATCTGATCAAATTGTTAATGAAAAAGCTTCGCTAACAGTATACGATATTCCATTTCATTTGGAAATGTTAAATGTAGAATATTTGATGTCTAATTGGAAGTTGATCGATTGATAACATTTTACAAATAATAGGAGACAAAATCAACGACACATTTTAAAGCAATTAAACTCGATTTAAATGTGACACCACACATGAAACATAAACTATAAATTACATGTGATAAATATACAAGTCATATTAAATATTAAGGTCAAATAATATTGCTTCTTTCCATTTTTGTTTGTTTGAGGGAGTCCTATAGTCAGTGAGGATAATCGGTCTGTGTAATCGGTCAGTATAATCGCAAACTTAAGTCTGATCGATCTCAACTAAGGATATTAAAGTATTGAAATTAGTTTATAAAACTCAAGTGTACATGTGCAAGATAGACTACTCGGATTAACAGCATCAACTCATGATGCTCACGAAGTTCACATGTAGTGGTGTCATGAAGCTGACGTCATGAAGTTAACATGTAGTGGTGTCAAGATGCTGACGTCATGCAGGTCACGTGTAGTGGTGTCAAGATTCTGACGTCATGCAGGTCACGTGTAGTGGTGTCAAGATTCTGACGTCATGCAGTTCACATGCAGTGGTGCCCAGATGCTGACGTCATGAAGTTCACATGTAGTGGTGCCCAGATGCTGACTTCATGAAGTTCACATGTAGTGGTGCCCAGATGCTGACTTCATGAAGTTCACATGTAGTGGTGCCCAGATGCTGACTACATGAAGTTCACATGTAGTGGTGCCCAGATGCTGACTTCATGAAGTTCACATGTAGTGGTGCCCAGATGCTGACTTCATGAAGTTCACATGTAGTGGTGCCCAGATGCTGACTCCATGAAGTTCACATGTAGTGGTGCCCAGATGCTGACTCCATGAAGTTCACATGTAGTGGTGCCCAGATGCTGACTTCATGAAGTTCACATGTAGTGGTGCCCATATGCTGACTTCATGAAGTTCACATGTAGTGGTGCCCAGATGCTGACTTCATGAAGTTCACATGTAGTGGTGCCCAGATGCCATAACGCCCTAGTGGGGGTGGGGTCAAGATGCCATAACGCCCTGGTGGGGGTTGGGCCAGGATGCCATTCACCCTGGTGGGGGTGGGGTCAAGATGCAATAACGCCCGTTTCATCTATGGAATAACGTGTTTTTCTATGAATGTGTTCCTCACAATCAATTTATTCCTCACAATCAAAATATTGCTCACAATCAATGTTTTTCCTCACAATCAATGTATTCCTCACATTCAATTTATTCCTCAAAATAAATTTGGGCTTAATAACAATCATTAGGCGCCGTGGCGTCACTAGGTAGTGCGGTGGTCACGAACCCTAGTGACACGTCTGATCAGGCGGTTTGTGGGCAAATAATAAATGAATACAGTAATCAAATCATCCTTGTTTTTTAAGACATCAGTGTACTCGAGTGATGGAGGAATTAGATCAAATGAAATAAGATGACGAAAAGCAAAATGAAAGAAATGTGTTCTTAGTCAAAATGACAATGTTTTGTTTTGGAAATACAACACCAGCCCCACTTTTTTTCCGGGCTTATGTTGACAAGAATGTGCACATAAGATCTTAGCGCACCCCCTCTTAACGGAGAAACAGTCAATGAACTAAATGTATAAATGAAATGAAATTTGAAAATGATAAAAATAAATAGTTTAAACTCAAAAAATGGCAAAGACGGAGCCAGAACATTTTCAGACCAACAAAAGGGCCAGAACAGTCTCAGACCAACAAGACAATCAGAACAGTCTCAGACCAACAAGACCACCAAAAACAGTCTCAGACCAACAAGACAATCAGAACAATCTCAGAACAACAAGACAACCAGAAACAGTCTCATACCAACAAGACAATCAGAACAGTCTCAGACAAACAAGACAACAAGAAGCAGTCTCAGATCAACAAGACAACCAGAAACAGTCTCAGATCAACAAGACAACAAGAAACAGTCCCAGACCAACAAGACAATCAGAACAGTCTCAGACAAACAAGACAACAAGAAGCATGCTCATACCAACAAGACCACCAGAAACAGTCTCATACCAACAAGACAATCAGAACAGACTCAGACAAACAAGACAACAAGAAGCAGACTCAGACCAACAAGACAACCAGAAACAGACACATACAACAAGACTACCAGAAACAGAACCAGAGCAACAAGACAACAAAAAAAAAAACAGTCTCAGACCAACAAGACAATCAGAACAGTCTCAGAACAACAAACGATTTCCCGACCTTTTCCAAACAAAAACAAAAAAAAAACTTCTGAAACTGAAACCCATCTCCACAACCCTGGTGACAAGCTTGCAGACTTGAGAACACGAACATAGACACATTTGAACGCATGCTAGAAAACTCACAAGACTCCTAACAACATAATTAAATACATACAGGAGGTTTGGTTAGCACCAAGAAATAACTGAAAACAACGTAGCTGTGCTCACATGAAAAATAAACGCCATTTTAATTGTGTATAATTAACTGTAATCTTTTATGACGAACGTATAAATGAATAGAAATCAATAAAATGATTCTTTCAATAAACTTTCCTGCAAGCTCTTGCCGGATTCTTCCTCGCTATCACGGACGGGTCTGGAGGGACAGCGGTTGCTGTAGATGTTGGAAATAAAGATATAAAACATTTGATTCAGACCTCTTGGCTTTATTCGATGATTTACAAAGAATGAATATGCAAGTCTAGTCTTACAATCTTTGGGTAAGGCTAAAGAGACGTTGTTTAAAAGTGTGCACCAACACGCAAATACGTTTGCAAATATACCTAATAGCCTAAATTTAAAGTTTAAACTGTCCATTAAAAGGACACCTGACGTGTTTCTAACTTTGGGCTTCAAGTTATTTTGTTCCCCACATGTTCTTTCAAATAAGCCTCAAACAAAAGTTATAAAAATTGACAGACACAATAGTGACCAGAGAATGATCGGAGAGTGACCAGAGACAGACCAGATAGTGACCAGAGACATACCAAAGAGTGACCAGAGACGGAGCAGAGAGTGGCCAGTGACAGACAAGATAGTGGCAAGATGGAAGACTTGAGAGTGACCAGAGACAGACTAAAATATGACCAGAGTCAGACCAGAGAGTGACCAGAGACAGACGAAAGAGTGATCCGAGACAGACCAGAGAGTGACCAGAGACAGACAAGAGAGTGATCAAAGACAGAACAGGCAGTGATCAGAGACATACCAGATAGTGACCAGATACAGACCAGAGAGTGATCAGAGACGAGACTGACCAGAGAGTGACAAGAGACAGACCATAGAGTAACAAAAGACAGACCAGAGAGCATCGGATACGAACCAGAGAGTGACCAGAGACAGGCCGGAGAGTGACAACAGACAGGCCAGAGAGTCGCTGGATAGTGACCAGAGACAGACCAGACAGTGGCCGGATAGTGTGAAAGAGACAGACCGAAGAGACAGATCAGAGAGTGGCCGGATATCGTTAAAGCAATTAAAAAAAAAAAACATTCAAATACTAAGAAGTCTTTGGAGTAGTTCTCTTTTTTTCCGGCAACAGCCCCCTCTCCCCATTTTTGGCGCCATAATTCACCCCTAGCGCCCCGTAGTCTTCAAACGAAGCTTTTAAATTGAATTGATCAATTAATTTATTTATTGCTTAACACCCGTGACATGTTAAATCAATACTGGTAAGCATTAAGTAGCCTACATATTTATTTCGGTGTAGGCACCCCCCCTTTTTTTAAAAATTTTACACCGAGGGTGGGGGGGGGGGGGTGTTGCGGGGTTGGGCTAAAAATTTGACAAAACAAGCGTACAAAATAGCGCACTATATAAAAATCCCATTTAGTGCCTCTCCCACAACCCCCTCGTCGGGCTCGCAACGGCACAATTTTTCCACGCCCCTGAACTATATTTCTAGTCTAATGAGCCTTCACACCGCAGGAAACAAAATTAACAAAAAAAAAAAAAATATTAAGCACCAAACGCGCTTGGAATATTTTTTGTTAAAGAACCTCTTTTTGCGCAGTTAACGGGAATTTTATTTCATACAATCAGTGTCATCATATGTCCTTCAGCTTCCGCTTGAAAAACGGGAACAACTTATTTTTGGTGGTTGGGACTTGGGGATGGGGCTGAAAATTTGAAAGAATGTTCTGTCATCGGCAGCGAGTCTATGTGCTAAGTTTCAGCTCGATAGGGTGACGGAGAGTGAGTCATGTTTGAGCTGTCCGAAGATTTCGCCAGCCACGAACAAAAGGGAAGTTAATATAAAGGATTTAAAAAAAAATAGTTGGCTAAATGGTGTTCTTGTTTCATTTGTTAAACCTTAATTCATATCAAGTCTTTGCACGAAAGTTGTGTTGGTGGCGGGAGAGGTGGGTAAGGGATTTGAAAAAAAAATCATTTTGACTTTCTGGCGTAGGAAGTCTTCTGCCACATTCGTAAAACCAGTTAATTTTTTTTGTTTTTCAAATAAGTTTATGGTAGGACGTTTGGGTGGGTTCCTACTAACAGTGACTTGGAAGTTCGGGTTCGGTTTCCGTCGTCAGCAGGGTTCGCGCATCTGCAGGGTTTGAGTTCAGGTGTAATCGGTTCGGGTTCAAAGATAAATAACCGGGCAACGAAATGTGTTTTCTTCCGGAAAAGCTGCTTTAGTACGGGAGTAACAGAAAGACGATGGAACCTATTGCTGACCAACCGTTGTGAGACAGATCCTGGTAAGACCTGATGACGGAGTTGCAGGCCGCTATCCCGCACCTGATGAGAAACAAATCCACCCACAGGTAGACCACGATGAACACTCCGTTGACCACGTACTTGAACTTGTCCAGTCTACCAAACGTGTAGTTGTTGTGTCCGAGCAGGCTTAGTGTCAGCCCGACCTGGAAAGTAATAAAATAAAATGACGACTTAACAGTTTAAGATTGCGATAAGCTGGAAGGGGAATTTCCAGACGTCTTGATTCAAATATGCAGTCATGTGACACGTGACGAGCACGTGATGTGGTTTGAGCTGTATGATTATAACTTGTATGATGGTGACCAGAACATAGGAGGGTGTTGAGGTTTTTAGGGGCGGACAGTTTGTTATCAAACTGGTTCGTAACATAAATTATATACTATAAATTATAGTTATATAACTCATTCCCATTTAAGTCACTCATAGACATTTAAATAACGCATGCATACTCCCATAACTAATGCACTTTTACATAACCCATAGCATTTCGAAAAACTCAAAAATATTTACATAATTAATGGAATTTTACATAACCCATAGACAGTTGAATAGCTCATAAATATTTACATCATTGATGGACTTTTACCATCCCATAGACATTTACAAATAAAAAAAAACACTAGGAACAGACTAAATTAATAGTTGATGACGTCATTCTACCCTTTTTTTTTCTCTTCACATTGATAAGCAGCTTTGTGGTACACGAAATCAGATCTTAATTGTATATGTGAGGTTTGATGGCTGTAGTGAGAATGCTCCACGGACAGCGGTGTCTAACAAAACACGTAGCTACAAAAATCCAACAAATAAATGACAATGAGATGCCTCAACATGCTGAACACGTGCTTACTCCTTGTCGCGTCATAGTGCGCCATTGTTGACATATTTGTTTACTTAGCGCGCATGTGTGCATAATTGTGTAACCAACTTAAAATAAATGTGGCTGTCATATGACGCGAAGCTTAACTTCATTCCGAGACCTTCCAATAGTGTTCCCAAACTAGGTCAGATTCCTCCGCATGACGTGCATCATTTGCGTCATAATTTTACATTACACTTTGGCCTGCGGTAAACTACGCCTTCAAAGGTATTTTACAGCAAATAATAATGTTCAGCTTACTGTATTATTTGTCTAATCTGGGGTAATAATTCTTTTCCCCGAAACGTAAGTGTTTAAAAAACTATTGGTCACTGGCATGACTAGTGTTTGAGTGAAATATATTCACGTGTTCATAAAGACAGATTCAGTTGTTTACAAAATAAATGTTCAATTGTTTATTAAAGACACATAGTTAGTTGTTTATAAAGACAAATATTTAGGTCTTTATAGAAACAAATATTAATTTTTATAACGAAAAATAATCAGATTGTTAATAGAGACAAAAATTGAGTTGTTTACAGGTACTACTGACAGACAGGTAATGCTTGGAATAATGCGTCATCTTTTCTAAGGTGTCTGTACCAACGGCCCCTGCACCAACGGCCCCTGCACCACATCACCATTGTTTTCAGGTGACTACACTTTGTTTCACATCACTTGATATCACCATTGCTGTAAATTGGCCACACTTGGCCCCACGTCACCATTGTCATAAGATGGCCAAATTTGGCTAAACGTCCCTATTTTCATAAGATGGCCACACTTGGCCCCCACGTCAACATTGTCATAAGATGGCCAAATTTGTCTACATGTCACTATTTTCATAAGATGGCCACACTTGGCCCCCACATCACCATTGTCATCAGATGGCCACACTTGGCCCCCACATCACCATTATCATAAGGTGGTCACACTTGGCCACATGTCACCATTTTCATTTGATGGCCACACTTGGCCACACATCACCATTGTCATAAGATGGCCACACATCATAATTGTCATAAGATGGCCACACATCACCATTGTCATAAGATGGCCACACATCACCATTGTCATAAGATGACCACACATCACCATTGTCATAAGATGGCCACACATCATCATTGTCATAAGATGGCCACATGTCACCATTGTCATAAGATGGCCACGCATCATCATTGTCATAAGATGGCCACACATCACCATTGTCATAAGATGGCCACACATCATCATTGTCATAAGATGGCCACACATCATCATTGTCATAAGATGGCCACACATCATCATTGTCATAAGATGGCTCCACATCACCATTGTCATAAGATGGCTCCACATCACCATTGTCATAAGATGGCCACACATCACCATTGTCATAAGGTGGCCACACTTGGCGTCAATATTATCCCGGAGAAAGCAATAACTACGGTGATATGACTACGGTGTCCTGACTAACTCGTTGAGTATGTTGAATTAGGTGTTACAATATATGCACGTGACATAAATAAAAGGTTAAATAATTGGTAAGTTGTTTGTGTCTGAGTGTTTGCGTCAAAAAATGTGGGTGTGGTTGTGGCGATTGGGGTTGAGGGTTGTGGCGATTGGGGTTGAGGGTTGTGGCGATGGGGGTTGGGGTTAGGAAAGTGTCGAAGTGGGGGTGGTCGTGGGGGATGTGTGTTGGTGTAGCCGTGGGGGTGAGGAAGCCTATGGAGGGGGTGTGGGGGATGTGGTGAAAGTGGCAGTGGGGTGAGTGTGGATGTGGGGGTTGGGAGTGGGCGTGGGATGAAGATTCTGAGTGAGGGTGTGTGTGGTGTGTGAGTGGCCGTAGAGGTGGGGCTAGCAGTGAGCGTGGGGCTGTGGGAACGAGTTGAGACTGTGTTACTTCTTAACTGTAATGTCCTTGAGGTCTCTCCTCATTTTAAATTTCGAATGTGACTCTAACGCGGAGTTTCCAACGAGGTATATGGTGTATCCCTTTATCATACACTTATGGTGTATGGGCCCACCTCATCATGTCACCTATGATGAATGATTTCAACTCATCATGACACATAGACTGTATAGGTCACATCATCGCATGTTGTGTATGAGTTGCATCATAATCACAAATGGCGTATGTGGTCAAAGCATCATGTAACATATGGTGTATGGGTAACATCATCATGTCACACATGATGTAAGAGAGGCATGGGGTCACTTCAACTCTTATAGTATTTTTTTCCCTCAAAAACACATGTTGAACTCTTTTGACACAGTACGTAAGATCCTGAGGTGTAGAACATATATGTTTAAGCGAAACAAGAAGCTAATTGTTACAAAAATCTGTAACATATTAAACGTTAACAATCCTCTGTTACTTATCGCCAGGAACGAATGACCAACCTGTTTTTCAGCCAGCCACAGCATAAAGAAACCAACAATGACTAGAGGGAACAACAGCGTCGGCTTACAAGCCACGTCCCATATCTCCTGCTGCCACAGTCGTAGCTTCTTTTTGAAACTGGCCATCTGGTACGTGTCCCTCGGCTACCCGGCGTCTGTAGGACGTGTTCCCGGCGTCAGTAGGACGAGTTCCTGGCGTCAGTAGGACGAGTTCCTGGCGTCAGTAGGACGAGTTCCTGGCGTCAGTAGGACGAGTTCCTGGCGTCAGTAGGACGAGTTCCTGGCGTCAGCGGGACGAGTTCCTGGCGTCAGTAGGACGAGTTCCTGGCGTCAGTAGGACGAGTTCCTGCCGTCAGTGGGACGTGTTCCAGACGTCAGCAGCACGTGTGCCTGGCTTCAGTCGGATGTTCTTGGCGTCAGTAGGCTGTGTTCTTGGCGTCAGTAGGCTGTGTTCTTGGCGTCAGTAGGCTATTTTCCTGGCGTCAGTCGGCTGTGTAAGGAAGCGTATTTAACAATGTACGCAAATGAATACAACATGTTTCATTTCAAGAGGGAAAAGATCATTCTTTATATGGGCTCTAATGATGTGACAAATTATATATCATTCTCAAATCATGCCACACACATAGAAACAGCTAATTGATGATTTGTACAGGTTTGTATTGGTTGATCTCATAGGTTCCTATGCTTTTTATTTTTTATTCGCCTCCCTTGTATGGAAGCTCTATGAAACGGGACCCTACTTTAACAAAGCAAAGTAAACTTTAAATAAAAACTGCATAATTCGAACATGTGTCAGTTAAGTGTAAAGTCGCATAAATATCTGCACTAGTTTGAACAAGTGTGTTCATAATGAGTTTATGGCCTCTATTGTTTAAGTATACTTATCGTAACATGTTTTTTTTGTGTGTCAAATATGAACATTACTGAATCAATATGTTCATAAAAAAAGCATAAATACATTCATCGTGGGCCCTCAAAATATAGAAGAAGAAGAAAACCAACCTACCTTCACAGTCCATTTGAATTCCAGTCAGGCTTCTCCATTAAAAAAAATTAACATTTGAACTTGCGGGATGTGTGTAGGTTTATTCCTTTCTGTTTTCAATCAACACATCGTCATCGTTGTGCGTCCATTCTCCGGGCACAGTTCATTCAATACAAAGGTTTACGATAAATTAAGCTGAGTAACTTGACGTCACTTCCTCTAATGAAAGGAGTTCAATAGACATGACGCCATCCGTTCGTGGGATACCCATTTTTTAGAGATTTTGTAGCATTTACATATTTTGTTTCTTAAAAATTTTTTTTCTTTGAGTCTTCATTTATTTCCAAGTTTTTAATAGTACCGCTGCAAACTTATTTTAGCGGAAGTAAAACGCAGCCCTTGAATTTGTAAATCATTGTTTTTCAAAAATTAAAAAAAATCTGCGGGTCGGTGGAAATAAGAAAAAAAAATAATATTTTTATTATGTTATGATACCTAAAGTGAACATTTTAATTACAATATTTTTTTTACAACATAACAAAAAATAATTGTAAACACAATGACCTTTTTGAAATGAAATATCCGGAATGGGTGCTCAGCTGGCTCCTCTGAAAGGCAGCGATGCTCGGATCACTCACCACGAGCGGACAATTTAATAGTTTTCACCGAGGATACCTTAGTCGCATTACACACTTCCGATTGCAGGACAACGTGCCTACTGCCGAGGTTCTAGAGCGTGCCGAATTTGGGACGTCTTAGTGAGAAACGGTTTCGCTGGCCACGCAATGTCAAGGTCATGGACACATGGGTCACAGTCTCAAGGACCTGCCTAAACCGGGAACGAGCAGAGGTTGGGGGGGGGGAGGCAAGACAAATCGGACGGCCGTGTAAGATTGCAGATGACCGCCGGTGAACATCGGTGAAAATGTGCGTCTTATGGAAAGGCCGAAGAAAACCACCCGTCAAGGTTTCTCCTAGGAAAAGTGGGGCCGAGACTTCCACTCCAGGGTCGGTCTGATGAGTCGCTCGTGGAGCTTTCAATAAGAAAAGAAGAAGCTGGACCATCATCTCCTGAAGATAGAAGGACGCCAACGACTTTGTTGGTTTGTGGAATCACGTTAAAGTGCTCATGTATCTGATGTGTGGGATTTCGCTAAAGTGCTCATGCATCTGATGTGTGGGACGCCGCTGAGCTGTTGTCGTCTCTAATCACATTAGTCTCTAATCTTTCAAAATACGCTGGGCTCTCAAATGGCCGATTATGTGAAAGTGTGTCGTGAAATTTATAATCAAATGTGATATTATAATGTTTATTTAAATAAAGTGCGTTTTGACACATTTGGGAAAAAATGGTGGGTGGGGGGTAGTTAAAAAGTTTTTATTTTGGACCACTCAAGATATTTCACTGCATACAATTCAAAGCTCTTGTAAGTATGCCTGGGGCTTTGATTCCCTCACCCCCCACCCCCACCCAAAAATGACCTAGGTGCACAAATAATTATCCCTCCCCCATTCATTATTGTGCATAAACAATAGCAGTCTGCGGAGAGAGTACAACTTCAAGGTGCGTATTAATAAAGTTATAAATAGATTATGACGTCGAGAAATGTGTGCTTCTCTTTGGTTTACAAAAATCAGTGAGCGGTTCTCATAATTCTTTTACTTTAATGAATATATAATCCCTATAAAGGGGAACCGTCTTTTTTTTAACTTTAACAGAACAATATGGACAATGAAGGCTGTGTTAGAGTCTGGTGAACCTAAAGTTATTTGCATTTGGTCAGTCGGTGAACAAATTTATCAATTTAAATTACGTTTTAACCACAGCCTTGCTTGAGAATCACTCCATGACCACCCCAACCCCCAACTTACATCAAAATTGTATAGATTATATTTAATTGTAGCTATGCTTCATACCATATCTACTACTACAACTTCACTAACAAATGTCATTAATTAGAACTGCCCTTAGGTATAAGTACAACGTCTAGGTGTTTCAACGTTCGGTACTTTTGTGACGCTACTTACACAAACACTACCTTAAAAAAAATAAAATCGATTGAAACTTCCATATCTGTTTCACTTGTGAATCTGTGAATCTTTATCTTTGCCACAATCAGGGGATCCTTGAGACCAGCCAGGAAAGGTTTTATTTGGATATAATGCCGTATAACATTACAGCAGTCGATCAAGTTTGGTGTTCTTCATAATACAGCTGAATATGTCACATCAGGGGCCATGGGGTTCACAATAGATAACAGATTTTATAGTGATTTGATAGCCCACAAGGCGACGTGAACAGTCAGTGGCTGTTATTAGTATCCGTCTTTTTTGTTTATTCTCTGTATTCATTTAGTTGCGTTTTGTTGTATAACCGTTAATAGAGGATATGGTTTTCTTGAATAACTTTGTATAGAGTTCGTGCCGTTCTGTTGAATAGCTTTGTATAGAGTTCGTGCGGGTTCACTGCATCTATTTGTTTAGAGTAAGCGTGTGCTTGTTGATATTATTTCACTGATGTTGTTTTTTGCTTCAGAAAACTTGAAAGTGAATTCTCCGCACAGGTCACTTAATTAGATCACATATAAAGGTACGGTGTTCAACATATGATAGGAGTTGTATTTTTTCCTGTAAATCAAATAATTAAAACTTTTATAATTTCAAGTCAGGATCTTTGTAATGGCCTGTATAATTAACAACTTATTTTGTATTAGTTCCGTTGAATGTTTAGTCTTGTTGCAAATTATTAAGGAACAAAAAAATGTAGATGCATTTAACGCATGCAACAAAAATAATTATACATTATATCAACTGTGGTCATTTTTTTAAAAAGCAAGAAATTTTATACGGTCCGATAATACGTTGAAACTAATTTTCAAAAGACTTATTTTAAAATGTAAGAGAGACTTCTGTTGTTGTTTTTTTTTTTTTTTTTTTTTAACTGAAAATTCCACTGTTTCAAGTTGGCATCGAAGTAAGGTTTTAACGTGACTTTTTTAAGCTAAATGTTGCAGATAGCTGTCTCGCGTTCTTTACGGTGCTACCATTTCTAAAAGCAAGAAATTTTATACGGTCCGATAATACGTTGAAACTAATTTTCAAAAGACTTATTTTAAAATGTAAGAGAGACTTCTGTTGTTGTTTTTTTTTTTTTTTGTTTGTAACTGAAAATTCCACTGTTTCAAGTTGGCATCGAAGTAAGGTTTTAACGTGACTTTGTGAAGCTAAATGTTGCAGATAGCTGTCTCGCGATCTTTACGGTGCTACCATTTCGAACGTTATCATTATCTGCACAAGTTATCTGCGCAAGTTATCCGTAGAAGTTATCTGTAGAAGTTATCTGTAGAGGTTATCTGTAGAAGTTATCTGTAGAAGTTATCTGTAGAAGTTATCTGTAGAAGTTATCTGTAGAAGTTATCTGTAGAAGTTATCTGTAGAAGCTATTTCAGCGCAGCTGTGAACGTAGACACGACAGAGCCAGGCCCCAGAGCAAATGTCTCACAGAGTAAGTCTCTCCGAGCCACCAGAAACAGACCTGGAGTACTATGCCAAACCTGAGAACTATACCGGAAGTAGCCTACATTCAATGACACGGTGAGTGCAGCCACCAGACCAGTGTTGTTTTTTTTTACAACAGGATAAAGTAAAATGTAAAATGTCAGTTGTAACATGTAGAATGTAATCTGCTAAATTTAATATGTAACATGTAATATATAAATTGTAATACGTATAATGTAATGTATCAAATGTAATATGTAAAAAGTATTATGTTAAATTTAATACGTAAAATTTTATATGTAAAATGTAATATCTTCAAAGATTGTAGGTAGTTGTAACATAAAAGATTTTAAGTAAAATGGGCAGCAAAATCACTGAGAGTCAATTTTCATATCTCATTTGAGCGATAGAAATAACCCTTAACACTATAAAAGTGCATGCATTGGACCACACAAAAAAAAACCCGAAAATTTTTTTTGGATGAACAGCGCATTTCAAAAATTAATTCATCCAACACTTGCTGATAATGCAATAAAATCTGTAATTGTAACAGCTTTTTGTAGCATGGCAATTTTGAAAGTTTTAAGAGTTCCTCTATTTGTTTCATGAAGACTGAACTATAGTATAAGAGTGTTGGACAACGATAAAGCTTTTAAATAGATTAATTAGACACGAACAATTTGTGCCAATAAAACAATATATGGTAAACTTTAACTAGCATCTCCCTAAGGCTCTTGTCTCCCTAAGGCTCTTGTCTCCCTAAGGCTCTTGTCTCCCCAGAAAGCGAAGAGAGAAGGTTCTGACTGAGATTTTTAGAAAACCTCCTCTTTTCGCTTTCCAGAGGGACGAGAGCTTAGGGAAATGCTAGTTAGAAGCCACCTCCCTGCTATTAAAGCACTTAGAGAGACCAAAAGTTGCAACTGTAGCCGTTGAAATACTTGTCCCCACGTGATTTATGTTGATAAGATTAGTTTCCCTCTGGAAATATTCAGAATAAAAGATGGCTTAACCTGCACAAGTCGCAACGTGATTTACACCATCCTTTGAAAAAGAAAAAATGCGGTAAATTATACGTAGGAGAGACAGGCCTTCGCCTTGGAGACCGGTTTAGAGAACACCTCCATACATAAATAAACAATCTCACTGTCCGGTCTTCAAACATTTCAATAGCACTAACCATGATGTAATTTTCGCCACCGCAGTTAATGGTATACTGTATGCTACTAACACAAAGGATATAATCAATATGGAGAATTAATTAATAACAAGATTTGTTACGTTGACTCCATACGAGATAAACAAAAATCCACAATTTTACGTAGCTGCCATGTCTTTTTTTTCCATTTTTTTTTTTTTTTTTCTTTTTTTTTTAAATCACTTCCTTTCCATTTTTCTTTTTTTTTTTTTTGTTTTGTTTTTGCGCCCACTCTTTTTTTTTCTTTATTTTTTTTTTAATCAATATGGAGAATTAATTAATAACAAGATTTGTTACGTTGACTCCATACGAGATAAACAAAAATTCACAATTTTACGTAGCTGCCATGTCTTTTTTTTCCATTTTTTTTTTTTTTTTACATTTTACTTCAAATCACTTCCTTTCCATTCTTCTTTATTTTGTTTCTGTCTGGTTTTTGCGCCCACTCTTATTTTTTCTATATTTTTTTTTAGATAGGATATATGTATACATTTATTATTTACATTTAATTTATATTTATTTAAATGTTTTGTTGTCATACTGATGAAGGCGTGTGCCGAAACGCTTCTTTGTGTATTACGTAAAATTATCATTGACGCTTACCATATATTGTTATATGGACACAAATGGTTCGTGTCTAATTATTCAGACTGACCCATAACTGACGTAATAAAGCCAAGAGTATGCTACTTACGAATACGTATTAAAAACGCAATCTGCGTTACTTGTATTTTAAAACATTCACACAGGTAACGCACTTTATGAAACTCCCTATTAGTGCGCCCCTCTCAAGGCTCACAACCGCACAATTTCTTTACGAACCTGAACTATATTAATATTCTAATGGCCCACCCCCTTTTACACTGCTGATTTATTTCACCAAAAATTTTACAAAAACAAAAGAAAATATTATGCACCAGACGAAAAATTAAAAAAAAAAAAAGAATCTAATTTAGCGCAATTATCTGGAATTTTATTTTATCGTACCCTTGAAAAACAGGAACAACTGAATTTGGGGTTTGGGGTGGGGCTGAAAATGTTTAAAGAATGTGTTCTCGGTGGCAACGAGTCTATGTGCCAAGTTTCAGCTGGATAGCTTGAAAGGAAGTGGGTCGATTAGCCATCCGAATATTATTTCCACCCCGCCACGAACAAAAGCGAAGTTAATATAAAGGATTTAAAAACACGATACAATGCCAGGGCAATAGACACATTTTGTTTACTTATCACAGCCCGGCCCCGACTTTTTACAGATTCATAGCCAGGTTGTGACACAGTGACTTAATTATTAATACATATCAAATAAGAAAAGGTAATATATTTATATTTAATTTAATAACTTAACTGTTTCATTACACAACATATAACAAAGATATAAATCTGATGCAACACACATTAAAGACTGTTTGAATGCAACATAATAGATCACACATTAAAAAATGTCTAAAAACGACATAATAGATCAAACATTAAACACTGTCTGAACACAACATAATAAATCACACATTAAACAATGTCTGAACACAACATAATAGATCACACATTAAACACTGTCTGAACACAACATAATAGATCACACATTAAACAATGTCTGAACACAACATAATATATCACACATTAAACGCTGTCTGAACACAACATAATAGATCACACAATAAACACTGTCTGAACACAACATAATAGATCACACATTAAACACTGTCTGAACACAACATAATAGATCACACATTAAACACTGTCTGAACACAACATAATAGATCACACATTAAAAACTGTCTGAACACAACATAATAGATCACACATTAAACACTGTCTGAACACAACATAATAAATCACAAATTTAACACTGTCTGAACACAACATAAAAGAACACACATTTAACACTGTCTGAACACAACATAAAAGAACACACATTTAACACACTTCATCGCTACAAGTTTTATATTTCAACCTCAACATTTTACACGATGCTAATTATTGACATCCCCCTTCCCCCCATTTCATGGGCGCGGAACTGAATGGGTCATTGATTGATTGCCTGACGATACACTAACAGCTACTTCAAACAAATCACGGTTCCATTGAAGCGGCACGCGCTCCAGGGGGGCATGTGCATAAGAGTTTTTTTGTTTTTTTTAAAAAGGGCTTTTAAGTACCGTAATTAAAATAGAAACGAGGTGAAATAAGTATGTTTGAGTTTAAAAAAAATTGTCAATTTTGTTTTTGTGGGTTTTCTAGGAAACACACACACATTTTCTTGAAGAAAATGAATAAAAGTTGAAACAGAGACGCTTTGAAATTAAATCAAATATTTTTATATTGTTAAAAATTGTAAGACATAAAGTAAGTGGTGGAGCATCAGTACATAAACGAGTAAAATAATGAACTACTGCAATGTACAGGCTACAACACGAACCTAATACATCCGTTACTCACCCGTCAAAACATTCCTATAATTGTATCTTAATATTCAGCTTTATCGGTACTCTTTAAGTTATTTTAAAATACTAAAATAATATATATATATATAAATTATATTATATCCCGCTACCCTGGTATGCTTAAGGGCCAGTTACTCAGCTAGAACTGTTAGACAGTACCTGTGTTAGAACTGTTAGACAGTACCTGTGTTAGAACTGTTAGACAGTACCTGTGTTAGACAGTACCTGTGTTAGAACTGTTAGACAGTACCTGTGTTAGAACTGTTAGACAGTACCTGTGTTAGAACTGTTAGACAGTACCTGTGTTAGAACTGTTAGACAGTACCTGTGTTAGAACTGTTAGAAATTACCTGTGTTAGAACTGTTAGACAGTACCTATGTTAGACAGGCTTCATTTTTTTTTTCCGTTTCTTTCGTGCACTTCGTTAAGTTCCTTTGGCAGAAGAGTGAAAGTTCTTTCATGTAAGAATTATCTTGCCTAAATTATTGTGAAGATCGAATTAAACTCAATTTCATTAACATTATAAGAAGTGATTATTTCAGAAATTTCCCCCCGGGGGGGGGGACACTTCAGATTTTTTTTTTGGGGGGGGGGGCAGTGCCGGCAGTGCCAGTAGATTTATTGTTGGACATATTTTTGCTCCGTGGAGCACTTGGCTTTCCCCCGGGGGGGGGGGGGTGATCCCCCCCCGGGGATATAACTGAAAGAGACCCTGATTATAAAACTCGTAACAGGTCTTTATACATTTGTCTACTCAACAGTTTTATGATTGCAAAAAGCAGAGAGAACTCTCACATAAAAAGACCATCCAAGAAAAGGAAGAAGCTCAGTGACAAGGCCATTTTGTATCAAAGATACCACCACATACTGCCGGCTGAATTCTACAATCCCTCATCCCGCAGCCTGTCAGAGTGTGAGTCGGATGGCGAACAGACTAGTCCAGCTTTAGAGAGCACCAACTTCTCTTTCAGCACCACAAACAGTCTGTATTCTTCTAGAAACGGTTGTTATATAAGTGAAAAAAAATCTCTGGCCGGTCGGATCTGCAGTCAAGATGGAAGTACTTTACAAGTTCTTAAAAATTCGGACCAGCACCAAGGAACACTTACTATCTTACCTATTAATGAAATAGCCAAACGTTTAGAGATTTTGGATAGGAGAACGGACAATACTCAAGACAGACCTTTCTCATCATTTGAACATTTTCAGAAGAATGATAGGGTATTGCAACGAAAAGGTACATTGAATGAACAAAATTTCCATATATATATATTTAAAACGGTCTCATTTATCAGTTACTACACGTGAGAACAGATGAGTACCTGGGAAAATGTGTCATATATGAAAGTAGTAGCGGTATCACACCATCTCCAACTATAGTCCACTAGTCTCTAATCATCTCTTTGCTGACCTAATTATTCTTTTTCTACATTCTCAATTTTCTCTTCCTCTTTCTGTTTCATCATACGTTCTTCTTCTACATCGTCTCATTTTCTTGATTTATTTCTCTCCATCTTCTATCACATGTGGATGTTAAAAAAAACCTGTGATTCGATGTGATTCGATGTGATTCGATGTCATTGGGTTGAAATATGAAATGAACGAAACACCAGGCCGATATTTCCTGTGTGTTTAACCACAACACCATTTGCTTCCAATAAACATGAAAACAGCTAATTATTTTAACCGTTTATAAAGTAGCATTTCATTTGTTCTTTGATGCATGCCTACTAATTTGTCTTTTAAAAGGGAATAAAATAATTTACAATTTCCGTCAGAGGAAATTCAGGTCTGAAATATTTGAAGATTATTAATAATTTTTATTACCAGTTTTAAATATGAATTCTTTAGTTTTCATCCAAAAAACTGAAACAGATCCACAACCTTCAATGTTCTATGTCCCCAGCTTTCAATGTTCCATTCAAAAAACTTTCATTATTCCATATAAATAGCTTTCAATGTTCCATAAAAAAACAATTTAAATGTCCAATATCCACAACTTTCAATGTTCCATATTCACAACTTTCAACGTTACTTATCCATAGTTGTCAAAGTTCCATATGAACAACTTTCAATGTTCCATATCCACAACCTTCAACGTTACTTATCCATAATTGTCAAAGTTCCATATGAACAACTTTCAATGTTCCATATCCACAACTTTCAACGTTACTTATCCATAATTGTCAAAGTTCCATATGAACAACTTTCAATATTTCATTTACAAAAATCAATGTTCCATATCCGCAATCTCCAATGTTCCATAAACAAAACCTTCAATCTTACTTATCCACAACTTTCAAAGTGTCCATATCAAAGAGTGTTAATGTTCTATATCCTCCCCCCCCCCCCCCCCCCCCCACAGAGTGACTTGACATTTCTCGCGTGTTGGAGATCCATTACTTACTAGTTGTTACTGCTAACCTTTCTACCACCAGATTCTACTGGACCTCCTCCATCTCTCAGGTCCAAATCTGCACTGCCCACATGGGGACGAAGAGGGAGTCTTGTGTCGGCAAGTGACGGCTTGGGCAAAGGCAAGCTGGTCTACACGCCCAGTGATCCTCAACGTAAAGCGGTGAGCCCTAAACAACGTTATATGATCTTTGTCACCATATCCATGGATATTGATATTTTGGGGTGCCTTTATTTTATCTATAAAACACTCATCGGCAGACATCGCTGGGGTGAAGAGAAAAAGAAAACAATTGAAAATGTTTACATTCACTGAAGGCCCCACCAAAAAATCGATCGTCTATTATATACATTCTCCTTTAAATAATGGTAGTTAATGACAATAATATAAGCCCAAACTCTACAACTTGAGAATAGTTTTATATTTCTAGGAATTTTCTTATTTGTCTTTGTTTCTTTGTTTGCTATCTTTCCTCTTTTTTATGGAGCAGGTGGTCATACCAACTTTGTCTTTTTTTCTATCTACAACACGGAAACTATTGGGTATCGATACTTATGGCTAGAGACACTTTACACAGTGACATTTTGTTGACAAATTCCCCAAGCCTTAGCTCCCATTCTTTACACAGTGACTGGCGTCCCATCCATGTGAGAACCTTTTGTCAACGTTTCGTCAAAATTTTTTTTTTTTTAACGTGTAAGAAATCCATTTATTGAATGCCTCTACCAAGGATAAATATATTTTCTCCGCGTTATAAATAACATCTATCAGGGGCGTGTACTCTAGTCGTGTTTACAGCAGAACATTTTTGGTAAAAAGCTTAGATTGCGTACCTCGTTTGAAGATACTGATCTTCCACCGAGCGCCTCCCCAGGTGGCGGTAGGTGAAAGCCCTCCAAATATGTGAAAGATTATGCGCTTTGCGTATGCGAGGGAAAATGTTCAACATAGCATTTATAAATGTTCATGATCCCATCGAAGATACGGAAGGTCACATAAAAGAATCCTTTCATGAGATGCTGGAAAAGATCTGTGACGAGGCAACAAAACATCAAATTAAATTAGTGATTGGAGACTTCAATGCCAAAATAAGGAAAGAACAATTATTTATGCCAACTATTGGCAAGGAGGGTCCACTTAAAGAATTCAATGAAAATGGGATCCGACTCAAAGACTTCGCTTCAGGAAAAAGGACGTCAGTTCGCAGCACCAAGTTTCAACCCAAAAAAATATACATAAAGTCATAAAGTTACTTGAAACTCATCAGATGGAGTCATTCGTAACCGAATTGACCATATTTTAATCGATTGGAGGCTTGGATCAGATATATTACATGTAAGAAGGAATTGAGGAACAGGTGCATGCTCTGATCAACTACTTGTTAGGGTTAGATATAAACACAGAGTATGCGCAATACAATGGCCAAGATCAAAACTAAAAACGATATGATCATCAAGATCTGACCAAAGACCGACTCAAAGGAATTCTCTATATGAGACTCTACGGGTTGTTTTGCATAGACAACAAACTGACACGACTGATACATGTGACATTGAACAACTCAAAAATCAAAATCATGTTTGAAGTGATTATCCAAGGTAATTTCCGATTAGATGAAGGCTAAGACAAGAAGATTCACTGCCTTGTGTGCATTGAAGTGAGTTATAAGAAGCACATTATACTTTCTGAGTGTAGTTAAGACATACAAAAACCTTTAATTGAATTACATCACTACAAGCAGAACTGGAAGTTAAAAAAAAAATACAGACAAAAGAAAACCATTAAAATTAGAAAACACACTTTTGAAAAAGTAAATCAAATCAAAAACCAGTGATCCTTAATAAATGAAAGAAATGATTTATTAACAGAAATAAAAGAAAGATGATCAGCCGGATGCCGTACATCCTTCAGCAGTCACAAAATACCGAAAAGTAAAATCACTACAAGACGAACAAAGAAAACTTTATATAAATTAACGTATGTGAAACATGGACCCTAACAAAAACAGCAGAAAATCTATTAAGCACGTTATAGAGAAAAGGTTCTTCAAAAAACGGACCATCAAAGGATGAATATGGATGGAGAGTACAAACCGACCAGGAATTGTATAGACTATATTATCAGGATCCCATGATAGAAGTAGAGATAAAACAAACGGGGAGGCTACGCTAGGCTGCACACTTTGAAAGAATGCCCAATGGCAGAGGGGTGAAGAGGGTGCACCACCAAAACTTCAAACGAAAACAGTTCAAGGCAGACTTAGGCTTAGATGGATGGATGATGTGGAAAAAGATGTACAGATGCTGGGAATCCAAGAATGGAAAAGAAAAGCATTAGTTAGCTCTGAGCGGAAGGAAGTGGTGAGTCACGCTAAATTCCTACAGGGGGTGTAGGGTAGGGCCACCGGAATGTATAAATAATTAAATTGTATACATTTCAATGAGATAATTTTGACCAAACATTGGCAGATTTTCAGAACCAAGTTGAGCCGTTATGTGCCGTGTCATCTTGAGAATTAAAAATATTTTTTATTTCACATTTCTTTGCATAGTATTTGAATATAGATTTAGTTTTCGTTTCATTTCGTTGCACCATTTCCCACCGACGTCCAAAATGTCGACCATAGAGTATCGACGTCTTGAAGAAATCAAGGCTAACGCTGCGACTAATTACCATCAACTAACTTGAGTTTTGTTAAGGTTTGTCTACATGCATTATTGATTATATCGTTATTTCTTTAGTCGACCAAAGTAATCTATTGACATCATAATCGAAAATTAATTGCCGCCATTATCACGCGACCATAAACGTGATTGCCTTTAACGGAAGTCTGCACCAAAACACAGTGAAATCGACCCGACTGCTAGAATCATTGCTGTTTACTTTAACTCAGAAGCCTGTGGAGAGATTGAAATGTAGAGACTTGTTGAACGAATTTTTTGTACTAAAATTTCTTGCACATGAAAACTAACAAATAAATGTGTATGAAGGGTTTTGACCTAGTTCAACGCCAAGAATTTAAGATACATTCAATAAAATGAAATTGACCAAGGAAAGGATCATGAATCAAGAGCAGCACACTAATTATTTCTTAAGAGTTTTCTGAGTTATTTCAAATTTGTATTTTGAGTTCCCCTCGGGCGGAGATACTGTTCTTCCACCGAGCGCCTCCCCAGGTGGTGGTGGATAGGGGAAAGCCCACCAGATATGGCGAGTACTGGGGAAATAAAATACCCGGGGAGGACCGCAATCAGAATCGACATGGGCTGTAGCGCCACAGTGGTGGATGGAGTTTGATGTTACCACCAGGCTCATTAAACATGTCAAAATGTTTAATGTTTTTCCTTTTCGACTGAAACAAAGGAAGGAATCAATAACAAAAAAAGTTTGAAAGCAACAATAACCTGACTGCAACTCACAACAAATAATGAGATAACATGGCTCAGACTCACAACAAATAATGATATAACCTGGCTCAGACTCACAACAAATAATGATATAACCTGGCTCAGACTCACAAACAATAATGGGATAACCTGGCTCAGACTACCAACAAATAATGAGATAACGTGGCTGAAAAATCACAACAAAGAATGAAATTTAAGGAAATAAAAAAAAAAAAAAACTAAATTCTATATAAAAAATCTTTGTTATATCTGTCGGTCACAACTCAAGTAATAATCTTGTCAGTCGGGTCATGCTCAACACACCCGAGGATCCCTGCCATTTATTATTCCGAATCTGATATCGACCCGTCCATAAGTGGGAGGGAAAGGCTTATCAATCATAAATTCAGCTCTGTTCAACAAGGACCGTAACGTTATTTTAACCTGTACCAGCAGAACACCCGTTGGACGTGAGCTGTTTACTTTTGGAGATTAACGGGCGCAAATATTGGGGGGCTTGCCTGCACTTTGATACTTTTGGTCATAGTTGATATTTGAGATTACAGATCAAACAAGTTCTGGGGGGGGGGTTCTTAGCCCGTGGAAAAAATCATTGGATGACTTTCACTGCGGAGTTATGGAGAAGTTGATGTTTTTTTTCTCGAAGTTATTTGATATTTGAGATTACAGATCAAACAAGTTCTGGGGGGGGGGGGGTTCTTAGCCCGTGGAAAAAATCATTGGATGACTTTCACTGCGGGGTTATGGGGAAGTTGATGTTTTTTTTCTCGAAGTTATTCCAAATGTGGCTTAAACATAGCTTAAAAACTCCACTGACTTTGTTACGCGTGTTAGTGTGTTGCTGGCTGGTGGGATTGACTGCAGGGTCATTGGGTACAGTCCAAAATCCTAAGGGTATAATACATCAAGAACTTAGTTGATTTCAAACCGAAACATATCTGGGGAGGTTTATACCAGTGTCATAATTTTTTTTTCGGGTCTCTTTCATGATATTGCCCCCCGTTGAGGGGGCAACAAGGGGCGATACTATTTATTTAATTTGCTTCTGTTCTGTATCGCGACAGTTCAAATCCCCACTCCCACCTCCTTTCATATGTATTAAATAAAACTTTCACCTCCAAACGCCCTTTTCTAGAATGTTAAGCCCCCTAAAAATATTCCCGATGAAGTCACCAGCAATATACATTGTGCGGTGGGAAACTCTAATGTTTGCCTAACACATGTTTTCGCAATTTTAACCCATTCCCCCATCCCACAAAAAAAAAAAAAAATACTTTCTGTGTAAAGTCTTTACAGACACGCGACAAAGTCTGCACACATTATCAATGATGAGTTTCGATGGTGCTAAGGCTCACACACAAACACACGATCAATAGAGACTTTTAGCGTTTCTTAAAAGCCCGACAAAGGAAGAAATTAACTTTTTTTTTTTCAATGTCGTACCTCTTCTTCATTTGAGAACCCTTGGGAGGATCAGCCGATCTGAGCGTAGGAGTGAAGAACAAAATATTGACTGAAGAGAATTAGTTAAAAGCAGGGTTGTTAAAAAATATTTCGATTTCTACTTTTATAAAAAAAAAAGGGATTTCGGTTTTTTACAAATGATTTGAACGGTCTGCACAATAAGTTAATATTTTGACAAAAGTTTGCGAAGTGAATTTGGTACAAGTAAGATACATTCTCTTATTGAGCATTGGACAAAAACCGTTTCCTTATCTCCTTCTATTTTTGGCTTGATCTAATCGCAACGTATAATTTGTTTCGTTAAAGTAATCATTGTAAGTTTTTTTTGTTTTTTTGTTTTTTTTGTAACCACTTCGACTAAACCAACAAATAGATATTGAAAAAAATGACACTGATCCTCGCCTAGCATGAGTCAGGTATATCTTAGTGGGGTTGATACAGACGGGTTCTTTCTGTTGCAATCAAGGTTGGGCTGCGATAAAAATACACTGTCAACAATTTAATCTTTTTTTTTTTTTTGTGTACATTAAAAGACACTTTACGTGAAGTAGTATTCAGAGGCGTAGTTAAGGTGAGTGTCGCCCGGTGCGGTAAAATCATGGAGTCACCCCCCCCCCCCGACTTCCACGATGTATTTCTTCTTGTTAAAAGAAATCCACATTATAACAATGACAAGAAAAAAAAATTAATTAATTGAAGGTCAGGAGGTAAATGTATATAAGAACTGTAACATGTACTTAGAGTCGCCCTACCATATTCGTATTTGGTATCAATGGAAAGCTTTTTTCTTTCTAAGAATTTAGATAAATATAGCTTCCTGTCTCTTACGAAAGTTACGGAAAACTTCAATCGGCGATGAACTATGGTCAAAAACGGTGTTTTTGATGACCTTATTATAAGGTCACCTGATTTCTAATGCAAAAACCTTGAACTTTTAATAAAGCGCGCATTCGGATTGGTTGCTGGTGTCTAGAATTAACGTGGCATCGGTTATCTTTTCATAAAATTCGGTTAGACCAAGGGTCTCCAAACTACGGCCCGCGGGGCCCTCTAATGCGGCCCGCGAAGACCTTTTTGTCTACGGAAAAAAATACGGAATTGAATGTGTATCCTGCCAAGATAAGCCCCCCCCCCCCACTTTCGTGCACTGGATTGGGTGCTGGTGTTTAGAATTTACGGTGCATCGGTTATCTTTTCATAAAATTCGGTTAGACCAAGGGGCTCCAAACTACGGCCCGCGGGGCCCTCTAATGCGGCCCGCGAAGACCTTTTTGTCTACGGAAAAAAATACGGAATTGAATGTGTATCCTGCCAAGATAAGCCCCCCCCCCCCACTTTCGTGCACGCTATGTTTTTACTGAATTGAAATAGAGGCGCGTTCATGTGTGGTGTCAATGTGTTATTAAATAATAACTGAATAAAATAATATTAAATAAATAATTCAAAACAACATCCATGTTTTGATGCTTATTTATTTGGACGTCGAGTGTGTAGTCAGCCCCCGAACTGCTGTTTGATAGTTAATGCAGGCCTTCGGGCTGAAAAGTTTGGAGACCCCTGGGTTAGACCGAGCAGTAAATATACCATTGTTTAACTTGGTGTCACCCCCCTGAGATGGTGTCACCCGGTGCGGCCCCTTAACCCCCACATCCCCCTAGCTACGCCACTGCCTGTATTTATAACAAAAGAAAATATTCAACGTTTCGGCGGAAAGTCTTCGACAGTTAACAATCATCAATCTAAATTTGATACTTGTAGTTGCAATTTGGGGGGGGGGGCGGGGCGCTGGATGACAAAAGGGGTGAAAGTGGGAGTTTGGCGTACCTAAATAGGGATGGGACTTTTGCAGCATTAATTATTTACAAACTATTTTTAACCGATCTGAAAAAAAAATAAATAAAGTGTCCAATTCTTCAAGTACTTGCTAAAATATATTAAGAATTAGTTTTTTTCTTTCTGATCTTAGCAAAGCCTCGGTTTAGTAGCCTTAAAATGATCTATCAAATCTGTGTGATTGCTTAAACCATTTAAAATAATGTTGATGGAAACTACTCTTGTACGTTTTATGAAAATAATTTTCTTTACACAACTGGATGCTTCATTGTAAAAAAAAATAAAATATAAGACAAACTGGCTAGAGATACTATTCAAGATAAAGTTTTAGTTTAAAAGAACAAGTACGGTAACCTGCAATCTATATATACGTGATCCTCACTCTCTTTGTCCTTTACCAGACGTGGACAAACTGCGGCTCGCGAGCCGCGTGCGGGTCTTTAGCATCTTGAGTGCGACTTGGCCAATCGGCCAACAAGTCGGTTTTGACTCCAAAGAACATGGTTCTTGACAGGTTCTTGAAAAGAAATGTGGCTGTCAAAATTTTTTTTAATCGTCCTGTTTTCGGCTCTTTTGACTAATGAGTTGGCCGAGCACTGCCCTGTATCAGTGGATGCAAATGTATGATGCAAAAGGTACCTATTGAAAGTTTGATACACTCCTGGGAAAATAAGACTATAGGCGACAGAATTTTCTAACAAAAGGAGGGCAAGTCAGCCTTAGGAATAACTTAGATTATATATATATATACATTTTAAAAAGTATATTTTTTGTGGTTGGGGGGGGGGATTAGGGTGGAGCTTGGGACGACGGAACATTTTCAATTTTAATTATGTATAAATATGATTCAACTGAGCTTAAAGGATCTAACTAAAAAATATGTGTTTTTGAAATATTTTATAATTTTAAAAAAAAAAAATAATAAACTGGCTTCCAGATTAATACGAGGGAAATTGAGATGGACAGACCAGCCCATGAGGTCAATTATTTCGTTAGGCTGTTTTACCATTCGTCTTTCTCTGTCAAATGGTTTTGTGAGTAGCTAAGATTCGGCAACCACTCATTTTACAAACGATCGTTAAAAAAAAAACAATATTGTAAAAAAAAAGACTCGTGTACAAACAAGGAAATGATTTTAGATGAACCTATAACACATACGTATATTCATATAAACGTGCGCACAATTTATTTTTTAGGATTCTTTTAATATTTGTCTAGCAGATTAAGGATACTTTTCTTAACTTAATTTAAAAATAAAATATGGTCACGCTATTTAATACTCAAGTCTAAGAGATAGCATTCTAAGTATAGTAAACGTACAGATACAATTCCAAGTCTCGTAGTTGTACATGTAACACATGTGTCAAACTCAAGGTCCGCGGGCCACATCCGGCCCGCCGAACATTTATATCAGGCCCCCGAGGTCTTGACCGGCGTACAGTTATATCCCCGTCAACGCTATGGTGTTTCCCAATGCACACTTTGCTGAAAAACTTGGCTTACATCGCACCGAGTGCGCACGGCGCTTTAGTGACTTTGAGGCACAGCAATTTAATTTCGAGGTGTTTCGTAACCCATTGGTCAGAGACGAGGAAACTGCACCTGTATATTTACAGATGGAGCTAATAGAGCTGCAGTGTAATGGGAAACTAAAGGCGAAGTACGACACAGTTGGGCCTGCACCGTTCACTAGTTTCATTTCCGAAGAGCTGCCCCAGCTTCGTCTACATGGGGCTCGAACCTTGAGCATGCTGGGTAGCACATATCAATCTCAATGACACAGAACGTTATTCCAAACATAAACGAACTTACTTGTTTTTATAGCCAAGAAAATGAGCCAAACATCCAGCTCTGACAAATTGGCATAAGAACGAAAATGGGTATGCCGATAATTTATGATTATTTATAACTTTTTTTGTTTTCATCTATATAATTTTTTTAAAGATTAATTTTACGCTTATTGAATGTTTATCCTGTTCGGCCCGCAACCTTACATGTGATTTGAGTTCTGGCCCGCCCAGGGATTGAGTTTGACATCTCTGCTCTAGAAGAAATGCCGACGTTTAAAATAAAGTTACACTCATCTATACAAAACTTAGAAAGTGGTTAATTCAAACGGAACACTAAATGTAAAGAATAAGAATAGTTTATTATACTAACTAACCGATCTTAATACACATTAATATTCTTAACTATATAACATGATGTAGCCCGTTCTTCTTGCTACCGCAAAAGACTTTTTTCCTCTTGTACATTTCAACTTTTTGTGATTTTCTCTCATGTGAAGCTATGAATTTCAAATTTTTAAACAAATATCTCTCTCTCTCTCTCCCCCCCCCCCCCCCCCCCCCAAACCTGCTTCCGGGTTTCAGACAACGCGCCCCCGAACTTCCCATTTCTGTCAGCTTGAAATGAAGTAGCCACAACTCTAATCCCTTGAACCGTACCCACAGTCTAAACTCAAACAAAACTCTGAGCTCTACGGTGCTTGGAGGTTTTTTCCAATCTTGCTCTGTGGATGATAGGATCCATGGTGTCCGAAATTGTAAACACTTTTTGTTTCTCTGCTCATTTTGAAACATATCAGTCACCAGAATTTAGCTTTGAAAAATTAAATATATTTTGTTTGCCTAAATCTAGATATCACCCCCTCCCCCACACACCTTTTTCCCGCTTAGCGATTTTATGTGTATAATTGTAGACCTACATATTTATCTCTGTTAACTAAAACAATTATTAAAGAATCATTGAAAACGTATGATTTAAAAAAAAAATTATCACTTTTTATTCACATTATAAGATACAGAATCTTAACTGGCGCAATACTCTGAGGGGGGAAAAACCCACATTATTGCTATTCCTATTATGTAAATGGGTTTGAAACCACTAATAATTTATAATGTATAACAACTAGCTCATAGCCCCGTCGCTACCTTGAGATATTTGTAAAACTAATTGCAGTAAAGTGGCACTACAGCCAGGGGCCACAATTAATGATCAAAGTCGTCCTTGAACCTCCCTTGACCTTAAGAACGACGTGACTACCAACCCGTCGCACTTCTTCTTACCGAGCTATGTGTACTATCTCATAAATGATAAAAATGTTTTTCGTCCTTCGCACGCTAAGATGACCAAGGACATTTCAGACTTGGACAGTACGGTCTTTTGGTTTGAAATGAGGGAGGGTTGATCAGCTCGCCAGCCTCACTCTCTATTCCTTACATTTTTGATGCAAAAGAAAGACTTGGCCAAGACGACTGGAAATAGACTAGGATGCAGTACATGATCAGAAGTGTGTGAGCGTGTGTGTGTGTGTGAGTTTGTGTTTCCCTGTGATCTTTATGCGTTCCAAGTCACAGGCGGTGTCGGATTTTTCACTTTGTCAGTGTCATACCGCCTACGGGACTCCATCTCATGGTTTTATTTCGAGTTTGCCTTCTCTTAGACGAGTTGCCATCCAGTGTTGCCGAGTCCCATCCACCCGGGATTCAGGTGATAGTTTGCTGGTCTAAGCGTGTCGCTGGGTATTGAATCAGCTTGGGATTGACTCAGTTTAAACCGCTTGCCCCCCCCCCCCCCAAGCATACACAAAATACATAAATAATGTCACATATAATATTTTATATCATATCACATTTTATCTTCTAAAATTATAAAGACTTTATTTTCCTAGATGCACATTGACTCGGCTACTTTATTTATGCCACTGTTATGTTTGGATGATGTCTTCTTTGCCTTAGTTTCGCTCTACGTACACTTCATGCTAACCAGTGATGAAGCTGAAGTTAATACTAATATTTTTGCTCCCTCCCACGAGAAAAAAACTATGCATTAGGCCAAAAATGACGCCTATATCAAGTGAAAAAATGTGGACCACCCCCCACACCCCCCTTCCTACGTCACTGATGGAAAAGGAAAAAGGATGTATATTTAAAAAAAAAAATTATGAAAAGACTCTAAATACTGGAAATTGGAACGCAATAAATTCGTTTGACGAAAATTAGTCAGACCCTACTGACGTCAGTCAGACCCAACTAACGTCAGTCAGACCCCACTAACGTCAGTCAGACCCCATTAGCTACATTCAGACCCCATTAGCTACATTCAGACCCCATTAGCTACATTCAGACCCCATTAGCTACATTCAGACCCCCATTAGCTACATTCAGACCCCCATTAGCTACATTCAGACCCCCATTAGCTACATTCAGACCCCCATTAGCTACATTCAGACCCAAATTAACTGAATTTCTGCGGATGGACAAATCGGTTGGTGTTTTTGTTCGACCATTGAATCTTCTTGATTGCCTCCTGTTAACTCTTATTCTTTCCAATTTTTCTGGTGAGCTCGTTCCTAAATACGTCACATTTTTTGGGATACTTAAATTTAAGTGGTATAACTTTATTGACTTCTGAGGTAGAGGATGAATGCGCGGCCAAAGCTTTCTGTCAGCTTCTTGGCCGTCGTATTCAGTCTACCGAAAAGCCTTTAAGGGGAAGTAAAAAAAATATAATATTGGGTGGCGCATTTTATTTCTCCTTATGTATGGACTTTTCACTATATTAGCTGCGTATGCTTAATTTGACATTTTACAGAAAATTGCACCAAAAATGTATTAGCTTAAGTTTGTACTGAACATTTTGGATACAGTCATTGCTCTTACAGTTACGTTTCATGATTTCCTGGGAGTGCAGAAATCAACCTGAACCTAAAAACTAATGCTCCACTTCATTTGTCCATATCGACATGATAAATCCACTTCAAATATTCATATTTATAATTTATCCACTTGATTTATCCACCCTAAAATACAGAATGCTTGACTGCACAATTCATAAAAGGGACAAGTGCCCCCTTGACCTACTCTGCAGACGACATTTGTCCAAACAACTTTAAAATAAACTCTCAAAACTATTTTCACATTTGCAAGCTCTATATTTTTTATTTATACTTATTTTTTTAATAAGACGATATTACATTTGTTATATTCGTATGTAAAAGACGTTATCGATATGTGAAAATCTCTCCGAACGTTCGATCCAACAAACCCCTCAGGTTTACTGTTTCATTGCGCGGGTCTCAGCGACCAAACCCCCAGACGGATCGATACTGATCAGCGCTTCCAATGACTGGAACGGTGAACAAAAACGAAAACCGAGTTGACCCGGTAGAGCTCTAAGAACTCACGCCTGGTGTCGTCTGTCGGCATACTTTGGCGGGAACTCTTGGTGGGTGGACTGCACTGCGCAGCCTTATTGTTCAAACCATTTTGATTGGATTAAGTGTTCATTGGCTTTGTGACAGCGTCATTTTACCAAGACTAATAAAGAGAGCGAACTAATCCTTAAAACAAAATTAACTTGAAATTATGTGGGAAAAAATGTTTCATTTTAAATTAAACATAAAAAACCAGATGATTTTTTGCAGGGATAGCCACTTTAGATGAGTTATGCAGGGATAGATGATTTAGAAGAGCAATTGCAAGGATAGCTAATTTAGATGATTTATTGCAATGATAATCAATTTAGATGTGTTTTTGCAGCTATAGCCGATTTACTACTTGTTGTTTCAAGTTTTCTTTGATCTTCAAAACAGCTAAGTAAAATATGCTTAAAAGATTCAGCACACACATATGATTATTGAAGCAGTTTTAAATGGTGCTCTTCTACTTATTTACAAAACAGAAAAGAATTATCTTTACAACTTTACAATGCTTTGTACTGGAAAGTGTTATTTGTATTAAGAATATAACAAAAAACTAATTCCAGCTATTGTATGACATAAAATTTCTGACGTGTTTTGCATTTCAACGATAGTGGTTACTTTCCGTTACCTATGATGAGAAAGGTAATAGTTAACATTTTGACAAAAATTTTATCCTGGCAAGATCAGACTACAAAAGTTTCAAACATCGTGGAATAATTTCAACACAGTGACCCGCAACCATGAATTTTCTAATGTTTCCTAAACTGGACGAGTACGCCATCGATCCGGACTTGATCAATGAAACGCTGGACACTCGCACGTCATCTAGGTCGAAGTCAAACACGTTACGCCTGCTGCTACCAAACATTCTACGACAAAGGAGTCGAACGGGCAGTAAAGCCGGTCTTAGAGAAAAGCAGACGAAGCGAGCTCGTGGCTACAACGACACGAGACTTAACACCGTTCGACGTACCACCAAAGAGCATTTCCGGCAAGACACTGCCTTTAAACCTCCCGATTTTGGGGAAAATGATAACCTTAAGGATAGAATGAGTTCAAGATCTCAGTTCTTTAAAAGATGGAGCAACTTCCCTTTGCCCTTTGACACACAGGAATCCCGCAGTCCCTCAGCTAAAGCGGAGGTTCGTTCAAAAGTAAATGATGCGGGGACAACCCCTAGATCCCGGAAAAGGCAAAAGGAGAATCTTCTCCCTGCAATCTCTCACTCGAACGATGAGGCTCCCACAAGAAGTGATTCACGCGGCGGTAAAACCGTGAAAGAGGTGAAGTTTTTCCCCGTGATGCACCTCCAAAAAACGGACGATGATTCCCATATTTACAGCGAAGAGGACAGCGCCATTCTCAAACGCCAGAAGACTAACAGCAAGCCGTGGAGCTTGTATCAAGTGATGACACAGATAAGTCACTCGCCTACTTCCCCCGTGGGATTGAAACAAGGACCTATGGAAGAGAAGCCCAAGGGAAAGGTTAATTATTTGAGCTTTTTAAAAAAAATAAATAAATTAAGAAACAAACAAAATAACATCATTTTTTCTTAAACTACAAAAGAAATATACTAAACATTCACATCATTTATGATGTATGCTATTTTCATGGACTAATGAATGGATATAAAGTATGCACTAAAACGAACACTACTGAAAATCCCGCATCTTTAAAACGTGTATGCGTTTGTCAACAATGTATATCTTCAGCCACCTCGTGTTCCCTGAAGTGAAAAGGGAAGACACGTAGGTGAGTTGGAAATGGTTCTCTCGTCTGATGAAAAAACTATTCACAGATGAGCATTACTTTCGTAAGTGGCAAGCTGTTGGAGTCTCAGTACTGTTACTTTCGTCACATCCATACGTGGATTTTCATTAAATAATCATGTAGTTTAACCCCCCTCCCCTCCCCCACCACACCACCACACATGTTACACCATGGACATTTGACTTCGATATCAAAGTAACCCAAACTGAGTAGGTGACAAAATTTGACGTAGATGAAATTATGAGTTTGTTGATACCATCTTTGAGATTGTATCCGCCAATGGTTGCATTTATTAACTGTTTTTGGTATCACTAGATTGCTGGGAGATTTAAAAAACTCATCGTTGCTGTCAAGAACGTGCTCAAGTTGGCTAGGGCGATCATCAAAACGTGAGTACATGGATAATATGATGAGAGATGAATTGCTATTATTCTAAATCCTACATGTATATGATGAGAGATGAATTGCTAGTACTCTAAATCCTATGCTTGCTACTGTTCAAAAGATATCCTCTCGCTATCTGTAAACATCAACAGTTAAACTGAAGTTGTATCATCCATGGAACGTGTCAAATTTTTAAGTTGGAAAGATTTTTAAAAAGTATTATTTTGTTTTAGTTTCTTAGTCGATAGTTTTACAAGGCACTTGTGTCAGCTAAAAAAAAGTTTAAAAAAAAATAAAATATCATCACAAACGACCAGAAACTGCCTATCTCTCTGTAGTAAGTTAGTGGCAATCTGGGCGGCCGGTGGGAAAAGATTATGTTTTATTAATATACCAATACCACGGGTGGCTAATATCTCAAATTTAAACTGCCTCTATCTTGGGATGAAAACGAGCTATTGTGTGTGATGACATAGACATTGCAAGGAGGCAGTCTTTTTCAATCCTTCTTACATTATCTTCGCTTTTGTTTGGAATGTTTGTGGCACAACCTGCAGACGGCTAAGTGACCCACTTTCCGTCATCCTCTCGAACTTAAAATTAAGCACATGGACTCTTGACCGATGACAACACATTCTAACAAATAGTCCAGGCCCTCACCACAAAATCAGTTTTTCTTTCTTTTTTTTTCAAGGAAAGGATGAATGAATTATGATTTGTTCAATGGGTGCGTATTTTGGCGTGGAGATTAATTGTGTTGCTCTCGTTATCTTCTTTCTATTTTTGACGTGTAAATAAATCTTGAGTCTTTTAGGTTTTACACGCACCAAGTTTGATCAAAACAATGGCCGTACGAACAATCAGTTTGGCTACCATGAAAGAAATGATCAATCACGCACAAAGACATAAACCATGAAAAAAGCGTATAAACTGTTTATACGAAAAACTTGTGTTTTTTTTTTTCAGGGTCGTGTCATAAAGCATCATATCGCTTTAGCTCAGAGTCGCGATTCTTTACACCGCAAATCCTTTTTCTTCCAGTTGTTTGTCATGAATTACATGACACTGTAGAGCAAATAGTTCCAGTTTCTGTATCACTACGCCCATATGGTTCATTTTGTCTAATTCTTACTATTTTTTAACATTTTTCATTATAAAGGTCCAAGTTAATACATAGAGTCTAAGTTTTGCAAAAAAAAAAAAAAAAAAAAAAAAATAAATTTAGTTAATATTTTAAAAAAAAATTTAAAATTATTTTTTAACATTTTTCATTATAAAGGTCCAAATTAATAAATAAAGTTTAAATTTTGAAAAAAAAAAAAAAAAAAAAAAAGTAATAATTTTAGTTAATATTTTAATAAAAGATTTAAAATCATGCCATCATTTAATTTGTTACTTTGTTATAACGTGTATCCAACGTTGATAGCATTACTTGCCAACTTTTTGAGCTATGGGCTTCAACTCACTAACACAAGTAGAACACACTGTTAAGCGATACCGTGTAGCTACCAATCAGGTGGCGCTAAATTTTGTTTACAATGTGTTCGATTGGTTTATGGCTCCCCTAAAAAAAAAACAACTTCTTTCAATGAGTGCTCCCCATGTCAAAATATATAAACACGAAAACCCCACACAAAGCTAGGTCTGTACTTTGTTTCCCCTACGTTATTTATGTGCCACTGGTTGAATATGTGTCAAATTTTTCTGCGTGTACCCGGGGTTGAACGGTTACCGGAAATTTCCTTGAAAGACGGAAATTTCTTTGAAAGAAATTGCGTCGACTGAAAATTGATCGACGGAAATTTGAGCGAAAGGAAATTTGGTGGAATCTTTTTTTCCGTTCACACGTTTAAATTTTGCGTCAAATTTGTTTTTCAACCCATTATACTATATAGTAAAAGAAAATAATGCGGTCATTAATATGTGGCCATCTTTGAACATATGGCCGTGTATGAACACGTGGCCGTGGTTAAACATGTGGAGTTGTTGAACATTGGGCCGTGATTGAATATATGGTCAAATGTATATGTTGCAAACTCAGGAAAACACTTCATTACACGGCCACACCTGACTGTCCAGCAACACGCCTGTCTGTCTAGCAACACGTCTGCCTGTCCACCTGACCGTCCAGCAAAACGCCTGACTGTCCAGCAACACGCCCGAGTGTGCCACAAACCCAGATGAAATTTCATGTCACCAGATTATAATCTAAATGGCACTCGTTGGAAAAATCAATAATCTATATCGTCATTACAAGGAATTGCGTAAACCGGTGAAATTAAAGAGTTTGAAATACTTGAGAGCTTCTCTGTGGAACAAACTCCACAATGGTTGCAACACAATCCAGGTAAGTTAAACTCCACAATGGTTGTAATACAATCCAGGTAAGTTAAACTCCACGATGGTTGTAATACAATCCAAGTAAGTTGAACTCCACAATGGTTGTAATACAATCCAAGTAAGTTAAACTCCACAATGGTTGCAATACAATCCAGGTAGGTTAAACTCCACAATGGTTGCAATACAATCCAGGTAAGTTAAACTCCACAATGGTTGTAATACAATCCAGGTAAGTTAAACTCCACAATGGTTGCAATACAATCCAGGTAAGTTAAACTCCACAATGGTTGCAATACAATCCAGGTAAGTTAAACTCCACAATGGTTGCAATACAATCCAGGTAAGTTAAACTCCACAATGGTTGCAGTACAATCCAGGTAGTTGAACGTAGCCTAAATTTAGCTTCTAGAGGAAAATAAAATATGATCCCCACATTGATTCAGCCATTGAGTTGACAGCTAAAGTGCATTGCTACATTAATTGTGACTTGTGGCTGGCATTAAAAAATATTACTCGCAATATTTGCTACATTTTTTTTTTTGGGGGGGGAGGGGGAGGGAGGGGGGTCGGGTAAGACAAACGGATTTTCTTCATGCCATTTTATGTAAACAAGAAAAAGATACAAATTGTTTTCTGACCGCACGATTTCCCATATCAAGTTTGAATTCAATCAACTATCGAATGCTTGAATGGATAACATTATTTTATTTTTAGAGCAGGGGTTCTTAGCCTTGTTGGAGTGACCGAACCCCACCAGTTTCACATGCGCTTTCACCGAACCCTTCTTAATAGTAAAAATAAAATATGATATTTTTTTTTCTGAATTTTTTTTGGGGCCTCCGCCGAACCCCTGAGACTGGCTCACCGAACCCCTGGGGGGTCTGATCGAACCCAGGTTAAGAACCACTGCTTTAGAAGAAATATTAATAACTGTTTATAATATTTATCCTCACACAGTCGCTTCTTTAAGTAGTTTTATGTCAAGTGCGGGTGCTATTTTTGGCGACGACCGTTCAGAGGTGTACTATCGGTTATGAACTAGAACAAGGGTTCTCTAACTATTCAAACAGGGTGCCGGATCAGACACCTTCGGGGGCCGGATCATTGTGCCTCAGACACTGTCAGGGGAATTATAGTTTGAAAAAAAATAATAATGAACTAACTATAAAAGCACTGCATCTTAATTGCAGTGGGGACCCCCCCCCCCCCCCCCCCCCCCCACACCCAAAAAAAAAAAAAAAAAAAAAACAAAAAAAAAAAAAAAAAGTAGATCCAACATAAACTTAATAGTATTCAAAGGTAAGTATGGCCAAAGAGATGATGAATGTTCGGTTTCGTTGATTTCAGAATGACATTTGAACATTTTTGCCATCATTCCAGGTCTGATAGTCCCAGCGCCTTGCTGAAAACGTTCACAGACTTGAGCCGAGTGCCAGACTCTGACGGGGAGGAATCTTCATCGGAAAACATGAAAAAGTACGGGCTCCATTTTGATCCCTCGTACTTTAGAGCCAATCGCGAGGTAATCTCTCTCTCTCTCTCTGTCTCTCTGTCTCTCTCTCTCTCTCCCTCTCTCTCTCTCTCTCTCTCTCTCTCTCTCTCTCTCTCTCTCTCTCTCTCTCTCTCTCTCTCTCTCTCTCTCTCTCTCTCTCTCTCTCTCTCTCTCTCTCTCTCTCTCTCTCTCTCTCCCTCCCCCCTCTCTCTCTCTCTATCTATCTCTCTCTCTCTCTATATATATATATATATATATATATATATATACATTATATATATATAATGGTTTGAATCAATGGCAGGTAATCTAGACATTTATATGTGTTTAACTGAAGACAGGTCATCAATATATAATGTATTATTTACCAATACCTATGAGGGTTAACCATTTATAGACCAATACCAATGCGAGTTAACCTCTTATAGCCCAAAAACATGAGAGTTAAACTTTATAGACCAATACCTATGAGGGTTAACCTTTTATAGACCAATACCAATGCGAGTTAACCTCTTATAGCCCAAAAACATGAGAGTTAAACTTTTATAGACCAATACCAATGAGAGTTAAACTTTTATAGACCAATACCTATGAGGGTTAACCTTTTATAGACCAATACCAATGCGAGTTAACCTCTTATAGCCCAAAAACATGAGAGTTAAACTTTTATAGACCAATACCAATGAGAGTTAAACTTTTATAGACCAATACCTATGAGGGTTAACCTTTTATAGACCAATACCAATGCGAGTTAACCTCTTATAGCCCAAAAACATGAGAGTTAAACTTTTATAGACCAATACCAATGAGAGTTAAACTTTTATAGACCAATACCAATGAGAGTTAAACTTTTAAACCACACAGCCGTTAAATCAAAACGAGTAAAAAAAGTATTTGACTAAGTTAGAAAAGACAGTAGGTCTGTGTTATTTTTACAAAATAAATTAAAAACTACCCCATTAAATACTGCCTGCGGCTATCTCAGTACAGTCCGCTACCATCTCCCAATAATTTTCCACTCCATTCATTTCGAGTAAAAATAACATTTGTTTAAAAAAAAAAGAGTAAAGTTTTGGTGACTCCGTTTAAAAAAAAAATGTATTTCCCAAATAAGTCTAGGCTCTGAAATGAATTGTTGAAATCAGTTCCGCTTGCCCTGGCCAGAGGTTTAAGTGGGGGTACAGTGGTCTTTGCTTGATGAATATCTGGGGCCAATCATCGTCAACAATTGATCAATAAGAAAATACATTAGGGATACGAGGAGCAGCTACTGGTAGTAATCCATTCTTTCATCCGTACACAACAAACGTGGGCTCTGGTAATGATATAATCATTCTGTTACAGATAAATTTGAGCAGTGAAGTAAGGAGTATTCTCAAGCTGCATCCCAATCGTAGAACACCAGAACAAATCCAAACAGTGAGTAGAACACCAGAACAAATCCAAACAGTGAGTAGAACAGCAGAACAAATCCAGACAGTGAGTAGAACACCAGAACAAATCCAGACAGTGAGTAGAACACCAGAACAAATCCAGACAGTGAGTAGAACACCAGAACAAATCCAGACAGTGAGTAGAACACCAGAAAAAATCCAGACATTGAGTAGAACACCAGAACAAATCCAGACATTGAGTAGAACATCAGAACAAATACAGACAGTGAGTAGAACACCAGAACAATTCTAAACAGTGAGTAGAACACCAGAACAAATCCAAACAGTGAGTAGAACACCAGAACAAATCCAAACAGTGAGTAGAACACCACAGCAAATCCAAACAGTGAGTAGAACATCAGAACAAATCCAAACAGTGAGTAAAACACTAAAAGAACTAGATAACATTTCCCTGTGTGATTGTACACCCTGATACAGGTGTCTTCTTGACTCTATGTAGTCACACCAATGCCGTAAAAATCATTGACGGTAACATTACATTTAATTCTTCGTTTGTGGTAACTGTATGTGTAACATTCCATAAATTCAGTTGTCGATGGAAGTCTAATCAAACGAAAATCAAATGATAGAGAGTTAAAAAAAATTAAAACAAGAAAAGATGAGAGAGCCAGAGAGAGAGGGAGAGGGGGAGGGAGGGAGAGAGAGGGAGAGAAATAGGAGAGATAGATGAAAAGTGGGGAGAGGAAAATAGAAGAAGAGAGATAATTTATGTATTACTTTAATCTTAAACAGTCAGTTGGTAAAAAAAACAACCTATATTGTATATCTTAATTTTATAAATTTTAACTCATGGCGATGTCTCTGTTCCAGGCGATGTTTGGTTTACAGAGCATTCCGTCGTTTGCAGAGTATCCACTTCACATGCAGGAGAAACTGACCAAGGTGGCTTGGCTGGACATGTGAGTAGTCATTTCACTCAGCCGTGAAAGCCATAAGATCGCCAAAAACTCACACTATGTGACTGCTCATACGGCTCAGCATTTCGAACACAATAATAAATGTTTGACAATTCACAGGACAATAAAAATTGAACCACTGATTTATTGATCCAACATTTTACATTGCTTACAACTTATACACAAAGTGATAAAATAGACTAAAACAATATAATAAACAACACACACAACCACCATCACCCTCACACACACCCAACCACACACTCATGTTGTTCGTCCTTCACACGGGAAGATGACCAAGGCTTTATTACACGGTGAGCACGTAGGTGGCCTGCCAGTCCTACTTGTGCATGGAAAGCTTTCCCGTTCGTGGGACACACGTCGTTGTGAGTCCTAGTAGGATTGGAGTCGATTTTGATTTTTCTTGCCATGCGCTTGCTTTGGGCGTGAGCGGTGCTCTTATTCTCCGAAGATTTTGTTCAGACAGTGAGTCTTCCACGTCAGTTTGCACGGTCAATGGCAAGTGTCTCCCACAAATCAAGGTCAATGTCCATGGATTTAAGTGAAGCTTTTTGACAGTCCTTGAAGCATTTTTTTCTTCCCACCAGCTGAGCATTTCCCACACACACATATACACACACATATATACACACACACGCATGTACAAACACAGGCACGCACACACATAAACACGAATCACTATTCTATTAAGCACCTATTACCATGTTCATTCTCAGAGTAACACCCAACAGGACAATCATCAGACAAGGACATTTTGCTGAGAACTTCTACTTCATTGTCTCGGGTCAAGGTAACCATTGCATGTCAACGTTAGGGTTCTATTTTTGTGACTATAAGATACATCTTAAAATATTATGTCATGTATTAGAGTTGGGAGAATAACATCTTTTTCTTCACATAATGTAACTTTTAAAAATTACCTTTGAATTATATAAATAGTACACATTTGTGTGACATTGAAACAATAACGAGATATAATAACATTTAGCTTTCTAAAATAAAGCGTCACAATTTTTTGGACAAAGCAAAAAGTGACATAGTCATCCGTGACCACTCACTTTTTGTTTAAATCTCAGCTCACCCCTACATCAAAATATCAATGTTAATACGAGTACGCGTTTTTCAGTTTTTTTTATGTAGCCTCTTAGCAAATGAAAATATGAACGAATTTGACCCATAAATTGCTCTATTGAGTTTCAGAAGATCGTGTTCTCTAAATTCTTTGGTGTGTTATAATTTGTTGTTGTTGCTGTTGACGGGTAGGCGGGAGGGGCTAGTTTCTTCACCAATCATTTTGAACTTTTGCCTCTTATCTTTCTACACGATTTATCGAGACATCATTTTAAAATGTATTTTTCGAGTTTGCATTGCTTCCTGTAATTTCCTTTAATATAGTATTAGTATTTCCGAATAAATCGATAAAATTGCGTACCCGAGAAAACAATTAGTAGGCGCAATCACTGAAACTGTGACTGCACGTGTAACAGGAAATAATCTGTATTGATTGACAGGAATATTTGAATGACGTCTTCACGTGGGATTGGCTGCCATAAAAACAAATTTAGCCTGAGGGGCGGAACTTAATCATGGACAACATTTCAGTTGATCCAATGCTATCTAATTGTATCTGCCCAATGCAACCACAGCTGGCTTTTTTGTAGTTTTTTAATTTTTTTTATGAGAACATTGGCAGCCCAGTGCAAGCACTGCTGGCTTTTTTGTTTTCTTATTATGAGACTCAAGCTCATAAGCACCATTAACGATGGCTATGATAGAAACAAAATGCCACCTCTCCCCCAATAAACAATCTCATTTCTGTCATGTTAATTTCCGGTACCTCTTGTGTACAGCCTCTTGTGTACAGCCTCTTGTGTGCAGCCATTTGTGTCACATAACATTATGGAAATAACTACATGAGAGTATGGACAGCGCTCACCAAACGGACCAGGCCCGGCTTAATAAATGATCAAGTCATTGTTAACGTATTCAGTACTTGCATCATTGCTGCCGAGCCAAGTTATATTCCCGTGTTTTGGTCAGAGATTTCGGTTCACAATTAACATCGTTCGTTCTTCGGATAAAACACGGTAAAATGTTTAGAAAAAAAAGGGAATAGTTGAATCAGCAAAAGACATTTACCCAGATTTGGAATCTACATTTTCCGAGGACATGTAGCTACTGATAGTTCATTGAGTTGTTTCGTACGTTAGCTTCAAGGGAGCCGTCAATGAGACGTTTCATCATCATCATCATCAGTGGCGCTGCAGCTCCGCATCCTTGCATTCGGATGGACCTATGGCTTTCCACCTCAATGCGAGAACCCCCAGCGGGTGCAAGTCCTTTTCAGTCTTGTTCGAACTGGGATTCATCTGCCCCCACTTTTCTGCATGCAGATCCCTTTTGCTTTCTCTACAATCCGGCATCCTTTCAATGTGCCTTGTCTAGCACAGACTGCATTTTGTAAAAATTGTTGCTACTATGGATGGGTCTTTGTACAGTTGATATAGCTCTTGGTTTGTACGGGTTCTCCAAACACCGTTGTATATCACTGGGCCGTATATTTTCCTTAGGATTTTCCTCTCCCATGTATTGAGCAGGTTCTCTGTCTTTATAGTAAGGGACCAAGTCTCACTTGTGTAAATTACGACTGGTCTCATGATAGTGGTGTATAATATTGTTTTAAGGGAACCGTCATTTAAACGCTTATTTCTATAACTATTTTCCTTCATTGCATAATTTACCATTTAGTAGGTGGCGTAGCTAAGGTTATTGCCACCCGGGGTGGGTGAAGCTTTTTTTTTCGGGGCGTCCCTCCTCCTCCGCACCACCTTCCTACCCCACTCTCATCTCCAATTAGTAATAATGAAACTGATAAGATGAAGACTTTAAATTACATCATCAAAACGGTGACACCATGCCAATGACCTCGCTAGTTGCTATTTCTAGGTGGCAGAGAAATAAAAACAAAAGTATTTGTAATAAGGTTTGACATTTCTATGCCCAGAACACGTCACATCGCTTTACGTAATGTTACTTTTTTTAGGCATGGCCGCTTACAATGTATTTCCGTATGGTAACAATTTGCTTGTAAAATCTTTCGTAAAATAAAGTTGTAAAACACGTTTTCATTTAGGTTAAGGTACCGCTATGCTGGCACATATTAACGTAGAAATGCCTAACAGCTGGTGAGAGATTGGCCAAACGAAATACCAGGATGTTTTAATAATATCTTTCCGCCATTTAATGAGATTGGCCAGAATGTATACCCGGATGTGCTATTAATAGCTTTCCTCCCTTAAATAAGAACCCCCGTATAAAATATTCTTGCTCTTCAAAACTCCTAATATTACTTAACGCCATTAAAATCTTTATACAATCAGCCATTCGTTTATGAAAGTTTAGTATCTTTTTGAACAAAATAATATGTTCAAATTGTTCCTTTCCTCCGACAAAATACTAATGCCTCCCTACCGCAGACCACAACACTATTTTATTCATGTGTGCTCAAGATCCAGGCTAGTGAAAATGTAACGCAGGCTGACTGACCAGGGGCGGAGCAAGGGTAGGTGCTACCGGGACGGGCCAAGCCTTTAGCCCCCCTCCCTCCACCCTTCCATAAAAAAAAACATTTTGGAAGCTAGCCTAAAATCCCCCCCTCCCCCCCCCCAACCCCCCGTGGCATTTAAAGGAAACAAGTGCCGTTCGGGAGTGGACTGCCTCCTCCACGGGCGTCAGCACAGGGGGGGGGAGGGTGGAAGCAAGCAGCTGCTTCCAGTCTGAATTGAGGGGGGGGGGCCTCATTTTTGAATTTCGCCAGGTAACAGAAATTAAATATGAAATGAAAAATACAAATTCCCGATATCATTTTTTTTANGGGGGGGGGGGGGGGGGGGTTGGTATTTTCTTAGGAGAAAAGAAAATGTCTATTTCAAGTACCTGGCTTGGGCTGGGAATCGAACTCCAATCCTCTAGTGTGAAATAACAATGTTTCCAAATGGTGTATTGCTAACATTCTTATTGTAGTCATAAACACTAAAACCATGACTGGTATGACACACACACAGAATTTACAAAATCCAAAGTCTAAGGGGGAAGAGTGGTTGGCTTCCACTAACCAGGGGGGGGGGATATAGAAGCCCCTTTGCCTCCTCCACACCCCCTTTCCTATAGGATACGTCACTGCGGCTAACTTAAACATTTGTTTGTCCATCCGGCGTGGAATACGTAATGAGTACGGGCGCTTTCTTTGTGCGTCTGTCAGTGTCAAATCATGCCACGAGACAGATCCTAATGTGAAACCACTTAGGCGTAAGAGTAATGGTCAATTCGCGCTACGTCTTTTAGCTAAGTCACTCGCTTCTTATTATTTAGAAATCTGTTTTCATAGTGGAACTATGAGACGTTTTTTCTGGCTAATACATATTGAGCCTGTAATCGAATGGTTGTAAGGTATAACCAGTGCCATCTATTTTTTTTCTTCCTCTTTTGAATAAATCAACCTGGAAAGGAGTGGGGGATGTGTGATGTATTATGTGTGATGTGTTATGTGTGATGTTTTATGTGTGCTGTGTTATGTGTGATGTGTTATGTGTAATGTGTTATGTGTGATGTGTTATGTGTGATGTGTGATGTGTTATGTGTTATGTGTGATGTGTTATGTGTGATGTGTTATGTGTGATGTGTGATGTGTTATGTGTGATGTGTTATGTGTGATGTGTTATGTGCGATGTGTTATGTGTTATGTGTGATGTGTGATGTGTTATGTGTGATGTGTTATGGGTTATGTGTGATGTGTTATGTGTGATGTGTTATGTGTGATGTGTGATATGTGATGTGTTATGTGTGATTTTTTATGTGTGATGTGTTATGTGTGATGTATTATGTGTGATGTGTTATGTGTGATGTTTTATGTGTGCTGCGCTATGTGTGATGTGTTATGTGTGATGTGTTATGTGTAATGTGTTATGTGTGATGTGTTATGTGTGATGTGTTATGTGTTATGTTTGATGTGTGATGTGTGATCTGTTATGTGTGATGTGTTATGTGTGATGTGTTATGTGTGATGTGTGATGTGTTATGTGTGATGTGTTAGGTGCGATGTGTTATGTGTTATGTGTGATGTGTGATGTGATATGTGTGATGTGTTATGGGTTATGTGTGATGTGTTATGTGTGATGTGTTTTGTGTGATGTGTGATGTGTTATGGGTTATGTGTGATGTGTTGTTCTTCCAATTAAACTGCTATAAAAATACAACGAACGTGCTTTGAAGTCTTAGAGGTATTAAATCAACCCCCCCCCCCCCACACACACTTTTTTTTTCAAAACTGCTTTCCCATATCTTAATATAATCAAGGGAGAAAGTTTAACAGGGGCTGTTCTCCCACCACACACAAACAGTGCCAGTGTTAGAACAGGGGCTGTTCTCCCACCACACACAAACAGTGTCATTGATTAGAACAGGGGCTGTTCTCCCACCACACACAAACAGTGCCATTGATTTGAACAGGGGCTGTTCTCCCACCACACACAAACAGTGCCAACGGTTAGAACAGGGGCTGTTCTCCCACCACACACAAACAGTGCCATTGATTAGAACAGGGGCTGTTCTCCCACCACACGCAAACAGTGCCAGTGTTAGAACAGGGGCTGTTCTCCCACCACACACAAACAGTGCCAATGATAAGAACAGGGGCTGTTCTCCCACTACACACTCAAACAGTGCCAACGGTTAGAACAGGAGCTGTTCTCCCACCACACACAAACAGTGCCATTGATTAGAACAGGGGCTGTTCTCCCACCACACGCAAACAGTGCCAGTGTTAGAACAGGGGCTGTTCTCCCACCACACACAAACAGTGCCATTGATAAGAACAGGGGCTGTTCTCCCACTACACACAAGCAGTGCCAGTGATTAGAGCAGGGGCTGTTCTCACACCACACACAGACAGTGCCAGTGATTAGAACAGGTTCTGTTCTCCCACCACACACAAACAGTGCCATTGATTATATCATTCCAGTCTGTACGCCCTTTAGCCTATACAAAAAAGCCGAGACATGTTTCCGCGTACATCAAAAGCTAGACAAAAACCCAACCGTTGTCTCGTTACACCATTAACTCTAACTCTGTGATTCAGATCTTCTTGTTTTTTTTCTTTACATTTGTGGAAAAAAAAGTATGTTATGTTTACCCCAACTTCTAAGGGCCCTGGGAACATTGTCTGCAGCTTGTACACATACACTTACAGGGGCGGGTGTTGTTTTTCAGATGAATTTGTTGTTATCTAACACCTCAGCAGAATTGCGTCTAAAGTGTGATTATAAGTGTGAATAGTTTCTGTGTTTTGGTTAATGTTCAAGTATTTGCTTGTGTCATTTCCATCTTCTTTATCGTCACGTTTGTTGAATGGAGTAGTGGACGAGGATTGTCAATACGGAGTGTATGACGTATACATTTCCAGGGTCAACTAACTTAATCGACCAGATTATGTAACAATAATAGAGTTTTAGCGTATATTTTCCCTGCGGTCTGGGTTAAATTTAATCGAAGGTGACTGTTTGGTACCCCCTATGTGTAGCTGACCAACTGGATAAATCAATGTCTTTGCAATGCAACGAACCAATGAGGTTGTGAGCAGCTGTGTGCATTGACTGCCGTGACAGAGAAGGGGGTGATGATGTCATACATCTGTGGGCGTAGATGATAAGCTCGACCCACTCTCCAGGAGGAACAGTTGGGGTGCCCTGTTAAGGAACAGGTGGGGTGCCCTGTTAAGGAACAGGTTGGGTGCCCTGTTAAGGAACAGGTGGGGTGCCCTGTTAAGGAACAGGTGGGGTGCCCTGTTAAGGAACAGGTGGGGTGCCTTGTTAAGGAACAGGTGGGTGCCCTGTTAAGGAACAGGTGGGTTGCCCTATTAAGGAACAGGTGGGGTGCCCTGTTAAGGAACAGGTGGGGTGCCCTGTTAAGGAACAGGTGGGGTGCCTTGTTAAGGAACAGGTGGGTTGCCCTGTTAAGGAACAGGTGGGGTGCCCTGTTAAGGAACAGGTGGGGGGCCCTGTTAGGGAACAGGTGGGTGTTAAGGAACAGGTGGGTTGCCCTGTTAAGGAACAGGTGGGGTGCCCTGTTAAGGAACATGTGGGTGCCCTGTTAAGGAACAGGTGGGGTGCCCTGTTAAGGAACAGGTGGGGTGCCCTGTTAAGGAACAGGTGGGGTGCCCTGTTGAGGAATAAGAGGTTGCTCTTGCGGAGGGTCTTTAAGTGCCCCGTTGGTGTCTGGTGGGAAGAGAGGGCCCGTGGGTGTTCGTCTCTCCCCATGGACCCAGTATGTCGTCATTGAGCGCTCCCTCGAGGAGAGGATACTGAGGAATCGAGAGTTGTCTAGTAGTCTATGCCCATTGGCCATTGTGGCTTGCGGGGGAAAAAAAAATCATGATACATATTCGTGTCAGATTCACGAGTGGAAAGACCCACCCCCGTTCCCCCGTGTTTAGATAATAGGATGTAATTGCTGTAAAGTCTTTGATGCGGATGCACGGCTGTAAGTGCATAGGCTGCTGCAGAGTAAACAACAACAACAACAACACAAACACAGTCCACGCGTGTGTGAAGCGATGAACACAAAAGGGTGTGTGCCCGGGCTGGTCTGGTTACTAACTGGGCGCTCAGGGCGATCCTTGGTGCTTAAATTGAAAAATTCCACGACTCAAACACTACTTGCCTAGACTCGATTTAGTAAGAAGCGAATCCGGCTTGCGAGTTATTGAAATCAAAATCTCTTTTGGCGATTTTCCGCTCCATGTCTACTATCAACAAAGTTCTTTTCTCTGCCTGCCCAGACTTCTATATCTTTAAATCCATTTGGTGTTTTACATTATCTGTGGTATTGTTTATCTAAACATAGTTTAAATATTTATAATATGACAATGAACATATCTTCATATGACTTCATTTTTTTTTTTTGATCCCGATTGTTTGTAGCTCTGGTGACCATCAGCAGACCAGGCGACTCTTCAGCTCAGACGGCGGCCATGATGAGAAAAGGAACAAGTTTTGGTGTATGTATAGACCTAGCTAAATAATTCTTATATACCGACAACAGCTTATGTCTATAGACCTAGCTAAACAATTATTACCTACCAACAACAGCGTATACTTTTGTGTACAAATATAACAAAATCCGAGAAAGTCAAAAAATATTTTACTACAGTTTTCTTCTTTAATTGAAATAAGCTGAATTACTGGGGTAAAGTGGGATTACATTTGATCAATGCCCCCCTACCCCACCACACCCCCTTCCAGGAACTCGCATTACTCCACCACTCCAGGAGGACGGCGACCGTCACAAGTCATGACACTGTCAAACTTCTGTCAGTCGGACGAGATGATTTCTTTGATATTTTCATGTCACGCCAGGGCACGGGTGAAATGCCAGACCACATCAAGTTTATCAGGTCAGTGACTGCATACGCTTGGGCAAATAAAATACAGCACCAGATGTTTGTTTTATTGCGAAAGCGAGTGTCTCTTTTCTTCTCTTACTATAATGCTTATCTATCTTTAGTTTTGATATCTGTTAGAATGTTTGAGTCATATATCAGAATACACTATGTGACAGCCAAGTCGACGTAATCTAGATGTCCCTAGCAATTTTCTATCATATATTTTAACTTAATTTCTAGCAGTGCAGATTTGTTTAGAACAGCGGTTATCAACCAGTAGGTCGCGGTCCCTTTTGGGGATCGAAGGACCCTTACACGGGGGTCACCTACAGGGTGGGCCAATAAAATATTTTAGATGTTCTCCCTTTTATTGGCCCACCCTGTAAGACCATCGGAAATCACATATTTATGAAGTAGCATCGAAAATAATTGTATGGTTTTGGGTTACCACAACAAGAGGAACTGTATTAAAGGGTCGCGGCATTAGGAAAGTTGAGAACCACTGGTTTAGGCTACCACGTTTTGACTCCATCGCTTTACTGAAGCTTTCATCGGGACTAGATGTGTAAATATTTTCACTCACTCGATTGCACGAAAAGTGTCATCATATAGATAAGAATATAATCCGTTATATCAGGCCAGGGGATATACTTAGAGATATAAATCTAGGAAAATAGTTGTATAAAGCTGGGAATATAGCCTACTCAGTGATATAAACCTTGGAATATCGTCAGTGAAATAAAGCTGGGACTATCAACAGTGAAATAAACTAGGATGATAGTCAGTGATCGAAAGCTAGGAATATGGTTAATGAAATAGAGCTTGCGATATAGTCAGTGAAATAAAGCTAGGAATATAGTCAATAAAATAAAGCTAAATCTGTTTATTTTGTAATGTTTCAGTCAGTTGGAGTTTATGAAAGACTGGCCCCTGGAGCGACTTTTGGAAAGACCGGACCAATGTCTTTTGCATTTTTTCAAGTAGGCATATAGGGAATATACCAATAAACTTTACGTTAACTAAATGTCAAATTGTCTAACTCAATACGTTTTTTTTTTTAAATAAAAGAAAAACATAATTCTCCTACTTAATGGTGTTTTCAATCTAAGATTTTTTTATAACGCATACACAAAGTTGATATACGTTTTCTTGCGTTTGGTCAGATATAACTGAATAATCCTAAAAGTTGATATTAATTATCTTCATGTATTTTGGTCAGACGTAACATGGTGATCTTGAAAGACAGTCGAACGTCGGAATGGTTCTACGTTGTCAAGTCCGGCTCCTGTCAGGTTCTCAAACAGTTGAAGGGGGTCACCGCACGCCTAGCACCTCTTAGAAAACAAACCCTGGAATCATCTGATCGACTTTACAGATCGAAAATATCTTCATTTCAAGGTACGCGATTCAGGATAACGGTGATTTAAGGTAAAATCATCACCACTGTCCTCATAGGATGAAATGAACCAAGGGGAGAAATAATGTTTAAATTATGTCTTCCATTTCTGGATCTACGTTCATTTTGGTAGAAATAGATGAGGATGGACTGTACCAAGTATCAAACGGGAAAAATAAAAACAAAAAAACGGGGTGGGTTTGCAATGCCAAATTTCTCAATTAGTGAAGTGGGTATCAGCTAAGATGGTGGATTTCATGGATGCAGGTGAGGCTACAGATTATAGAGGAAGGTGAATTTAATATATTTTAAAAAAATCACTCAAATATTCTTTACTTCGTGAAAATAAGTGATTGGATTATTGCAGTATTGTATTAAAAAATCTTATTAGACTACGCACCTACATCATTAACATAGGCTGCCAAATAACAGGCTGTAAAGTATGGGCGGCAAGGTCATATTTAGTGAACTCTTACAACAAAGAGACAAATTTCCGGGTTGAATGCAAGCATTTAATTTAAATTATGAATGGTCTTCATTTGATAGCATTAGGGCAAATGTAGAATTTTAAATTGGAAATCTCATGGGCCAAACAGCCGGACTTTGGTCAACATTAATTTGAATAGCTGATGCTTGTTGCGGGGAGATTGTATTGACCTCATCTGATGTCACAAATAAAATCAATTACACTGAACCAATTAAGGCACAGCTCTGATGACATCGGCCGTATTGGTCTTCATTCCATTAACATGGAGAATTCCTTCCAACTTTTTGATCAGTTGTAATGTAAGTTGGACACCAAGTAGGGGTAACAGAGAAGGTGGGGTAAGAAATAACTTGATCGAAACCGTAAATAACGATCATGTCCTAGATTTTAAAAATAAAACAATCAAACATGCTTAATAGTGTCAAATACATTTTTAAAACATGCACTTGCATTCGCAAAGTAGATTTTGTTGATTTTAAAAAAAATGTATTTAAAGAAGCATACTGGGAGGAATGGGTTCAGGTTGAAGCAATAAGTAATATAGAAAGGGGAGAGGACAACCTGAAAGAGGACAACACAAAAAAGCGGAAGTTTCTGCCGGAAAGCCTTCAACTCAAGAAAACACCGATACCAACACCCTTAGTTTGTTGTATGAGCTGAGACTGTTTGTCTTGGAATTTCTTCTATGTCGAAGGCTTTTTGACCGAAACGTGCACATTTTTTTCATGTTTTCCTTTTTCAGGTTTTCCTCTATACTTTGTATATTATTATAAAGGATGCCAGATTACGGAATCTGTGATATTTTAAGGTGACCAAAAGCTTCAGTGATGACATCACTACTAGTTACGTAAGAGATGTTGCTATTGGGTATTCTTTCATTCGCTACAACACTTTTCAGGTTCTAAACATGAGTACAAAAGACGACCCCATCGGAACAGATCAACTAGTGCCAGACCTCGTGATGATTATGTAAGTTAGAGAAGGGTGGGGGGGGGGGAAAGAAATATTATAGCATGGGACAAAAATTACAAAGTAGTTTTAAAGCTTAATTGACCAATAGAAATATGCAAATCATCGTTGTGGAGTGGGGATGACAGAGTCAAAGAAATGATTTTCCTTTAACTCACGTTTCTATAAAGATAATTCTTTTTTTTTTCAGTATGAGAAAAACAAGACAAGGAAAAAACGAGGCATGAGTGACAACAATAGTTCAAAGATCACTAGCCATGACGATCACGAAGGCAAAACTGGTTCAGATCTTGGGGAATCTCCGCATGTATGTAGTTGAAATTGCTAATATATAGTTGGAGACACATGCTTGTCATTAAGGTGCTGTTTTGGTGGAGGAATTACACATTGCACCACACTGTGTCATTAGCAGGAGCCTGAAATGTTTTAAAAGTTGTTAAAATTATTTTTTTCCCCATGCAGGTCAATTAGCGTGTGCACTCAACTAAATTAATATTCTGCGTTGTATCTATTAAATATATAGAATGATATATGCAATTTTAATATCAGAAGCTGAAAAAAAAACAAATCATCTGTTTGATAGTGTGCTATAGTGTATGTCATAACAGGTTACCATCAACAAAAAAGACGGTCAGAGTGAGCATGCATTAAACAGCGGTCAGAATCGTGCCCAGCAGTGCCCCCAGGCACATGAGCAACCTGTGTTTGTTCAAATTGAGCTGTTGAAACCCATGGATGTTTTTGTAAGTTGATTGGATTCATCAAACAATTGTCTAATATTGATCAGTTAGGTCAAATGGGACCACGGGTAGCTCAAGAAAGAGATACTCTCATGAAATCTATAAAGTATAGCCTAAATGACTTTACAAATCCGAAAATGAGAGGAAATTGCTTTAAACACAGGACCGTTTATAAATAAAATAAAAAATTGATGTGGTTCATTAAAAGGTAAACTTTGATGAACATCTTTAAATATGTTTTCTTGAATTGCAAACAATAACATTAGAAATAATAACATTAGAAATAATGACATTAGAAATAACGACTTAGAAATAATGACTTAGAAATAATGATGTAGAAATAATGACCTGAGAAATAATGACGTGAGAAATAATGACATGATTCTTTTTCTGTGTTTCATGAAGGTTTTGTCTTTACTCGTTTATAATATTCTATTATTTACTTTTACAACAGGGACTCGATCGGGTCAGCTTCAATAACAGCCTGGAGACGGAGTCCTCCAGTGTCAGTTTGGTAAGATTTCATTTCGTGAGAACCAAGCCAAAACTTGATATTTTTCATTGTCATCCCGTGAGTTGCGCTGGTAACCATGATTAAGTTTGATCCTTACTTTGTGCTGAAAGACGTTCCAGTAGGCCCCACTGTGCTGCAGACTGTAGACTGTAGCGGGTGGGATCACACTTAGCCTACTATTAAATGTATCAAGGTGAACTCTTTTAAAGGGCCGGCCTTGGTTGTAAAATTAATTTTGTGTTGACACCTGTCAAGGTCATAAACCTCAGAGAGAATGTGTGAGTTTTGATTTTGGTGACAAATGGGGCGTGTGAGCGAGTGTGAATGATTTTCATGTCACCAGTGCGTGGGATTTTGGGGTTATAAAATGGGAGGCAACTTTTTGAGCCGGGGGGGGGGGGGGGAGGGTCGTCATTAGCTCCATGCTGAGGCCGAAAAACATTTTTCTCTTTCAGGAATTAAATTTAACCAAAGTGGGGTTGTTGTTTTTTTCTACCACACCTTATACAGAGCACTATTATCAGGAAATATANCGCTCTTCCGAGTGTAGTGTACTTGGGCATTGTGTTATTTTTCAGAGAGAGAGGCATTCGAGGTGAAGTTGGAATAGTAGGCCATATTTTGACATGGGCCAGAATATTTGACAACACTGAAATGACTTAACGGTTGATGACCCCCCCCCCCACCACACCCCAAAAAAATGTATTAGATGAGCTTTTGATTGAGATCTGGCCAGTGACGTACTACGTTATTTTATTATTGATTTTTTAAATTCAAAAACCTGGATGAACACAACATTAGACCCTCACGAAGTGGCCACTACTTTACAAATCCCTTTATTCATAACAATTGCGTATGTTAAACGAAGTTCTCAATGATATCACTTGACATAGCTGAGGGCATGTGTTTCTTCTCTCAGGTAAGCCTTGGGGCTGAATGCATCATGCTCTCCAAAGGTTTCTTCATGAAATACGCCAATGATAAAGTCAAGAAGAGATTTTCTGAGATTGTTGCACCCTATCCTAATGAGAACACACTACAGGAAAGTTTGCAGGTAGACAGAGTTTCGGTATTAACTAAAGCACATACATTGGGTAGGAACCAGTGCACATTCAATTTGGTATTGCATTGGGTATGAACCAGTGAACAAACATTGGGTATGAACATATGCCCAAATAACCATATATATATATAATTTTCAATTTAGAAATCACGAAAGCAAACATTGAATTAATTAGAGTGGATGAGAAACAGATAGTACACTTGAAATGTACTATGTAGCTATAGATTCAGCAGAGTCAGTATTAATTCAAAGGTTGAATAAACAAGCTTTTTCTTAAAGCAATGCCCTGTATGTGTCCACAGCACAAAGTCAACTGGGAGTTATACAAGCAATCAGTCTTAGAGACAGCATCTCCTAAACTCAAGTATTTCAACAAGAAACAGCTTACACTGAATGCATGAGTGTTGAATTGAACACTTGAAATACATAGAAACCTGACAGCCTAAGAACTTTTATTGCAAAATATAAAAGGAAATTAAGTCTTTATTTTATATACTGTGATAGACTTTAATCTTACTTGTAAATTTTGCTTTTTGTTTCATGTCTTAACAACTACCTTATTTGTGCATAAGTCTATTTTAATGTCTTATTCATCTTATGATATATTGTAATTTTTTTATGTCTGACAAAATGGCTGGATGATTGAATAACCTTGTTAACTTTCCAAATCTGCATGTAAGAATATTTAAACCCAACCATGACTAAATTAACAGATACCATAGAAAAACAAGAAGAAAATAAACATGGGCTAGGTGCTAGGTGTGGTATCCCAGGAAATCTAATTGTCTTCATACTAACTAGCCAGAAGGGCTAATGAGCACCTGCTTCTTGCCTCCACACACCTGTCTCTTGCCTTCACACACCTGCCTCTACACAGCTGCTCACACTTCCTCCAGGGAAGCTGTGAGAGGGGGGGGGGGGGCACTGGTCTATCTCATTTTTGTATCCTCAGTTACCAGGAACTGACAAAGAACATGCCTCCATTAGCCAACCATGGTTGTGTTCAGCATCTACCTGTCTCTTGCCTTCACACACCTGCCTCTACACAGCTGCTCACACTTCCTCCAGGGAAGCTGTGAGAGGGGGGGGGGGGCACTGGTCTATCTCATATTTGTATCCTCAGTTACCAGGAACTGACAAAGAACATGCCTCCATTAGTCAACCATGGTTGTGGTCAGCATCACTGAGAGTTACTTACCAGAACTAGACAGTCTGCTCTTTAATGAAATCCATTTGATTCTTAATTTCACATTCACTCAAGAAATGTAGAACAGTTTAAACTATCCAATATGTAAGGTTTTCTTTTCAATAATCATTTTTAAAAATGCCTATGTTATAAATTTTAGTTTCACAAATTGCAAAAATTTCATTTGTTGTCTTATTAATAGCTTCAATAAATTAATGATTTTTTTTTTTAATTACTTCTTACAGAAAAAGGAAGCAAGCATGTAAATTGAATAAAAATAACATTGGATTTCTAAGACCTAATTTAAAAAAAAATATTTTTGACAGCTTCTTAAAATCTTCTTTACTAAAACTTTTAAAAATGTTTTTGTGTTTGTTCCTATGATCCAACTGTAATATCCTTCTTTAAAGTACCATAATAATTTATAAAACTGGACATGGTTGGGTTATCACTTTGTATCTAACCCTGTTACTAATATACTTTCCCCCTGACATTGCAAAGATGCACCAGGTCATTGAGTTTGAGCTTATATACTCTAATTAAGGAATAGGGATAACACACAATTAAAGAAAAACTGAAATGATTTTTAATAGCATATATTTACAAAAGTTTACAATTGTGAAAAATATTTTTTAACCAAACAATTAAAAAAACTAATATTTTGCTTTAAAAATCAAACATAAACAATTTAAGAATGGAAAGATTCCACAGTTTGTTCAGCCTTGCTATTTCAGAAAGAAGGAAAGGTTCTTTAACTTAAAAAATAGCGCATACTTTAAATGATGTTTCATGTTGTTAGTACTTTCTAAACAGAAGTCACCATTATGAACTAGCTTTATTAAAACAGCTTCTTCTGGACTTGGTTTTATAACATTATTTTTTCCATTTAAATCAAGCCTGCTTACAAAATTATTATATAAACTTTTAGCAGATTAAATGGGGAAAATTGGCAGTATTCATAGCTTGAATATGAACAAAACATACATATATAATTTATTTGCTGAGGTACAACGAAAAATTTGTCAAAGAAGGAAGACGAAGTAATATCATTAGCCATGTAGCTTTCTGGTGTATAAAAAAAAATAGAAATCTAACTAAGATTATTTACTTTATTTATAACCTTTAACCTTGTAGGTCAACAAATAGTGGCCCTATAAACATGTCTATTTCCTTAAATGTTAGCTAAATCCAGGAGACATTTTTTTTTTTACATTCTCAGAAACCAGAACAATACTTTTCTACTTTTCCCCCCCAATTCTTGTTTTAAAAAGGGCCTTACTTCAGAAACAATGGGAAAGATGATAATAATGTCTATCTTAACTGTTAGATTTCACTCTAAAGCAAACCACTTCAAGAAATAGCTCAATACTTTTTTGATTTTATAAAAATGAAAACTTTCAATGTAATAACTTTACTATTACATTTACATCAAAATATAAAAAGCACTGTTTTGAGTTGTAGCAGCTTACTTTAAATAATTGCTTGCATACACAAATTAATACCAACAGTTTTACTAGATTTACCATCAGTTTTGTCATTATTGATAGGAAATTTAACACAGAACGAGCAGGAACAAACAGCATTCAGCATTGATATCACTTCCTCTAATCTTCCCCTTCTTGCTGCTGCCCATCTAACACGGTTGACTGATCGTATCCCGTGCGATGAACGGCTTGTGGGGGTGCCGGAAGAAACCTTTTAGCACTTGAACCCGTTTCACTATCTGAGATCTGGACCTGTATCAGGCCACTGGCAAAGGCATAGCCCACCATAGCTGTGATGGCAAACAAACCTGCCAGAATCATGTTTCGGCGGCGATTTGGAAATTCTGCCATGTCTGTCCTTCCACCCTGTGCTTTTCTTTCATCTTCCTCTTGCTTCCTTTTCTCTGCAAGTTCTTTAAAGTAAGAAATGTAAAAAAAAGGGCTAAAATTAAAAAGTATAGCTCAAAGTAATTTATATGGTTCAATTTTATTATAAAGTTACAGAACCCATTATTCTTAACAATAATTTATTTTAACTGCTTATTTGTTTTTTTCCTTTTTACTGACTTAATTTACAAAGTAGTTCTCTAAATCACAAACCAATTCGCTACTAATTCTTTAATTCACTAACTAATTCTATAATTACCAAACAAAATATCTATTTCACAAACTTATTCTCTAATTTACAAACTATCTAATTAACAATTCTCTCATTACCAAACTCATTCTCTCTAATTACCAAACGAATGATCTAATTCACAATCAAATTCTCTAATTACCAAACTAATTCTCTCTAATTATCAAATTAATTCTGTAATTACCAAACTAAATATTTAATTCATAAAATTATTCTCTAATTCAAAAACTAATTCTGTAATTACCAAACTAATTCTCTAATTACCAAACTTAATAATTAGGAAGAGGGTAAACTGGAATGATAGCTCAATGAAGTTTTTGTAATTACCGAAATCAGCATTTACTTTAAGGCAAAAGGATTACAACATGACAGGCAATTATAATCAATAAAAAAGTTTTTTTTATTTGTGTTAAAGGGCATCCAGCTAAATTTTATCAATGTATTCTTAAATGGGGGTACCAGTTATAAACAGAGGAAGCTATTACTATTTATTTACCTTTAAGTTCTACCGGGAAGTAGGTGGTGAGTATGCTATTACACAACTGACAAAGGTTGGTGCACTGTTGGAGGTGGCTCTGCAGTGTATTAGATGAGAGTGGAGCCTTCAGCAGTGGAGTTAGGTAACCAAAGACCATGGCATCTAGGGATGATGGTCTGAGAAAGGAAGTCATTTCAGAATCTTGAAAAATTCCATTTTTTGTGTGTAAAGTTACCAACTTTAAAGCTAAAAGAAATTAAACAGATCTTTAAAAAAAAAACTTAGTATGGATAACGAAAAAATTTAATAAGATATCACTCATGCAACATCTGACCAGCTCAAGCCAGGCAACAGTGGTAATAAAAGGTTTCCTTCTAGTTACAGGTGGTTTTTTAATTAGCAAATGAATGAGTTTGGTATGACTTATATTGTGATTCCTAAAGAAATAATATTTTATTACTGTGGTCCTTAGTGCATCTCTGATTTTGAAAGCTGTGTTCTGTTTCTCAAAACAGATGCCAACTTAATTTAAAAAATAACTCACTTTCTTCCAAACATGAATTCTTTATCACCAAGTTTATAAGACAAGAGATTTAAGCACTCTTTTGCCTCCTTGTAAATCTAGAGAGAAAAAAAACAACAACACATCTTTAAACAAATTAAAAAGTAATAGGAAATAGTTTATGTCTGAATGAAAGGATCATCGAGAAAATCATTTGGCAAATTCATAATCATTGAGATAATGTTAAACTGAGCCACCAAGACTGATGAGAGGACTCAAAAAAATCCGAGAAGGACAAAAAACTTGTTGCACTGAAAGAGTTCAAATAATGACAGAACAGCTGTTAAATCCAAGCAATGGGTAAAAAAGGGGTCTGTCTCCTTTAGGTAATATTGTGCCAAAGTAGGATTTCCAATTCATGCAGTGTTCCAGCAACCTACAAGTCAATCTGCTCTAACATGTCTTTTTTTTGGGCACTTATTTATCTATTCTTTGGTCCCCCCATAAGGCATTAAAATCGCTCTGCGTGCCATGCCTGGCCTGTATGCTTCAGTTTGCCAGCCTCTGATTAAATCTAATGCACGTCCATGTTTCTGCAACAAGGGGAGTTAGTATTGAGACTCCTGTTTAAGACAAGTCTAAAACAAAAATACAACCTGGGATGATTTCACTGAAGAAATATATTTGTACAGTAACTTTCAGGAAACATTTGGAATGATTGCAGGTTATTTCAGGATCTTAATCTCCCATGTGGTTAGATTTCAATTTTTTTGTAAATGTCAATGATTAATGAAATATTTGCCAAATTTTCTTTCAGTAGCAAAAATCAATATAAGTAGCAACCCTCACAACAAATGAGATTACATGAAGGAGACTGCAATCAAGGTGTAAATATTAAGAAAATAAGAAGCACAACAAAGAAAATGAATACATACAATGCTTCAAAACACTTAAGTGGAACCTTTAATAAATCAAGATTGAGCTTAATTGAACAGGGTTATATTTCAAAAGATGTATTTTCCATGAACATATATCTTTGAGGGTTTATAACAGGACTTGCTTGCCAGCTTACCTTGGATTCAGTTTCTGCATCAGTGATGTGATCGCCTCCTTTGGTCAGCAACACCCTGACTTCTGCTCTTTTTTGCCTCTGCTGTGGCACAAATAAACTGAGTGGAAATGGAATAGCCTTCGCATACCAAGGTCGTGTAATATCTACATATGTTTTGTCATCCATCCACCACAGATGCAACTGAAAAAAAAAGAAGATAATGCTTTACAAAATATCAAATACTTAGAGGGGTGCACAAGGAAAATGCTTAGATGTCCAACCGGAATCTGTCACTTAATACCACCATAATTCTAACTGCGCTCAGTTTAAGTTTGAAATGTAATTACGTAACATTTGCCTATTAAAATTAGCATTGCTTCTTCTTCTTCTATATTTTAAGGGCCCACTATCAATGCATTGATCATTCTGGCTCCTATGCTACTTGCTATTCTTAAATAACATATTCCATTCAAATGCATTAAAAAAAATACTTTTTTCCCCTCCATTTACTAATATTTATTAAAGCAAAAATAATTCCCTATATAAAATATAGTAAAATTTGAAAAGAACTTGTAAATTTAAGCTTACCAAAGCTGGTAATAATTTCTCTTCCAACATTGCACAAAATGCTATTACATCTGCACTTTCTTTTGTGGTAAGGTGAGAATCATTACCCCAATGCTGCATATAAATACACACCAGTATGGGTTATTTTATTTCATAGTATAAATAAGTAATTGACAGAATATTTAAAAGATGTCAGAAAGCACAAATGAATTTTAACACAATTAGAAATAGAAACTAGAAGATGGAAAGAGATTAATTTCTAATTATTTTTGAAATTAGGATCTTTAAGTCTGCTTAATTTATTTAATTCTTCCATCTAATGCTAAACTCAGGGGTTTTATGATTTTATTTTATGCATTTAAAATCTTTATTCTAAGAAGGGGTCATTGGCCTTCGTCTGACTAATGAAGGGGTCCATGAAACAGAAAAGGTTATAATAATCACTCCTTTTTAACTAATGTGTCATTGAAGCAATAATATTTTTTTTTACTTGAGAAACAATTAGTTATGCATACATAGCCCTGTTTATGTTAATTCTTTTTTTCATTAAATATGGAAAATGTTTTTCTTACCCCTCATGAGGCGGCTGGGCCGATCTATCGGCCCAGATTGTTATGGTGAAAATGACAAAAGGCAAATCTATTGGCCAAATAATAAAAGCCTAGAGATTTACCAGCTAATCAGATTGCTTCTCAATTTTCTTGCTCATCTCACCATTTAAATGGCGGCTTGCATTGTTATTTTGCGGTGTTCTGTCATTTTATATCAATTTTTTTGGTATCTAGTGACCACTATAATTGCTTAAAAAATATGTGACCTTGAAATATGCCAAAAGGCATAACAGCTCCAGGGGAATATTTTTTGCTGTGTTTCTCATTGAATCTCATTCAAATATTATTTAGGCTTCAACAATCATAAATTAAACAAAATTCTGCAAGTAAGACAATTTTATTCTAAGTGTAAAAGAAATATTGCGTTCATAAATTTTGCACTAAAGATATCACTTATCCATAAATGTTGAGATTTCAGTTGGATTCATAAAGATTGTATTGAATTATTCAATTCCCTACAATAATATATATAGTTTTATATTTATAAAGTAATTATTTTATTTTTTATAAATTTTTTGCAAATTCAATGCAGGGCTTGGGAAAAGGGCACAATCTTTTTGGCACAGAGTCCAAAAAAAAGCTAAGTCTCAAAGAGGGTTAAATTCTTAGTACAGATGTAACCACAAGTATGAATTTTTCAAATTAACAAATTTGCTCAAAACATATTGGTCTAAACCTTTAACTGAACAAAAATAAAATTTTAATACAACTAAATAAATAAGAAAAAGCTAAATAGAAGTAACCTCTTTCCTCAAAAATGTAAAGATGTCTGTGACCCTGGAGTATGCAGAATTCCCATGACGCAGAACAGGAAAGTTTCCTGAAATAAAAAAACAACAACAATTTTTCTACATATTAAAGCAACCACCAGGTCAGCCCGATACATATCACTTCTTATTGTCTCAATCATTAACTACTCAGAAATCACTTTTTTCTAAAGTTTATTTAAGTTTATTAAACATGAAAGGGTTTTTAATATATGAGACTATCATTGTTTTTTTTAAAAAAATAATTAGCCCTCCTCATTTACTTTTATATTTTGTAAATTGTCTATAATCAATAAGGAGGGAGAAGTATTTAAAAAACAAATACAATTATTAAGTAAATAGGGAATGTGCATAATGTAAGTTTTAGAAAAACCACCCACAAAGTGTTTCTTAGTTATTTGTAATGTCAATACAGATGTACAAATCACAAAATGTGCCCTCCCTTCTCACTCTTCCTGTCTAACTACACTGGTGAATAGGGAAATTAAATTTTAAAAGATAATTCAGCAAAATTCAAAAAAAGGGGCCATATAGAAATTGATGTTCATTTTTATTACAATTTTTTTGGTTTTTTTAGAAAAAAAAAATTGTGAAAAATAAGTAGGAAACACAAAAAATTAGTTGCAGTGGGGAAGGAAAAAAAGCTAATCATACAAAATCATGAAAGCTTGGGATGAGCTGATAGCTATCTCCTTGATTACTCATATAACAATTAAATCTGTTATTTTTATAAAATTGAATGCTAATTTTTAGGATTGAAATTGTTTATGATGGTGTATTTACTAACCTGATGGTGAGCGCCATGGGTTGCCTGACTTAATAACATCAACTGGTACTTGAGAGAACTTGCAATACGCCTGAAGTCAGTTGATTAAATCTATGGTTATGAACTCATAAATATGTGGTCGCAATAATATCAAATGAAAGCAATTGTAATGATGTGACTATTAAAAAGACAAAGTCCCCATAAAATCTTCACTTATTTACATTTCCTATGTCCTGCTAATACACTTTACTCCAGTCCTTGATAAAATGGTAGAATAGAATTAAGCCTAATGCTTGAAAAGAACTTGCATATTGCTCACCATTAATTTTCAAATTCATAACATGGTTACATGGCACAGGAGAGTACTATTAGGAAATCATATATTTTAGGGCCTTCTATTGAACAATGGCACCCATAAATCAGAAAGAAACACTTGTCATATGTGTAGCTTAAAGACTAAGTAGTACAGTAAAAAAAAGAAGTGAGTGTAGTACAGTGTGTAGGCTAAAAGTATTTTCACACTGCAGATTTGTTACTTGGATTCTGAAAAAAAAAAAGCGGGATTAAGTTTCCTTTTCACTAGTTTTTAGTGTTGCAGTATATCATACATAGGCTGGCCTTATACAAAAATAATCCATTCATATTTTTGGTAAATTCTAAAAAAGTACATGACTGGTGTTTATATTGCTATCTGCTGTAACTTTTTTTTTGCGCACATGTATTTGCTACAGATATCAATTAATATTGAGATGAACGTGCAGATCACATTATAATAATTTATAACAGTCTGTCACTGGTAGAAATAAAGTTACTGCTCAAATTTATTGTGGTTCAAACTCGCGGTGACGTCGGCATAAAATAAAATTTATTTAAATAAGAATTAATTAACAAATTAGTGCGTCATTTAAAAAAACAAACTACCAAGTAATTTGAAAATTACTTGTTAGGAACAGCTATTTAAAAATAAAAACACAGGGCACCCAGTCAAAACCTGAATTTGGCATAGGCACCTGTAAACGAAATTCTAGAACCACTGGTGTAGCCCAAAACAATATATGTCACATGCACTTAGAACATATAGTGGACTAAATATTACTTACATACCCCTACTACTTAGGAGTATCTGAGTATATCTTGCGAATTCATTTGTGAAAATACATGGCAACATGACGATAATACACAAAACGATGCATGATATTTTTACAGTATTCAAGGTATAAATATGCTATTTTTAGATTTTCAGCATGAATATTGAAGAAATTTTAAATAACGTACCTACTTTCTGCCAAGAATCCCCCCCACACACCATATGAATGTGTACGTGAAATCTCAAATATAGACAACAGCCCTCCCCATTCAGAGCATATGTATTACGTGAATTAGCCCCTGAGTGACTAAAGTTGTCACTAGGGTGACTACGCTAATCACAGTTTTCATGTGTCTAGCAAGTTCATTATACACAAAGCAACAATATGATGATCACCACTATCATTATGAAAATGTGGCGATGTTAATTTTATATACTCTGATATTAGACACCAACCTCACCCACTTTTTTTTTAAAACACAAAATCTCCTAAATCATCACCATTCCATTTCTCTCTCAGAGAAAATGTATATAAATATAGATGGTCCCCAACTAATCATATCTGTATATCCACCAACTGCTGGGTGTAGAGTTATGCAAATGCAAGTTAAAACTAACAACCAAAAATGTACTTTTTAAAATATATATATTTAATTTGAAAAAACTAATGGGATGTATATGTTTTGAACTTGGCCTCTACAAATAGTAGTTTATTTATTTAAAGAACCATATGCCATTTGCAACCACAGGTTGCTAAACTTTGCCCTACTAATACTGCCAACTGGGTAGCACAAAAGTTCAGCATCTAATGTCTTAGTTGTGTCTGCTCAGTGTGAACAAATATGTAGTATATCTGTCTCATGGATTCCCAACATGGATTCACCACTAAGATTTTTGGCTGCAACAAATTAGCAGAGCAGTGTGAACGTACAGGGGAAAACAGATGAAACTCCTCAGAAACCGGTCCCTAATTCAAAACACTAGTAAAACATATCAAATGAGCAGTTACTTTGAACAATACTGTTTGACCAAGTTTATGGTCAATGTAACAACTTTAAGTATTGTTGGAAAATGTTTTCTTTGTTGCTAAAGCACCACTAAAGCATACAAGTATTAAGGTAACAGCCCATGGTATGTTCCATCTTGTGGAATTTGAAACTGATTCCGACATTCAATTCAGTAAATGTTATTGTAGTTTACTATTGTGCACCAACTTCCAATGCTTGCATTTCACTTCGTAAACCCTACAGAATATCATCATAGTGATTTTCTGTGTGTTAGGCCCACATTTTGCAAAAAATTACCTGCTGCGTATACCAAGTGTCACATTGCATGGATGGTATTTTCATTATTTTAGAATCCATCAGATGACTCAGCATGGCAGACTAAAGAACTGGGACGTTGGCAGTTATGAGACGGTGCTCCGCAAGACACTCCAACTCAAAGCATGCTGTCATACAGTGCCTTTGCCACCCTTTGGCTTTGTGTCATAAGTTTGCAGAATATTTCCTGGCCAAACATAACTTGCATTACCATGCTTGGGTATTGTTTATTTCATATTATTACAAGCAATTATTCTGCATGACAACTCCATTCATTCAGGATCGTTAAGTAAATAATAAAATAACATCACTAATTAACGGGGCTGCCAGGCACTTTCTAAAGAAAAGTAAACTATTTGGGACACACGTTCGCAGGTTTGCAAAATAGTTCACAATCATGCAAATACACTGCCCAACCTGCTGCAAACAAAAATGCCAATCTTGCACTCGTCCGTCCACTAATAGAATATAGTGCAATCATCTGGGACCCATACCTAAGGCAAGACGTGGACAAGATGGAGCAAATCCAACGTAACGAAGTGCACTTCATGGCATGTGACTACAAATCCACCACTCCTGGCTTCGTCACTGGCCTCTTAAAAAGACTTGACATCCACTCCCTCAAAGACAGACGAGAAAAGCTCCCTTTAACATTCCTAAACTATATAAAGTGGTCATGGGGCTAGTGCCGGTCATCCCAGCAAACATGTATCTCACCCCACAGAAGACAGGTCACTTAGACAGAGCCAAACGCTCACTAAATACTGACTTCAACTCTAACAACCCATAAGTTATAAGCAATTACATCCAGAAAAATTATAAATGCTTCGGTAATCTACCACTTGAGCGTCGGCCAAGAAAAAATCCAGCTGTTCCGGTTGGAAGGGCTATTTAAACAACTATTCTTATATTATTTTTAATGACATTGGTTGTACGTATGCATTTCCATAATAATAAACAATTTTTTAAAAATAGAAAAACAATAACAATTTTTTTGAAATAGAAGATAATGTGTGAAATTATGCTTAGTTCTCCCCCAAGTTGACAATGAAGTTTAAAAAAATATAATTTCCACGAAAAAAGTTGTGGTACATGAATCCACGTAAATATGAAGGGGCAAGATCACCGGCGCTTCTTGTGCCAAACTGTCTTTTCAGTTAATGCTTTCTAAGCATTCACGTTTTCCACATTCTGTGGGTAGACATCCGCGTTATCTGGATTAAAAAAAATAATTGTAGTCTCTTTTTCTTCCTGGCATATTGGTAGCTTGGCAGTAATAATTATTTAAATGTATTAGTATAGTATAGTATTGTGCTATATAACTTTATAGCCTCTATACGAAGCTAAAATATTAACAGACTCCAATGTAAGAGTAGTTGTTTAAATAGCCCTTCCAACCGGAACAACTGGATTTTTTCTTGGCCGACATTCAAGTGGTAGATTACCATGCTTCACTGTCCAATAAAAACAGCTTCACTGTGCCTCAGTGTTTCACAGTCCAATAAAAACAATCATTTTTCCCACACCACACACAATCATTGCTTGGAACCACCTGGACAATACCGCCGTAAACGCGACGTCAATCAAGAGCTTCAAAATTGCCCTAGCATCTGCTAGGAGCGGTTAAAATACCAGCATAACGTTCCCAACAGTTGCACATTTGCCAGTACAGTACACAGTACATGGATTCAGCAACGGACCCTACCTCCTGAGACTACCAGAAAAGAACGAGAAATAATTATTTTAAAAAAAAATGATAATGACGCGAGTGTCACGTTTGTACCATGACCATACGACATACAAGAGGAAACTGCGTACTTGTAATGAGCTATGAAGATTGGGTACGGAAACAAAGTAATACATTTCAATAATAATATTACCAATACAGCAAGACAATGTGGATCAACTGATGGCAAACCCCAATCGCCTTTCCAAACTTCTAGTTTCATTTTCTCCGTCGCCATTTTAACCTTGACCCGATGCGTTACTATACTATAAGTAACTTCATTTTACTACTTTTTAAACCCAATTGTTATTTATACTTTAACATCCTTTAGTCACCCAAAGAAAAAAAAACAACAACATAACTTGACCAAACAATGAAAATGGGAAAGGAACCTTCACACCCAGAGGCGTAACGAGGACCGAGGGTTTGGTAATGTCTTTTGCACGTGAGATGAGGGCCCTTGATTGGGGCACAAAAATGGAAGGCCGGACAATTTTAAAAAAAATACATCTACCTGTACTCTATTGAAAAGGCCCTAGTGAACATCCATAAATGAGGTCATACTATTTTAACCGATATAGGGTTAGTGCTACTTTTTGCTGCCCCCCCCCTCCCCCCCCCCCCCCCCCCCCCCCCCCCCCTCGCAGTCGGCTGAAAAGGCAGCCTCTCCTAAAATCTCAATATAAAGAAAAAATGTCACCCTTTGTGGACCACCCCATGATCACCCCCATCCTATGCTAATGTACCCCCCCCCCACTTTACACATTTTACACAAATTTAGACAAATTTTTAAATGGCTTTTATCCCATTTGTCCACAAATTCGTGACCCTATCACCAACCCTTTCTTTAAGAAGTGTGACGTCGTTTATGGATACCCCACGACAAAATGCAACTCACTAATCTGATTTGGCCTATGGTGCTGTCTTTGTATACTGATATATAGTAAATCTTAATTTTATTAAATAGATTTCTCGAATATGGTAAGGGTGCAAATTAAGTTTTTGACTGGAAAAGTCTTATCGTGTGCCTGAGTTATTTGGGGGGAAGGAAAAGACTTAACTTAAATATTTCTCACTTAATTCTTCTTAAATCTGCCTTTTATATTTTGTCTAAAATCTCTTAGTAATTTAAAATTTATTACAGTCTTGAGGAGATTACTGACAGTAAATTCTAGCACAGGCCTCCGAAATTTCGGGAGCAATGTTATGACTGCGTTATTATATCCGAATTCGCGTCAAAGTGAAAGCGGGTTTTCGCTTTATTAATATTTAGCTACCTGATATGTAAAACCCGTTTCAAAATTAAAACTGACCGAGACAACGTCTGACAACGTAGCTATCCCGGGACATACCGGTCGAACTGAGACGTACGAACATGTTCATAGTCATACTAAGACTAAATGTGTTAGGACACTCTGGCAGGGGTTGAAAATCGCCGACCCAGACTAAGACTTAAAGTACTAAAGGTAAAAGGGTATTTTAAAAGCAAACTTCTCAGGCCTACATGTAGTTGTTAACAGGGTAGAAACTTGGGTAAAAAAAGGATTTTCCACTATCAAAATAATAATAATAATATGTAGGCCTATTTATTTATTTTAATTTGGGGGGGGGGGTAGGGGGGAAAAAGGAAATCTTTTCCCATTCTCATAGTCCAACCTTAGGCCTACATATGCTTTCCTACAGGACATAAGCCACGTTTGTTCACTACTGCTCTATATCATGTCTTAAGATTATTATAATTATTTTTAAATCCTTTATATTAACTTCGCGTCTTTTCGTGGGTGGGTAGCAAAATCTTCGGACGGCTGATTGGCCCATTTCCCATCATATCGAGCTGAAACTTGGTACATAGACTTGTTGCCAATGACAACGCTTTCTATCAATTTTTTCAGCATCCCAACCCCCC
>CAXITT010000090.1:1488073-1540020 GCA_964033795.1 Lymnaea stagnalis | reverse complement strand
AAGCTTTCCCTGACCAATGGTTTAATAGCTTTTGCACACGGCAAACTCTTATGAATGAAACTCTGAGATAGTACTACAACGTAGCCGTTATGCAAGTGGCTGTGAATGGTTGCCAATGACAACGTGTTGCACACGGAAAATTCTGATCATTTATATTATGGACTCTGCAGGGTTTTTAAAGCTCAAATTAAAACATTTCCAGTTTAAATGTCTTCAAAATGCATTCTGAAACACAAAATATAAAATATTTTGATGTATATAGTGGTAATAATTAAATATTTCCTAAGTATCGGCAACTTCCGCCATTAAAAAGGGGGCGTGGCCCAAGCCATGTCGAAATTAGGCTGAGCCACCTAATGGTGATATGGGTCACTGTGACAAGTGTAACAAACGTGGGACACGACCTACATCAATGAAACTTGGCACAGATATAGATCAATATCTAATGCTCATACAGATTTAATAAAAAGGGACCTTATCTTATTATTTCACAAAAAATTTTGTATGCGAAGATGCCTTATATATACCAAAGATTTTCAAAATAAAGGTCGATTGAAAAAAGCAAAATAACTGGCTAGAAATGTAGGCCAAGATGTCTTCCAAATTATAAGGCCGGAAACGGAACTCAAATATACGTGGAAAGAACTAATTTAATAATAAATAGACACACACAGCGGAAAATTAAAAACTCGGATTTTTCGGCGCCGACGCCCATTTCCGATACAAAAAAAATAGTAGTCTCCCTTCTTTCATCGAAGTATCTATGTCATACTGTCATACTCAAATCAGTATCAGAATCAGGGTAATCTTGCAGTTCAGCTGTATATATTGTTTCTGATCGAATTTCGTATTATCGCGTGTAATCTTACGTGTATTCTTTATAAAATTTAGTCCAGACAGTATTAGTTAGCTCTAACTAATAAATTGTACTGCAATGATGGCAATAGCTTTAACTTTAATTTTTATTGATTTAAAAAAATTAATATTTTGTACAGCCCCATTGTACATAGCCAATAGCGCTGTACATAGCCAATAGCGTAAACGATCTCTTCATTTTCTTTTTTTTTTTTTTTTAAATTCACCATAAATGCCAGATTGCAATTTTTCAACTGAAAGAATATTCACAAAAGGCGAAACAAGAAATTAGATTTATTTTAAATTATACTATACCAAAATTATTTATTGATGATTAACTTTTCAAACTAAAAGCAAGTTCAAAAAATAAATTTATATAAAATTGGCATGTATATTGGCTAGTCTTAGGAAAAATTAAAATTATGAGTTCATAAAACTTCAGTACCGGTTTTTGAATATGGATCATCAAGTGTATGTTATTATGTCATGTGTACTAAGTTTGATCTTGTTCCAATTACCCATTCAGGAGCCTTTGATTGGAATCTTTGCTTCAACTCGTTCACTGACCCTCACTTTCCTGTCTATCTCTCTGAACTGTTGCTTCCTTACATCCCCACAAGACAACTACGTTCTTCCATTGACAGTAGAACCCTCTCAATCCCAAGAACTAAAACTAAGACCATCGGTGAACGCTCCTTCTGCTTCCATGGGCCCACGTTCTGGAACCAGCTCCCCTTCCATATACGTCATAGTGAAACCTCGTCCATTTTCAAAAAGTCCCTTAAAACTCATCTGTTTAGGTCCGCCTATGACCTGTGATGCACCCTCCTTGCCCTACCTCATTTTCTGTTTCGGGTTGATCCTGAAGTGTCAAAGTGTCCTCGTTTTATAGCCATTTTCATTGTTTCTATAGAATAGTAGTTACTATCCTAGTGTCTCATTTGTATTTACTTAGTTTACATGTTTTAATAATTGTAAAGCGCTTAGAGCTTTATGATAAGCGCTATATAAAAATGCCTAAATAAATAAATAAATAAATTATATTTATACCCAATATAAGAGAAAAAAAAGAATGTTGGGCCCCTATAAATTATAAAATAACGGAACATCTATTTAAGTTCAACACCCCTCCTCCCCCCGTATTGCATTCTTTTTGTGAACATGGCTACAATTTGAAAATTTTGTTTGGCATTCCAACTTATAGCTGATCAAAAATCTGGCAACAGGGTTAAAAATAAAATAAAAAACAAATGGAACTATGGAAGGTTGAGGGTTGTTCAAAGACGCTTTAGAAATAAAACGAAGATTAAGTGATGCATAATTCAGTATAAGTTAACTATCACTGCCTGGCTTTAATTTAATGAAGAATACACGTAAGTTTACATGCGATAATATGAAATTCGATCAGAAATAAAATATGCACCTGAATTGCAAGATTAACCAGAATCAGAATGAGTCATGTCCGAATCATACAGTATATAATATATAGAATAAAATTCATTATAGTTATAGTATACTATAGACTATTTATAGACGAAGACGTATTTAAGGTTATGTCTATGACTATAACAAAATTCAACAGTTACTTCGAATTATAGCAGGCTAATTGACTAATTGTTAATGATTTCACTTCATTTTAACATTTCCCCTTTCAATATTATTGTTGTCATTTACATTTAGATTTAGATATAACTTTTTAATGGCATAGACATGATGGAAGTCTTACTTTTGTCAGAGTTGAAAATGTTAAAACAGTTACTTGGTCTTCTTACCTTACTTACTCAGTACTGTATTAGTAACTTTTCTAAATTTACTACTACTACTAGCAGCTTAAGTCTTAAGTACACCAAGTTGTGTTGTTAAATTCAATGATATGACAATATTGACAGTTTGAGCTTGTGCAAGTGCAAGTAAAAGTAGGCTCACTTAAAACTTAAATTATAAAATAGTAACATTAAAATTTAAAATGTAAAAACTTGACTAATGTTAATGAGTTTGACTCATTGAGAATGACGTAGCTCAGTGGTCGGCAAACTCATTACTAAAAAAGAGCCAAAAATCAGCAGCAGGAGGATTAACAAATTTTTGATAGACAAATATCTTTTCAAAACTTGTCAAGAACCATGTTTCAAAACCGATTTGTGGTCGACTGGCAGAACCGCACTCAGGTCTCTAAAGAGCAGCATGCGGCTCACGTTGCAGACCACAGACTTAGTCTATAGCTAACTATAAAAACAATGACCCAGTACAGTGTCACTGTCAGTACGTGCCGCCTAGCCTTTATTTAATTTAATTATAATTGTTTTAAAAATACTTTTAATTAAAGTTACAGAAATAATCCTAATCTTATATTTCTTAGGCTAGGCCTAACATCATTAAAATGCTGAATGATGTGGAGAAGTGCATTTGCAAAGAAATACTGGTTCATTTAAATGATGAAGATCTACATTCCTTAGCATCCACCAGCAGCAACAGAGTTGTTGACACTTACAACAGGAAAGGTTTGTTAATTACTTAGACTTTGCATGCTATGTTATATTTTTTTTGCTATCAACTTTATTAATTTTGTTTGTTGTTGACTTCTAAATTTCATCCTCTCATGCTTCAAAATTGTTCGTAGTATGAAAAGAATTTTTCTTCAAAATTTGGATGCATTCTAATGATATTTACAGGTAGTTGAACATTGAGAATTTTTTCATTATGCATTTTTCAGTGTTATTGTATATAATTAACTTCTTCTATATTTTGAGGGCCCACGATCAATATATTGATCATTCTGGCTCCTATGTTTCAGAGGGGTTGGCAATGTAATTCTGCATGGTTTTGAAGAGGATACTTCACTGGTTGCAAGGGCTACTCAGCGACAGTATTATGAACTGGGGTTTGTATGACAGGAGGCAATAGACGCAAATATATCAAGCGTAGTCGCCTCAACTGTTGCTTTTGGAAGCTTGTTCCAGTCCCTGATTGTCTTTGGCAGGATTAGGAGTTCCTGTACTGTGTTCTTGTTTTTATTAGCAGGAATGGCCTGTCATGGTCTCGTCGCTGTAGTTGTTAACAGTTACTTTAGAAGTTAATTACAAATATTTTTGCAAAAAATCAGTTTAATTCAAAATGTCACAATGTCAGTTAATTTTCTGCTTCTGAACTGCACTATGGGCTGACTTTTTGGGGTTTGAAAAGTCATGGTTTCAGGCATGGCCCACGCGACAGCTCTGCCTAAATCCGATAGCTGGTTTGCCAAAAAAACAACCACCCCCTTCCCCCCCAAAAAACCAACAAAAAACAATATTACCATCCAAAAATTTTACAAAGAGTTTTTTAAAAGTTGATATTTAAAAATGTAGTCGAACTAACCAATATAAATTTTTTTTTCAGATGCAGAAAAAGCTATTTTAGCATTCACCCAATCCATTGATGAATTTTTTAAGCGCAGAAAGATTAGTAAAGATGTTCTTCTGAAGTATGTGTTTAGCAAAGGTCTGTCTGTTCCTCGAAATGCTGATAAAGATGGACTTGTGGCACATATAATCAAGTCTTTGTTGACAGAATCATCCCAGGACAAGGGAGTGAAATCCCCTAGAGAAAATGTGTTGGATAAGCAGTCAAATGCTGCATCACCTAACAGGAAAGCTGTTGTGCCCTCTACTGACTGCAGCTTTCCAAAGTTAGATGAAGCTTTTCATCATCAGGACAAAAAGGTAGCATTTGTTAGAATTTGCTTATCTTTTACCATGAATTCATTAACATTTATTGAAATAGATAAGAAAATAAAATGCAATTGGATTTACTTTTGTTGCTTTTAAATGCTTATATATCAAATTTATTTATTTTTGACAATATCTTATTATAACTTCTTCTCCTCCCCCAACACACACACATAAAGGCTAACATGATGATTTCCACATGTTTCTGTTTTTTTGTCTATTTTATGGCATTTTCAAGGCTGTTGTCTAATTGTGCATGGTCCTTTTAAAAAGGGCTGCCTGTTAGTCTTACCACTCACTTGAGTGGCTTATAATTTATTGCTATTGATTTCTGTGTCAGGTCTGTGATGTATCTTGTATATCATATTATGAATGCAAGAAGTTAAGTTTCTGAAACACTTCTGTCAGATTGTCCATGTTCCACTAACTTACTTGGTAGTTGAGATTAGTGTTGTTGATCAGGTGGAAATTGACTTTTCTACATAGATTAAGTTCTGAATAAATTGAAGTGCTAAAAATAACAATTATTGTTTTGCAATACCAAATACTAGAATAGTTTTCAAATTCAATGACTCTAATTGCCATTTAACCTCCTTATTTCAAAGTGACAATTAACTAGGATGATGTAAAAAAAAAAAGTTATTGAAGATAGAAGAAATGTGATGTCCACATTCATCTGGGGTGTTCCTTTTTTTTTGGGAGCTGGTAGTTTTATAATCGCACATTTTCCCAATCTTGTGTGTGGAACACTTTTGATTGCAGGCAGGTAGAAGAAATGTGATGTCCACATTCATCTGGGGTGTTCCTTTTTTTTTGGGAGCTGGTAGTTTTATAATCGCACATTTTCCCAATCTTGTGTGTGGAACACTTTTGATTGCAGGCAGGTATTGATTAGTTATGTCAGCATCTCTATACAGCTTTAATAATTCTAGTGCTATCATGCCTAAGTCCTCCTTATTATTTTTTGGGACTACAAGCTCGGTTTACTTTATTAATTGTGATGCAATCATTATGATGTGGGCGTCATGTTTAATTGACCATTCACTCGCACATTGCATCTGAATTTTATTTGTTAAACAGGAACTTTTTATTTTTGGTGTTATTTAGTTGTTAGGAACATTATTGATTTTCAAAGTTCCTCTTAGCTCATTTGCAATCTTATTATATATTATTATTATTATATTATTCTTGCCTTCTGAACAAGTTCTCATTTTAATTTTAATACTGACCCACATAAAAGCATTTTCCACCTCAAGTTCTTTAGTGATCAAAATCAACCAGTCCCCTATGTTGGATCTTTGAATCTGTTTCAACAGCATAGAATTTTTTTGCATGTTGCTTAAAAGATGTATACTCATAAGTGTTAACAATATGCATTTCAGGTACAAAAAACTTATTCAACTGGCAAAACTTGAATTTTTTTTTTATAGATGTAAAACTTAATCATTCAATTACATAATGTGCCAATGTAATAATATGACTAATACAAAAGAAAAGTAGGCACAGTGACACAGAACACACATATGAAAATATTGATGAGCTGGAAAAAAAGAAGTGGCCTAGATCTTAATCTTTAAAAAAAAACACATATTTTATATTTATACTTGCAGTCATAGTTTATGTAAATTAATCTACTTAAGTATTACTACTGTCTTCTAACTGCTTAGATTCTATCTTATGTGAAAATCCACAGTCAAGTTCCATTTGGTTTGTCAAATCCAATGTGGTATATGTTTTCAGAATTTTGAGACTTTACATGAACTTAATTCCAGTTTATACCTACATAGCTAAATTTATTTAATTAATTTTTACAGGTAACTCCAGAGAAAGTCCAATATGTCCAGTCAGTATTCAACTACAGCCCCACCAATATAATTATAAATGTGAATATGAACCATTCAGCCAGTGCTTCAATGACCCATTCAGATCAGCAAAATGCAGAGGCTTTTGTGAGATGGTTTTATGAAATGATAAATTCTTACAATCCAACCTTCAGCAAGATTGTACATGACTTTGGACCTCAGCATTTCTGGGACAATGCTCAGCTGTTTCTGTCTATGAACAGCAGGGATTCTAAAATAGAAGATATTGTCTGTGGCAATTGCCATGTGGCAAATCGACTTTTACAGTTTTGTACAGAAAGTCACCTCTTGTTTAGCCCTAATGCTAGTACAGAAGGTGTGAAGACCAGGTCGGATCCCCATGGTTTGAAGCTTATATTGGTTTGTGGGACTCTTCACAAAATGAATTCTTGTGTAGGAGTATTCCAACAATCTTTTGGTTTAGTCAAAGAACCTATGTCACCAGATGTCTGGAAAGTCAAAGTAACATGTCTTAAAATGGATGAAGATTCAGCTATGATGGTGCCAAGACTCACAGACTGTGAAGATATTCAAGCTTTAGAAGGGCACACTATTAAAGTATTAGAACAATCGTTAGTACATTCGTGAATGTGTTATTTCAAACTCATCAATGCCTCTGTGATCTTCCTGTTATTTTATTTTGGGCTAGTCAATGCATCACTTTAATGCATCAGAACAATTCAATTTGTTCTGTTATTATTTTCTTTTAATTTAAGTCAACACATAATTTTTCCTCTCAAATTTTCACCATTGGTAGTGGTGGTGGTTTATCACTATTTAAATGTGATGATCTCTCAATTAAGTACATTGTCACAATCTCATGCTCTTGGCATTCTCAATGTCCCTTTATGGGCAGTGCAATAAGTGGCTGTTTTAACTGCCTCAGAGTCACACAGGGACAATTAATTATATTTAACTATGAAAACATTCTAAATTTTGAACTAAATACACACAATATTTTTCAGAATTTGAATTTAAAGAATATTTGCATTTTAATATTTTTATAACCATAATTTGGCATTTGAAAGAAATATACCAGTGTTGACTTGCGATAAAGCTTTCAAGTATATTAATTATACACAATTTGTGTAAATAAAAAAAAAAATATAGATTCAGCTTTATTTAATAATAATTATACAGATAATAAAAATGTTAATGTTTTGGCAAGATATTATATCAGGGGCTCAAAATGTTGTACTGCCAAGGCTTTTCTCTTGTGAAATAAACTGAGAAAGCATGCAACAAACCTCGTGAGGTGTCATGCACTAATATATTATTGTCCATGGACATCTGACAGACAACTAAAAGTGTACATAAATGTTTGTCCTAAATAGAGATGGATGTTTCCTTTGAAGAGACAAAAATCTGAGTGTAAATAAGACAGTAGAATTTTGGTTGGAGCGTTTCGACATCAATGTAAAAGTGGAAGCACTGCAGAAGTACATCTTAAAGGTAGCAGCATCAAGCTGAGAGCTATCAAACAGCCTAGTGAAGTTGAACTACAGTAGTGACACAAACATTCCTATTATACTGCCACCTATTTTTTTTTACACAGACTCCGGTTTAACAGAATCATTTTAAAAAAAAATGTCCATGTTTTGAAAAGTGTCCTCTACTTATTTGTTAAGTTTTAATTTCCATGAACTGAATTTTATAGGATATTCATGTTGTAAACATTAACTCTATGAATACAGCTTTGTTTGGAAGGTTGGCCAGGTTAAACACTAAGTAGTGTTGCAAGTCTGCCGCATTAGTTTCATTCAATATTACTATTATGAATATAACTATACATACCTACTGAGTTTATTTGTAACATGTTTGTTATTTCATTCATATATTTATTATTTGTATCATTTATTATTTTTTTTGTGTGGTTATTTTGATAATTTTAGAGTTTGGTTCATATTTAAATTCCTTGTCTTAAGCCCAGAGACTAGGGCATTGAAAAAGTTGAAACAATTCGACATGGTCACATTTTTTAGCCATCTAAATAAAACAGAAGTTTTGTTATTTGCTACTTATGGTAACATTTACACCCAATAAACAAATATACTTTTTTCAAAATATATTTATTTCTTAATTACATCAATATCAGCTGACTTGTATATGGTGTAGCATGAGATTTGGCTGACTATAAAGGTCAATGACCTGTGAACGTAAGCGTAGGTGTGCATATGATGGCACTGAATGATATTAATGTACCGTTACTATAAGAAATAACAACACTAATTCAAAAACTCAGATCTGATCAGTTGGATAAAGCAACATTTAAAAAAAAATAACAGTTAATTATCTGTTAAATGAGCTAGGTTTCATTATACTCCTAAAAGATGGCTCCAGAAAATTGTGCACTAAATAAGATATTTTACAACAATGCAGTTTATTGTTTAGGTAAACAAAATGAGATTAAAAAATATTTTCTGGTTCTTAACAAATTTACCAGCCCATATTTCCGGGGTCTTTCCATGCCTATGAAAATATAAATAAAACAAGAACTACAGTTTTATTAGCAAAAGTAATTCAATTTCATTTGTAAAAGGTCTGTTGGAGTAAGTATTCATCTCAGAGTTTGTTGCCATTTGCTAAGTAAAATAATTGAATGTGCTGCTTCCATCCTCCAGGGTATTTTCTATTTCAACATTTGATCTTATTCTTTTATTCTGTTTATATGCTAAATAATGTTAATGAATACATCATATAAATATATAACAATTAGTGAAAATGTGTGAGTTTGTTTGTTTGTTTTCTACAAAGGCTTTTAAATGAATTGATGGATCTTTACCAAAACTTGGCATCATTATCCAGAAGGAACTTTTGAGGGGGTTATGAACTTTTTATAACATTTCCCCAAATTGTTTATTTTCTTTTCTTATATGAGCAATATAAATAAAAATTAAAAAAAAAATACTCCTACACGAATAGATGTATCTTGACCAAACTTCATCTGGACATTTACTTAAACATTGGATAACTATTGAACATAAGTTCACTAGACTAGTTTTTATTATTATTTATTTTTTTATTTTATTTTTTATTTATTATTTATTATTATTATTTCCAAGCGATGATGTTATGGTTTTACATAACATAGGAAAACTTAGGTAAAATAAAATGTCTTAACATTGAGACTTACAGTTAAGAAGAATACTTATATTAAGTGGCATTTAGGATCATTAAATTTATTTTACTAATTATGTTATGGTCAAGATAACAAAGACAAAGTGCAAATAAATCAAGTGTTAAGAAATGGTTTATTTTGTTATTTTAAATGTATTTACATAAAACCATAATATGTATATAATTACTGCTTTAGGAACTAAACTAAAAGTGTACATTTGCAACAAAAAGTCATAAATGAACAAACAATTTTTATACAATAAAAATTTAAGTTTCTTCATTCAATAATAATAATTTATAAAAATATTTTTTAGTACAAGACAATTTTAGTAGTAGTTTCTAAAGAAAAGAAATTACAGAATGTTATTTTAAAAGTTGTAGTAAAGATAACTTCTTAGGACTAGCAAGAGGAGAGCCTTTGTCACTTAATACTTTTCTACTTTTTGTTGGAAGCTGGAATATCTTGACTGTACTCTGAAAATTGGCCCTTGCATGGCAACCAGTGCCACTCTTTAGTAGCAGTGCAATTATACAAAAATATTTCATAAGATCAGTGCTTTTGAGCGGTTAATGTTTTTATAAAGCCCTGCTAAAATGTTGAGAAATTAAAGGGGAGTAAAGGGGCCAGGGCAGTGTATTGGTAAATATTTAGGCGGATGTGTATTCTAATAATTCTATACAGCATATGGTGGGGATTACTTATTAAAAAGGTGTCTGTACATAACTTATATTTGTAGCAAAGCATGAGGGTTTTGAGTCAAGCTGCTCATCCTAAACAATATGCATTTTAATTGGAAGCCCCATTTTCTCTTCCAATTCAAAATTTGCAGGACACCTCAATAATGTTGAGCTCCAACAAAAATAGCCCATCCTCTGCCAATAACTAGAGTACAGCTAATACAAATATATGTATTTTAAGAGGCATGACTTCAATTTTCAATAAGTAACTAGCCTATTAACTTGGTGATGTGTTATCTTACAAGGAAAAGCATTAACTATTATTGACACATCCTCAAATAGCTGTTCTCCCCATTTATACCATCCTGGTGAAATAGGTGGATTGATATTGTTTACAGATGTTTAATTTTTTTTAAATGACAATAAAAACATGAAAATCCATTCCAGTTAAAAAATTAAAGGACAATAACATTTGGTTCTCCATACAGTGCTTAAACTCTGTCCATATATAAAAGTGAAACACCACTCACACACAAACCCCCCCCCCCACACACACACACACACACACTGATAACTAGTCTTCTAGGTTACTTGGAACAGCTATGAATTTTTAAAATATATTTTCTTAAATGATGTTATAAAACTTTGCCTTGAGACTTTAATCTCTTAGACGACCTGATCTTAGGCAGCTCTTCATTTTGTTCACCGACAACATTCTCTTGAGCTCTTCTCTTTCTTTTTGTCTGAGTCTGAACCAATTTCTCCGCCTCAGCCTTTACTGAAACTCTGGATTTTTTGGTATGTGATAATTTTTTATCCCATTCTTTTTCATTGGATCTCTCGTCAAGTTTTTTTTTTTTTCCACTTGAGCCCTGTCCTTTCTTGGAATTTTTCTCCTTTATTTGTCTTTTACTGAATTTCTTTACAGGTTGATCTTCATCTTCCTGCACAACTTCTTGCTTGGTTTTAAGCTTTCGTTTTGGAAGCTCCTGTTGTTCCTCCAGAAAAATAAAATATAAAATGTTAACCTTTAATTATGATAAGACAAAAAACAGAACTGATATGAGGGATCATAGTACGCTTGCTGTCAGTGTAGAAGCCAAGGTCTCAAACAGTGTTGGACAAGGGGATCTCAGAAGCACCACCTTTTATCGATGCGATAGCAACCTTCCAATTATTCGAATCAGAACCACATATAATTGAATCTGTGTTATCGTCATAGCAACCTTCCAATTATTCGAATCAGAACCACATATAATTGAATCTGTGTTATCGTCATTTAATTTAAGTCTGTTTGATGCAATCCATGTCATCACCACAAGACAGCAGTCCTCGACAGCTTGCACAGCAGCAGCTCACTCCAAAAGTTTAGGTCGGAGACACTTGTACAGTTCTGTGTCATCCGCAAATAATTTGCGGGATATACCACAACTTTCAATAATTCTGTCAAGCTGGCTAGTGTATATGGAGAATAGGATAGTGACTTCTAGATTAAATTGTTTATAAGGCTCTTATAACTCAAAAAAGCAAAGAGGAGGATTTTTGGAAAATCTGATTGCCGTTTTCTTCTGACAACAGACTTTAAAAACCCAAAATTAATCTATCCAGTCCAAGTCAAAAAGGGTTATGATTATGACTAATACATTGTGTATTTGCTAGCTCTTTTTTTACTTAAAAAGTCTGATTTGTGTTGCCTGAATAATTTCTTTCCTGTTGAATATTTTAATCTTGAAAATTTGTATATAACTGTATTCCAAAGCACTTGAATAATATTTAATAACTGTACCTCATCTATTTCCTTTTTCACGGATGGAGTGCTGGGTATCATAGCTTTGCAAAGACCGCGCGACTTCTGACCTTCATGACGACATACATTTTATAAAAGTTAGAAAAGTATGAAACAACATCTAAAAAAATTTATTTTAATCATACCTAAAGGTAAGTGTATGTTTTGCACAGTGTCAGCAATTGTTTGTCCTGATTATAAGGTGGACATTACACTAAAATTTAAATAAAACACTTAATTCCAGTCAATATTCTCTTGATTTAAAACTACTACTGGTACATTAAACCTAAATCTGGATTATTTTGCCTTTTGTGTTTCCGAAGAACTGATTTCCCCTATATCTTTAATGACCCTGCCTCAGATAACATCAGCATACTCATAGGCGATGTTTCCTTTAAGCTGTATGGCTGCATAACCGCACAGCTATCTAATATGCAGTGAAGCTATCTAGTATGCTGCCCAGCAGTTTTGAGTCAACATGCAGCAAATTCTGATGTGTGTAAAATAAATAAATAGAATATCTTCTAGTTTATTATAGGTGCGAAAGCTATTTATTTGTAATAATCATTTCACCGTTTTGTTTAAATGTGAAATAATCGAACTGCCAGAGTCATCGCTTGAAAAGAAAAGTGCAGATAAACTTTGAAAACAGATTGGCTCAATGAAATTTTGCATGGAACACTACCAGATTTGTCTAAAGAGTGGTCTGTCAAGCTGAGTGATATTTTCAAATATCATAAATTGAGATGACATTGTTTATGAATGCGCTTCAAAGCTAATGCAGGTAACGATTTCTCCAAAGGAAAAATGTGGAAGGCTTGGAAGCTGGATTATCTTAAATGACATATCAAGCAAAAAATACACACATATGCTGTACCGAGACTTTAATCTACACAGTCAGGAGGTGTACTGGGATTGCTTACAGAAAGTGTTGCTGATAAAGGCATGAGACAAGAAGCAGCACAATGTAAAAGTGCCTAAGAAGACCAGGTTCAAATTTTGATTGACATAGTCCACTTGGCTATCAACATGAACACATATGAATATGGATGGAGTTCAATACATACATCAACGTTGGTTACCCATATCCCTAATACTAATAGCTGATGCAGTAAGAATTACGCTTTTGAGTTTGTTGATTCTATCAATTCTGCAGTGAAAATGCTATAATTAGCGAACTTCACATGGGGTGGCAAAATCTTTGACTTGCCCAGGGTGGTACTAAACCTGGCTGCTCCACAGATGTGAGCACTGATATATCAGTGACAAAAATGTTTATCATATATGCAAATTTTCTGCCGCCATATATTAGTAATGTTTACAATACAATGTTTGATGGAATTTTGTCTCAGTCGGCATGTGAAAGTAAATCTGTGGAATCAGCAATAACAGAGTTTTATCAAAATAATTGATTGGACATGCAGGTAATGGTTATGTTTACCGCTGATGGAGCATAGGTTATACTTGGAAGGAACAATGGAGATGCAGTAATTCTTCGTTTGAAATTCCACATTTACTGGGGTAACATTGCGTTCCTCATTGTGAAGATTTAGGCATTGATGATGCTTACAATACATGCCTTTAATGGCAGACATTGAAACATTCCTTAGGGCAGTGCACACATTGTTCAGTACGGTGGGTGGCCAGTACGGAAAGAACAGTTTACCAAACTAGCTAGGGTGTTTGAATGTGATGATTCTGTAGCCTTTAGACCACTGAATGAAGTAAGATGACCTTTGCAGCACTTTGATTTATAAGCATTGCGGAGAAACATACAAGTGTTGACTGAATACAGGTGTGCCTGTATAATGATAGAGTCAATAAGTAATGTTTGAAAAAACAAAGGGACCCGCAGTTTGGAACTGCACTGAATATCTTTAATGAATTTGTAGTTAACTTACTGAAGTATGCAAGCTGCTACAAAGAAAATCTCTTACGACCATCCATCGAGGCCTACCAGTTTGTAAAGGCAAGGATCACTAAGCTCTGTGCTCAGTACCTCAGGAAAATTTGCACTGAATTGCTTGCAAATTCAAGGATATAAACATAAGTTCCATCCTAAAATTCTTTGAATGTTTATGTTTGTGTGTGGACTTTCATTTTCCTGAAACCTAATGTGAGTAGATGCAATGACAAATCTTTGAGATATCAGCATTACGCAACACTTCAGATTTTAATTTCGGTCAAGAAGATTTTGCAGCACTGGTTTCCAGATATGCAGCAGTCCTTAGAAAACTTTAATAAAATGCAGCCGAAAGATAAGGATCAGTATCATAACTTAAGGTTTGCGCTTGCAGAAAAAAATTTAATATGGACTGAAGCAGAATTTCTATGAGATGTTTAAATTTGTAACGAATGAGGAATAATTTGGTGACATTGCCATTCTGTTGGATATTTGTGCAACATTTCTTGCATCCAAATTTGATTGTGAATATGGATTCAGCCTAATGAACATAATAAATATGAAATCTGGAAATAAGTTGGAAGAGTTCAATTTTGACATGGATTGAATCATATCAGAATGATGGACATAAGATCAACCTAGTGTATAATAGATGGATCTCATAAGAAAGATGCAAGAGAACCTCCAGAAATGAGTCAAATGATAAATTGCAGTTGTTAGTGGGTGTGTTGGCATTTAGTTCATTGACATGATGGTGGGATAAATAATTGAAATAAATATAGCTTTATTTGAACTATTGTGTCATTTCTGATTATATTTATTTAATATTAGTTCCTTTATTTAATTTCATGTAAGTATTTGTACAGTACTAAAAAATAATTTTGATATAATTTCTGCGCGCATGTTTTGGGCTGTAAAATTTTGCACACAAAAAACTGATGCTATAAAACTTTGCACACAGCTGCATGATTTTGCACACAAACCAGCAAACCTTAAAGGGATCATTGTCCATGGGTAATGCTAGGTATTAATAATAGTTATTTTTAAAAAAGATTTTATGAAGATTAAGTATCAAAAAGCAATTAATTATCAAGCTCATTTAGCATGTTGATCAGAAAAAAAATTCTATTGAAAATGTTTAGTCTTTAAATGTAACATTTTTGAAGAGTCTTCATTGCAATTTGGTCATCTTTCTGTTGTACAACCACCAATTTTTGATGGGAATAATGCAGATTTTGTGACCACTGACTTTTACGTTAAATGATGACTCTCTAAGTAGTGAAGGTAATCTACTTAACAATATATGTGTATACATAGTATTCTAAATGTTCAAAATACCAAATGTCTGGAAAAACTTTTTGGATACCAAGGAAAAAAAAATTAAAGAACAACCAAGGACATAAGTTATTGAATCATTATATCCGAGGCATTCATAAAAAATACCAGAACCTTTCAAATCAATATGTTGGCCATAAATATTTAGGTGAAATGTTTCTTAAATTATTTTTGATGAGAAGAAATGTTGTAAACTCCCATCATAAATAGTATATGGTTTCAAAATTTTAAGGAATACCATTTGGATTTGTAAATTTCTTACCTGAGGGCACCAGGGGGCCAGCAGGTCCAGAAAACCAAATAGTTCTTTTATTGTGGTCCACCAGGTTTTTCATGCCAGGCTGATAGTAGCACTGTAGCCAAGTATTAAACGACAGACTTCCATCCTCCTGATCCTCAGCATACATATCAGCCAGAGCATATTTTGTTGATCCTACATTCATAGGAGATTTATAAATAGATACAGATTGAATAATCAGTTCAATAAAAATACCAGGTGGAAACGTATTCAAGTACTGGTATATAGTGTTCGGGTTGTCCATCTTTTTTATTTTTTTTTAGACTGCATAAGACTTTTGCCTTAAAGAAAGGAGTGATATTTTCTGCATATCCTATCCTACCAAAATGTGAGCTGGATGGTAAAAATATTTAATCAAAGATCTATACTTCTTTACCTAAGTTGACAACCTCTATTGGTACAGTGTGACATAATTTCAACAACTCTTGAGCTTGAGGTGTAAGTTTCTCTATAACTGATTTGGTTTTGTAATCTTGCTGATTGGAGGTATTTCGTTCCAATTTTACATCATTCATTAAAGACTCTGCTGAATGTTTCCCTCCATTTTTTGCAGCTTTCGCTTGTTTAGTTGTAGACTTTTTTCCATTGAATTTTTGGTTCAGACCTTTGCTGTCTTCAGGTTCAGATTCCTGAAAATTATGAAAAAAATATTACAACAACAAACATAATTTATGTAGACCTCTTCAGTCATAGCTTATGTGTCAATGACCATGTAAAGCACATTAAGTTTAAGAATAAAGAATTTAAAAAGCAATATTATTATCTTAAATGAATAGTACAATAGTATTGCATGAAAAAAAATATGAAAAAGTTCATCTGAAACAATAAGCAAATTAAGATTAATTTAATGTTATTATTACCATTTACTGTTTTAAATTTTGTAAATAGCATTTCATAATTAAATAATTACATTTTTAATCTCTGCTTTTATATCTGAAGTCTCTTCTTTAAACTCATTTAGTCTAAGTATATTGTTGGCTTTCTCAAAAGGTGGAACCTTACATCTAGAAGAATAAATGGAAACAATAAAGATTACACATTTTCTTTTTTGGCTTCTGTCTTTTTTTTTTTTTCTTGTTGAAAGAACTGTTTTTAAACACAAATGACAATTGTTTATAAAATACAGTAAAACATCAAATAAACATCAACTATAAGATCATTAAAACAGTTACTGGTTATGGCAATTTCAGGTTTTTTAATCAAGATTTATAAAGTCATTTAAACAAAATTTAAATGCTATAATATATCACTAAGAACTGATGCATTAAAAAGACTATCTGAAAAACTGGATAACTTTTAAAGATTATGAAAATTAGGGGGAAAAAAACTACATTTGAACATTACCGGTATACTACTTTATAGCATACAAATACAATATGACTCAAGAGAGTCATGTTATTATCCAGATTTAGCAGTGGGGTTCCAGTGCTTTGTATATTGAGAGGAAACTATTCAAAACAAACCTTAAAAGAATTTCAGCACGAAGGTAATTACCAATGCCATTGAAGAACTTTTGGTTGAGCAGTACTTCACATATTGGTTTATTGAAGGAAGGATTATCCATATTGTTGACTATATTTTCCCTTAAATATAAGAAATGATATTCTAAAACACAGATGGTATAAATGCAATACATAAACCAGAAGAAAAAAAGAGCCGCAACAAAATATACCATTTAAAAAAGTATATTGCAAATAAACACTTTCCTTGTAAGTTACCAATATTTAAATTATCAAACTTAAAACATGTTGTCATTTATAAAATGAACACTCATGCTGGTTATATATATTAAATTATAAAATTTAAAAAAAGAAACTGAAAACCCTAATCGGCTTACTGTATTCAAAATATTTAAAACAAAATTATATTTTTAATATACTGGGTACCGGTACCAAATAAAAATTCATTTTAACAAAATTTTTGCTATTTGTCATTTCCATGTTTTATATTTTTACATGAATCAATGAAGAGGAAGGTATGAGTTTTTTTAATAAAAACAACATAAAATGGTTTATTTTGTGCAGTTTATGTTTTATAAAGAGCAATTTTTGACAGTTATCAAATGTAAATAAAAAAGCCTTATTTGCATATCACAAGTAAACCTATTAATTGAATTTTTATTGTCCTGAAATGCATTAAACAAACTCACACAAAAGATTCAAATTCACCAATAACACAAGGGCCTCTGTCCGGTGACCATTGTCCTCCCACAAACCATTTGCCAAAACGTCGATAGTCAACAAAACTGAGAGACATTTTAGGTTCACTTTTAGTTATGAAGCGCAAGTGGGAGTGCTTAGGGCATTCATTTTCAGGAGTGAAATCAAACCTTCCACTCATCCCAAATGTAAAACGAATACTTAAGGTCTTTTTCAAAGATGGTGCAGGTTCCAAGTGCAGTTTCTGAGACTTCTTATTTTTTCCCCCATTCATATCATCTAATACTGTATTCAAATGAAGCATGAACTCTTTGCCTTTAGACTCAGCACTTATGGTGTATTGTGGTTCATCCCAATCAATATCAGGACATTTATGAATCGGATTGCGGAGAATCTTCCCACTGAAGATTTGGTCTTTGCATGTCCTATTTATAAATAAGCAAGTCAAATGTAGCTCTGGTCCTTCTGGCATCTTTTGATATTAATTATTAATCTGTATATGAAAAAATGAAAAATTTAAGAGGTTTTAAAATGGGACATCATAAACACATATTTTTGAAACATGATTCACAAATATCCAGCCAAATGAAATATTTTCAAGACTTCGAATGCAGGAAGATGGACTACAATTCGTAAAATTAATGGTTAATATTGTCCATACAAATGAGAGCTTAATTTCTAAAAACTTATTGAAAATCTATGTTGGGAAAGTATACTCCATTGAAACTTTAAGGTAGTCCTTTCTTGTTTAAACAAAGAGGATTTATGACACCAGAAAATATTTTTTTGACGAACTTTGTGGGCAAAATTGGCATATATTGACAAGACAGGGGTTTGGAAATGGAGGGTGTGGAGAAAATTAAGAAAAGTATTGCAAAACGTCTGAAACTGAAATTTGATAATGCTAACACTAACACTAATAGTAATAGCTCGCTAATTGTGGAGAATTTGTCACTGCTCCAAGAGAAATTTTAAAAATGTTGATAGGATGAAGAATCCATTTTTTCAACTTATTAATTATTAGTGAACTAGTCATTAACTGAAGATTGGGGAAGCAAAATAACCTGGAATAAAAACTATTGGAATCTGTTAAAATGATGTGTGAAAGGGATGATTAAGCTTTTGGATTTTTATTTTAAAACTGCATCCAAATAAAATTTTTCCTCAGTTAGGCAAGTTAATATAATATGCTAAGCATGCATTGCATATTATTACATTATCTTACTTTAACTTTATGTTTATGCCTGCATGTCTTTAAATAGGTTAGTTTAACCTAGTATTCTTCATGGTAAAATCAACTTAGAGAGTCTCAAGCCCTATAACTATAAGATGTAATATATATATATATATATAGATATATATATATATATATATATATATATATATATATATATATATATATATATATATGTAATACAATACTGTTCACTGTTACAAATTCAAAAACAATGCGTCACTAGCTAGGGCTGTTCTTTTAAAAAATGTTTACTGACTTTACTAATTTTCTTCAGTTACTCAGGGAGGGGCAGAGTTGCAATTGCAAACCTAAGTAAATTTACTAACTTAATGTACTTATCATCCATAAACTTTTGTAGTAAAATGACTTGTACATTTACCTAAATTTATGACATAGTCATAGTCATAGTGGTCACATATGCGTGGTCGGAGTTGGGGGGGGGGGGGCAATAATTTTTTTTGAAAAAAATATCCTGATTCATCACTTCTAGCTATAAATCAAATAATTTACTAACTTAATGTACTTATAATCAAAAAACTTTTGTAGTAAAATGAATTGTACATTTACCTAAATTTATGACATAGGCATAGTCATAGTGGTCACATATGCGTGGTCGGAGTTGGGGGGGGGGGGCAATAATTTTATTTGAACAAAATATCCTGATTCATCACTTCTAGCTATAAATCTAATAAATATAATTGGTCTTACTTTTAGGACTAAATTTAATGAAATATGCAACGACAACTTGTCAATAAAATTAGACGGTATCTTGAAAATTTTATAATACTGTTACCGTTAAGTCACTTAAGCGTTAAGTAACAATCTAATTTGCCGGGAGTTTAAGGTCAAGGTAATTACTTTTTTGCGGTGAACAGTATATTTGCATGGCCAATTTATAAAGTACTTACTATAAGTATAAGAAGACATTAGATGTTTACGAAGGATATCTTTTATTTATTGATATGTAATTTTATCTGAGGTAAATAGTATACAAATAAAGTATACATTTCTTATTATTCAGTTGATTGAAATGTTTATTTGGAATTTCAAACTACTACTATATGACTATATTTTACTATTTAAAACTACTATAATTATTATTTATTACGTTCTTCAAATAAATTACAAACTGCCTCTTGTCTTGGTTATATTTTAATAATTTTTTTAAAAACCAAATCCATAGAATTTATTTTTCAATTGATGACTTAGAGAGAAGAATTTCTTCTGAAACTAGTACCAATTTTAAAAACAATGGCATTGTCATATTGAGGCATTGCCATTGGCATGATAATAGAAATTCTAGTTAAAAAAACAGTGGAATCTAAAAAAATAATAAAAAAATAAAAATAAAAATAAATACATAGATAAAAATAATGCGTGCTAATGGGTGGGAGATTGTTTATTATTCTGTTATTAAAAAGATCAATGCAGTTGGGACATGAATAATATAGGCTGGGTTTTTTTTCCTTGTGAAGTTGCAAAAAATAAATAGTCTAAATAAAAACACCGATTTATGCGAACAATACGAAATAAGACTTCGGTGTATAATCAGTAGCGGACAATTTTCGGAACGCTAAGATACCGGGTATTCATAATCCAATAGTGTAAGCGTCTTATCAATACTGTGAATATTAGCTTTAAATAAATACATTTCATAGGTTCACATATTGTACTCGGTTAAAGGTGCCAGTAAATATATTTTTAAAAAAATGTTATAAAAATTACAATTTTAAAATGTACTAAAAATATATTTTCTTTTTATTGTTGTCCATATTTTTTTTTCACTGGGAGGGGGCGCAGTTGGCTTTCTTCGAAGGTGGAAGGGGTATGTCAGTGCACCCCACTCACTCCGATATGAATGAAATACTCACCGATAGAACAAAATAAAATAAAATGAGAATTTAAAACATACATTTAAAAAGACTTTCTATAAAAAACTAGTTTAAGCCAACTAAAGAGTGTAAAATAATTTAACATTTCTTAAAAAAGCTTTACGCAAAGAATGTCTGCGCAGAAGTGAAGAAAGGCACTCTATGAAGCCACATTATTGGAAATATTATTCTCTGCATGACATAAACTTAACTCATAGTGGTATTGTTGAAAAATCCAAATAATTATTTTGCTCAAAGAAGAAGGCAGTCGAGCTCGGAGATTAATTTCAGAATCAAAATACACTAATCGAAGTTAATTCTCTGGGAACCTAACAAGATTCCAGGAATAATACACTTGTAAATATCTCTGCATTTTAATGCACACTTGGGACATGTCTGTAGACGCGAAAGTGAAACTAAAAAAAAAATAAAAATAAATAAAAATAAATAGAGTTCCGCCGGCCCGCCATTATTTTTTTTTCCTTCACACGAATCACCAATTAAGTTCATCCAGGGCGACATCCACGATCCCAAAGTCAGGGTGTTCACTTCATGTTTCACCGAGATACCCTTTTCAGTAAGATTTTTGGGCTTCCTCTTGTATCGTTATTCAGAAGAACAGAATAGATTTCAAACTTGAGCTCTAGCTCAGCGCTGTAGTGGCTTGAGTTTCATTGTAGTCTCGGATCTCTAGTAAAACTAGAAACATCGCCACTGCCAAGGAAAAGCTGAAACTTTTACCGAAATGGCATCCATCCAACATGAGTAATGAAAGGAAATGAGTTCTCATTCAGAGTTTTTCAGCATTTGCTACGCTTTTTACAACTAAAACTTCAGACATGCCTCGAGGAAGATGATAATATTGTAACACAATTTTAATGAAGACAATACCGGATTTCATTTATTAAAGGATTTACCTTATTTTAAATGTTCTACTACATTCCATAAGAAAAAAAAATCTAAACATTCTTATATGTTACTCTACTTTTCCTCAACATTCTGCCATCAATTTAAAACTAATAATCACGAATGCAACATTGAGACTTATAGAAATAAAAAAAAAAAGTTAAGAGTTTGGATATGTAAAAGAAAACAGAAAATAATTTATTTGTAATAGGACTTTACATTTTTCAATAACTGACATGCCTATGTGAGTTGATTTTTCAATTCAGATATAGTTAACTCTCTTTAGGAAGATCGCACGCAGCTAGGGGCGGTGCGCTCGGAATGCGCACCGCACTGTACGAGTGTCGATTAGGTGGTTTAGGCTCTTCCACCAAGGGACACACTGAGGGTTCAGATACGGGGGACGCCATGGTCGTGTAGGCTGGCAGTTTAGGAGTGTGAGAGCCATCCGTGTACGTGTATGGCGGCGGCTCAGAGGCATCGGGCATCCCCAATGAGGTGTAAGTAAACGTGCGTGCATCAAAGGTCTTCCTGGAGGCGAAGGCAACTGGGTTAGACGTGTCAGGTCCCCCGCTATTTGGGAACGCTGGAAGCCGCGGGGCGAAGGGCGCTCCGTGGTAAGGCTGCATCAGTGGATAGGTGTAACAAGCAGGTCCATAGTAAGGGTAGTGTTGGGCCTCCACGTAGTGGGCCAGCGGCACACTATTACACACTGTGGTCATATAGGTTTGCTTCTTAATGGGCTGAGCAATGGTAGATACCGGGGCTGACGACAAAAAAGATTGTTGATGATTTAAATGAAATCTCTCTCTGAACAACTTTCGTCAAAACAATTTTCATTGGAACAACTTTCGTCAAAACAATTTTCATTGGAACAACTTTCGTCAAAACAATTTTCATTGGAACAACTTTCGTCAAAACAATTTTCATTGGAACAACTTTCGTCAAAACAATTTTCATTGGAACAACTTTCGTCAAAACAATTTTCATTGGAACAACTTTCGTCAAAACAATTTTCCTTGGAACAACTTTCGTCAAGCCATTTTCCTTGGAACAACTTTCGTCAAGCCATTTTCCTTGGAACAACTTTCGTCAAGCCATTTTCCTTGGAACAACTTTCGTCAAAACAATTTTCATTGGAACAACTTTCGTCAAGCCATTTTCCTTGGAACAACTTTCGTCAAAACAATTTTCCTTGGAACAACTTTCGTCAAAACAATTTTCATTGGAACAACTTTCGTCAAAACAATTTTCCTTGGAACAACTTTCGTCAAAACAATTTTCATTGGAACAACTTTCGTCAAAACAATTTTCCTTGGAACAACTTTCGTCAAAACAATTTTCCTTGGAACAACTTTCGTCAAAACAATTTTCCTTGGAACAAACTTCTGTTGCACACATTTAAGAATACAGAATTTCACGATACTATGAATTAGGTTCAATACTTAATTAACAAAACACAAATCATGTTTTGAGAAACACCGACTACCTCATCAGCTACACCATCCTTGCTAAAAGCACTATCACTGAAGCTAGCACCACCCCTACAACTAGCACCATCCCTCCAAATAACAACACTATTGCTTTGTTCCCATGGTTTGCTTTATTTCAAGGTTTCAATGTTTATAGCCTACTAATATGAATATATAAAGTATACCCTATTATTATGAATATATAAAGTATACCCTACTAAAAAATCACTTGATCAGAATCTATACCCTTCATGGTATCACTTGGATTGGTTACATGCGAGAACAATTTACTTGTGATCGGTTATCCTTTTCCTTTTATGAAATTCGTTTAAAGCGAACAATGTGTAACTATGCAATTTTTCATTAAGATGTCCCCCCCTGAGATGGTGTCACCCGGTGCGGTCCGCACCCCCTAGCTACGCTACTGCCCCACAGCAGGTATGTTGCGTATTATCTAACGTTCGAGGTACATATTGTGTACTAATGGGACACGTATATCGCACTAAATAAGACTACTACTACTAATAATAATAAAATTACGTTAGAGCTACATATTGTGTACCCATTGCACATTCATCATCTAGTGTTAGTGTTACATAGTGTCACATCAGTGTGTACTCATGGCACATGCACTGTCTTCTCTCATTCGCCTGTTCATGTAGGGTTCATACACCCCACCCCCTTGCCATCTATTTTACACCGATAACTTGAAGTTGCTGAACACACAGTTCTAGAACTTACCAATAATTTGAACAGCTGTACGTGATGTAGAATGTTTCTGGCATTTTTTGTAAAGATAGTCAGAGATGGCCACAACACACAAGATGCCGAACAGCGCAGCTGTAAATATCGCTCCTAGTAAGGTGGGTCTGTCATAAGTTGGAGTTGAAATAAAATGTAATAGGAAATATAAGTACACATCTATGATCACTTACATGGACGTATAGACACATAACAATAGACTATTTTTTTTTTACTCAGACTAATTACTTTATTATAAGTCAGTCATATACGGTATTAGAAAATGTTTGTGTTCGCTTTACTCGTACACTACACAACTTTGAATTTTTATTGTTTCGCTAACACACCAGTACTTCATATATAAATAAATATATTGTCCACATAAGGATACATCAGTACCTTATATATCAAATTAAGCACTGAGACAGCAGTACTTTATATATCACCTTAATGTGACAGTAGTAAATTACATATCCACTCAATGAGACAGCAGACAGCAGTACTTAATATATCTATTACAGATGTAATCCAGGCAATATTTCTCTTCACACGTTGCCTGTAACATATCCACTTACTGAGACAGCAGTACTTTATACATCCACTTACTGAGACAGTAGTACTTTATGCACCCACTTACTGAGACAGCAGTACCTTATACATGCACTTACTGAGACAGCAGTACTTTATACATCCATTTACTGAGACAACAGTACTTTATACATCAACTTACGCACTGTGACAACAGCATTTTAAACATCCACTTACGCACTGAGACACCAGCACTTTATACATCCACTTACGCACTGAGACACCAGCACTTTATACATCCACTTACGCACTGAGACACCAGCACTTTATACATCCACTTACGCACAGAGACAGCAGGACTTTATACACCCACTTACGCACTGAGACAGCAGTACTCTTTACTCTCTGTTCCACAGCAGCCATGCTCACAGCGAAAAGTGATGTTCTTGATTTCCGAGCCATGGCTTGGTGTGTACCGTAGTACACAGACTTCCTTTCCTGTAGAAACCAACAGGGAAAAGACCACAGAATAGAACAAGCTCCTCTCTCGCATTCATTCTTTATCACAGCCCCCCTCCCCCGCCCCTTCTCTCTCTTCATTTTTACTTCTTTCTCACTTTTATCTCTCTCACGCTCGATCCTGCCTCAATCTGTTTACATATCATGAACCTATCCTTGTTTAAACTTCTCATGAGCATTTATTTGCATTAATTTTTATAGTTCTATTTTTTTTTAATAGAATTGCTTTGCTAACAAACAGACAGAACCATTATTTTATTCAGATGATATCACTGTAAAAATAAATGAAAAAGAATTTTATATTTAAATTACCTTTTAAATTTCGAGTAACAGTAGGCTTGGGCATATTCTGAATTGTTTTTTTCTTTCTAGCTGTTAAAACCCTTGCATTTGATTTTTAATATAAGTTGACTGTTGAGACGATTAATGTGCAAGAAGATTAGAGCCACTTAAAAACGTGAAGGCTAACACACAAAACGAAACGAAGCAACACATGATCTACTCATTCCAGCTTATAGAAGTGACTTGTTATATTTTATTCAATAAAAAAAAATAGCAGAATTATTTTATGCGAGTAATTATTTTAAAATACAAGTAAAACAATTATCTCTATTTAAAAGTAAAAAAAAACAACAACAAAAAAAAAAAAAAAAAAAAAAAAAAAAAATAAAAAAAAATAACAAAAATATTTTATGGAAATAATTATTTAAAAAAAAAAAAAAAAAAATTATATCTATTTAAAAAAAAAAAAAAACAAAAACAAAAAAAAAAAAAAAAAACAAAAAAAAACACACACATTGTTGTAGCGAAAGCAGCCTGTTAGATCTAACTTTTATAAAAGTGCCAATATGGTGCGCTACGGTGCCCAAGCAGACGGAAATGTGCACACCGCTAGTGAGTTTGGTGCGTTATATTTTCTTTTGTTTTTGTTACGCACTGCTTTCTATAGTGAGAACTTAATCTCTTATTTTAATTTTATGGCTCTTTCAAACAGTGCATAACAAAGGACGATACCATATATGGAATACAATAGTAAAAATACGACACTCAAAACAGTACTAATTACAATTAATATGATTTATTTAAGTATCAATATAATTACAAAAGAAAAGAAATATAATTACAATCATCAACTTACAGAGTATAGGAAGTCTTGTACCGGTACACAGTACAATATGCCACAAAAATAAGGTACAATGATGAATGCGAATAAACATATATGAGTACACAAAGAATAATACACTTGTCTCTTGAAGTGAACAATATCTATCAGTCAAACTGACCCTTAATGTTCTATGAACCCCTTATATATGCAGCGTAAGACGCAATCCAGAAGCGACTTAGACATTGTTTACCTTTCTTGACCACCCCCGAACTTTCCACCAAATTCTATTAGAACAGATTAGTTATGTTTAATTGGTGGCGGCAGAAAACACGCCAAGATGAAAGGAAATAGGCCACGCCCAATAAGAACGCAGCCTAATTTTGGGGTCAAAGAGTTCACGGCACGGCGAAAGTGTGAAGTAAACACGTCCTACATAATTTTTTTCTGAAATGGTTGGTAAAAAAAGAGGGTGGGTCATTCGAATAGTTCAGGGGCGTGAATAAAAAGTGCAGTTGTGAGCCTTGGGGGGAGGGGGAGCAGTAATTTAGGATTCTTATAAAGTGCCTTACTTGAATGCATGTTTTGTCAAATTTTCAGCCCCAACCCAATTGCTCGATATGACATTTTATAAAGGATTTATACCAAAAACTTTGTTCTTAGGGGTTTTTAATATAAGTTATGAGAAAGTAATTAAATAGTTCCTTAATTATAACGTGATAACATCATATTTTATTTCACCCAAAATGTCACTCGAAGTTCAACGTTTTTGTTTTTAGCAAACCAAACTGCAAATCCTCGTTCAAATGCAGGACATCAGCATATCTCCTCTCTGCCTCGAGTCAGCATATCTCCTCTCTGCCTCGAGTTAGCATATCTCCTCTCTGCCTCGAGTCAGCATATCTCCTCTCTGCCTCGAGTTAGCATATCTCCTCTCTGCCTCGAGTCAGCATATCTCCTCTCTGCCTCGAGTCAGCATATCCCCTCTCTACCTCGAGTCAGCATATCCCATCTCTGCCTCGAGTTAGCATAATCCCTCTCTGCCTCGAGTCAGCATATCTCCTCTCTGCCTCGAGTCAGCATATCTCCTCTCTGCCTCGAGTCAGCTTATCTCCTCTCTGCCTCGAGTCAGCATATCTCCTCTCTGCCTCGAGTCAGCATATCTCCTCTCTGCCTCTAGTCAGCGTATCTCCTCTCTGCCTCTAGTCAGCATATCTCCTCTCTGCTTCTAGTCAGCATATCTCCTCTCTGCTTCTAGTTTCCAACGGTCGAAAATTATTTGATGTGTTCTATTCGATGTGTTGATATTTGCTAATCCAGATATTTAAATATATATTTTTATTTCCAGATTTCCGTTTAAGGTCTCTATCACCCTGAATAGGTTCCCCTCATAGAAAAAAAAACAACTTAACGTTGTCTTTGTCTAGCATACAACCGAAAGCACTCCAATTATTTGAACTATGTGTACAGCTTATCGTACTCTTGTTTTGGGCAACAAGTGTGTCTAATGTAAACAAAAAGTAAATAACAAATGTCAAGAATGGGAGTTCATTGATAATTGTTGATTGAGTTTTAATTAGTTAGTGAACGCTCTTCCCGCGCTTGACTCCGTGACGTATTTTTATGCTGATTTTGACATATTGTCGAGACAGTATTGTGACGTAAGTTTCATTCGTGCGGCAATCATGAATGGAACTTTGTGGACGTAGGATGTGTATTATTTATGTCTGATAGCGAGCTGCGCTACATTCATGTGTTTATATGTCTAAAGTAAATGCTAAGATATTAAAGTTATAATTATTATGAAAAGGTCTTGAGCTTATCCAGTGATAGTAAGAATAGTACGACGTATTCAACGTGTGAAAGAACTTGACCACTCAATCAATTCAAGTAGACATAGGAGTTGGCAACAAACAATAAAAACAAAACAAAAAACAACAAAACGCAAAAAAAACAACTAAAGATACCATAATGCGAAATGTATACGTTTAATTTACCAATTAATATACTGTGAAAAAAGTGAGCAAATACCAAATTAGTTACAATGATAAAAGTGAGCTCAAAAGTTTATAACACTAGCTCAATGATTTAAATTTTTTTTTTTTTTAACAAATGAACATCAACCTTTTCAGTAAACCAATACAAAGTGATGCGTCATGTGCACTTACTATTAATTTCAACCATTTGAGCTTACAAATCTGGAGCTTGAGGTTAGTCATGCCCCTGTTACTGATTCAGTACATCAGTACAATGAGACAACCTGTCGCAACGTATTGACGTCATAAATCTCGTGCGACACGGGGGAACTGTAACTTGAACATTCAAACGCGTTGTCTTGTTCACTTGGCAGGGTTCTGTCCCCTGGACTCCCAACGCCCCCATGACTGGCGAAAGGTTGATGAACTGGTGGCATTCCCAGCGACGCCTGTTGGTGGTTATTGCTTGAAGACACGATTGACGGGGTGGGTGGAAGAGCTGTACGATGAACAAGAACATAATACATAATAATAATAATAATAATAATAATAAAGTTCCTTTCAAAAACACGCTTCATCCCAAAGGCTCGAAGCGTGGTACAAAGTAAAAAAACAACAACAAAAAATCTATAATTTACCACATTTAAAACAAACGCAACACTACACAAACTAATTACAAGCATACAATGATACATACAATATCATATATCCTTATAGCGTTGTATCTGTCAAGACGTTTTTTTATAGTTTACTTTGTATTACATATTCAGCTCATACATGTCCAGTGTCGGATCCAGAAATCCATCATAGATATGAGATTAGGGAAAATGCGCGAGCCGCATTAACACTAACCTTAGCTGTTATGTAGCGGGCCGGAAATATCATCTTGCGGGCCGCAAATGGCCCGCGGGCCGTGAGTTTGAGACCCCTGCTTTAGATCATGCAGCAGTAAATATTGCCGTATTTTACCTAATAAGTGTCCTACTTTTGCAGTATGTAACGTGTAACTTACCGTTGGGATTCATAGTTTGTCTTGTTTTCTGCTTAATCCCTGGTGTAGGACTACAAGTCTTTGCTGGTGTAGGACCAGAAGTCTTTGCTGGTGTAGGTCCACAAGTCTTTGCTGGTGTAGGTCCACACGTCTGTGGTCTTTCCCTACAACTGTAAAAGAAGCAGCAGCAAATGATGGTGACCACGGCAACGATGCAGACAACAACACCAACTATGACAGCAGCAATGATACCAACGCTGTGGGAAAGGAATAGTGTTACATGAGCAAACTAATAATAATAATAATAATAAGGGGTCTTATATAGCGCGGTACCCCAGCCTAGGGTTGGGCTCACCGCGCTGTACATAAAAATATTATCAAAAGAGACATAATCATGACATTAAAATAAAATACATTTATGAAATAAAGAACAGCCAAAAAAAAAAGTATATTCACCCACCCCACCACTTTTACAAGGCAAACCATGGTCATGCTTACACCAGTTTAGTGAGTTGGTGTGCGTACGCCACTTATTTGAGTTTGCTGTGCTTACGCCAATTTAGTGAGTTTGGTGTGCTTGCAGCAGTTTAGTGAGTTTGGTGCTTAAACCAGTTTAGTGAGTTTGGTGTTCTTGCACAAGTTTAGTGAGTTTGGCGTGCTAACACCAATTTAGTGATTTTTGTGTGCTAACACCAGTTTAGTGAGTTTGTGTGCTTACACCAATTTAGTGAGTTTGTTGTGTTTACACAAATTTAGTGAGTTTGGGTAATTGAATACGCTCTTAAACTTGCGTTAATTTCTTCTTGTAACATTTGGAAGCTATGTCACCCTGTGTAATCCCTGTTGGTTAGGTCCGTCAATTTAATCCTTGCTTTATCACTCTGTGTTATCCCTAAGGGCTATGCAAACCTATGTTATCCCTGCTGTCTATAACATACTATGTAATACCTGCTATTTTACTCTCTTGAATCCCTGCTATGTCACTCTATGGTATCCCTGTTGGTTAGGTCAGTCTATGTAATCCCTGCTATATCACTGTATGTTATCCCTAAGGGCCATGACACTCTTAAATAATCCCTGCTATGTCAGTCTATATAATCCCTGCTATATCACTATATGTTATCCCTAAGGGCCATGACACTGTTATATAATCCCTGCTATGTCAAGCTATATATAATATGTAATCCCTGCAAGTCACTATTTGTAATCCCTGCTGGCTCTGTCACTACATGTTATCCCTGCAATGTCACTATTTGTAATCCCTGCTTGCTATGTCACCACATGCTATCCCTGCAATGTCACTATTTGTAATCCCTGCTGGCTCTGTCACCACATGTTATCCCTGCAATGCCACTATTTGTAATCCCTGCTGGCTGTGTCACTCTACGTAATTCCCTGATGTAAATTAACCAACATTACTTAACATGCCGACAACCTGTCTGTGAAATGGGTCTGGAAGTTAGAGATTCTTATTGTCTTTTGCAAACAGCAATCTTAAGGTCCATTTTTAAACATTACATTTGTTTCAGTTGCCAATATTTCTAAAAGTTCTTTTTTCTTTAATATAAAATGTGTCCAAAACATAAGTAGGCATGGGCGCCCGCAGGTAGGGGCAAGGTGGGGCACTTGCCCCCTCCCTGGATTGATTGGATACAAATTTTTTAGACAAAAATAGACAAAATTTTATTAAAGTAAAGTAAAAATAAAAAGAAAGTAACTAAGCTGATGTCCTGTCCGTTCGTTCACCATACAAATACGCTGCAGTAAATTAAAACTACATTAAAACATTACTAAAATCCCCCCCCGCCCCTGGAAATTTAATCGATTTTTTTGCCCCTCCCCCCCAGAAAGTTTTCTGCGGGCGCCCATGTAAGTAGGCCCTATTTTTAAATGGGTAATGTACAAAAATAAATGGTGACACATTCTGGATGGTTCATAACCCACTGCGGGTAATACAGGCTGGAATTCTTCATGTCCTAAATTAATTATTTTTACAAGAGTTGATTGATTCATGCATATAAATATAAGACTTATTTTTTAAAAAATGGCTGCGACTATTTGTACCCGGGTACCAGTAGGGAGAGGTTGGTACCCGGGTGCGAATGGCGGCACTACGTGTCCTGGTACATTTTGACTTAGTGCTATTCGGATGTCATTTGTGTTAGTTTATTTTAGTTAAACTGAAGAACTAAGTTTACAAACATATATTCCGTTCAATTATCTTTCATTTGATACCTCATTTTGTCTTATAAACCAAACAATACAATTTTAAATAGTTTTAATCCCAACCTCTCACTTCTGGTACCCGGGTACTTCGAAAAATAAAATCAAATTCATATCCTCCATTTGCAGCTTGAATTTCATAAACAGAATTGTTTAAAAGATATGTAGGCTACCTAAAAAAAATTATGACATATTTTGTATTGATCTAGTTTTGAAAAAAGGAGATTTTCTATAATTGAGTTCATTAGTTTATACAATTGAATAAGCAAAATAATTAAATGTTATATTTTGATATGTATGGTGCAATTTAAATTCCTTGACTTCATTATGTGTTTCCTTGGTTACCTTCTCTGTTAGGCGTATACAAATGTTATAAATTTCCCTCTACAAGGCTAGCTAAATTCCCCCTCCCCCACAAAGTCTCTTGTGTCTACACACACAGAAAGACACGCGCGCACACACAACACACAGACACACACTCACCAGCCTACCCTTACCCTACACCCAATCACAACCCCCCCCCCCACACACTGGCGTATACAAATGTTATAAATTTCCCTCTACAAGGCTAGCTAAATTCCCCCCCCCCCACAAAGTCTCTTGTGTCTACACACACAGAAAGACACGCGCGCACACACAACACACAGACACACACTCACCAGCCTACCCTTACCCTACACCCAATCACAACCCCCCCCCCCCCACACACACACACATTTCAAAAACCCGGTCGACTTTGTAGCTATTTTTGTGTTTTGGTAAATCATTTATATAAATAGTTATCATGATGCAGTTCTATAATTCTATCTAAAGAAGTGTGTTGTTTTCTCAGAAGAAATCTGCACCCTTTTAAAAAGATATGCGATAAGGTCTTTACACACAAAATACACTCTAAAGTAGTTCTTTCAAAAGCAGTACGCACCCTCCAGAGTCAATATGCGCCATATTATCTTATCAGTACGGCCTCTATAAATGCACATGTGAATAACACGTTTTTTTTTTTAAAAATAGGTGCCACATTAAATAAACAGTTCTTGTAAACACGATATCCATATTATGAAGATTCAAATTAAATAATTATTCCACCCAAAATTAAAATACAAAATAAATGTGAATTTAAAATGTTTCGTCGACCAAATTTATTAAATATTTATGCCTTGCATCCAACCCTGCCACCACCACCCTCCAAAAGACAACAACAATTATAAACCAATTACATAAAACTGAGATGAACATAATTTAAATAGTTTACTTGTAACAACAATGCTGATGGTCGCTAGTGCCACAACATCCGAAGGGGCAATATTTGGTCTTGTAATTGCTGTAGCTGTCGAACAAGTTGTAGAGAGAGTCTGAGTCGGAGCAAGACCCGCACAGGCTTGATGCTTCAGTGAAGATCATGAAAACAATTTGAGCAAAATAATATCTGTTTGTAATGAAGAACTGAGAGGAAGTGCAGGGTAAACACACAAACAGTAAGATATTTTGACACAAGCTGAAAGTAAACATCTATGTGAGCGGTACATAAAATATCTTCTGCAAATTAGGATCACAACAAAGGTTTTCTTTTAAGCTGCGCGGCTGCGCGGACGCGCAGCTATCTCACAGACGCCGCGCAGCAGTTTTGAGTATCGCGAAGAAAATTTTCATGTAAATGAGTGTTTGTGTTTGTGGGCTGTGAAATTTTTCACACACAAAAAAATGGATGCTATAAAACTTTGCACACAACTGTATGATTTTGCACACGAACCAACAAACCTTGGAGGGAACATTGATCATGACCTGAGCATAAAATGTCCACTACGGCTAAAAGAGAGTTTGTACAGCCGTGAATTTCTCTATAACTTATTAACCACAAGTTGGCAAACATAATTTGGTAACTGTATTTTATTAGCCGAAAAAAGCCCGATATATTAAAAATATCCCCACAATATTTCGCTGTTTTCGTAATACTAATGCTTTGTGTTTTCATTAAAAGCTTGCAAGATATCACTGTATTAATATTCAACCTATTAACACCACACTAGTGTTTCTGTGCTGGTGACGAAATTATTTCGTTCGGAGACTAACCTCCCTCAACCCCAATGGTGGTGAAAATTATTTTTTTAAACCGGGTCTCTTAAAATTGTTGTTCTGATCATGGTTCTAAAAGATCGCTTAACTTGATCTTAAAGGTCGCTTTGTTTGTTTTTAAAGATCATTTAGTTTGTTCTTAAAGACCGCTTAGTTTGTTCTTAAAGATCGGTTAGTTTGTTCATAAAGATTGCCTGGTTTGTTATTAAAGATCGTTTAGTTTGTTCTTAAAGATCGCTTATTTGGTTCTTAAAAAGCGTTCATTTTTTGATCAGTTAATGATCAGTTAGTTTGTTCTTAAAGATCGGTGAGTTTGTTCTTAAAGATCGTTTAGTTTTTTCTTAAAGATCTTGATTTTGTTCTTAAATATCACTTAATTGTTCTTAAAGATCTTTTAGTTTGTTATTAAAAATAGTTTAGTTTGTTTTTAAAGATCGCTTATTTTGTTGTTGAAGATCGCTTTTTTTCCCCCCCATAAAGATAGCTTAGTTTGTTCTTAAAGATTATTGATTTTGTTCCTTAAGATCGATTTGTTTGTTCTTAAAGATCTTTTAGTTTGTTTCTAAAGATTATTTAGTTTTCTGTTAAAGATTGTTTAGTTTATTCTTATAAATCATACAGTTTACTATTAAAGATAATTCATTTTGTTCTTAAAGATCATTTTGTTCGTTCTTAACAATCGGTTACTTTGTTCTTTAAGATCGTTTACTTTGTTATTAAAGAACGCTTAGATTGTTCTTAAAGATCGCTTAGTTTGTTTTAGAGATCGTTTAGTTTGTTCTTTAATGTCGCTTATTTTGTTGTTAAATATCGTTTAGTTTGTTCTCAAAGATTTCTTAATTTATTCTTAAAAATTGCTTTATTTGATTTAAAGATCGTTTAGTTTGTTCTTAAAGATCGCTTAATTCGTTCTAAAATGTCGCTTAGTTTGTAGTTAAATATCGCTTTCGCTGAGTATTAGATGACCGAAAACCCGAGTCACTTTCGGCCAGATGGACGAAAGTCTAAGTCAATTTCAACGAAACCGAAAAAAAACCCGAAAGTTAATTTTTATCTTTCGGCCGAAACCGAAATTAAGCCGAAAGTTAACTTTTCAGTTTCGGCCGAAACCGAAACTTGGCCGAAAGTGATAAAATGGCCACTTTCGGCACCGAAACCGAAGCCAAAATTCGGTCGGTCTCTAATCGAGATCCCATTGGGTAACGGGCTCAAACAGGGACCAGGATCCTATCAGGAAAATGTATGACATCGGAAAGTGAGTCGCTTGGTGGAACGGGATCCCACAGTGAACGGTATCCTAACGGGATCGGTTTCGCATCGGGATCCACTGAGATCAGGATCTCAATGGGATCAAGACACCGACGGGATCGGGATTCAAACGGGATCTGTATTCCCCTGGATCCGGAGCCACAAAGAAATAGGACTCCAACAGGAACGGGATAAAACCGGGAAAATGGATTGCGGAGGGATCGGGTTCAGAATGGGATTAGGGACTCATTAGAATTGGGGTCTTACCAGGATCGGGGTCCCAAGGACAGACCCTACAAAAGTTTGCATTGATTTGAGGCAGGTTTCATTTTCGCAAGGGAATGCATTGTATAGTATCCGGAATATGCGGATACTTGATAATTTTGTACCTTTTTTTTTCTTTAAAAAAGGCTCTCTGCTGCGAAGTGCGGGTATTTTGCTAGTTCCATAATAAGGGCGATATCTAAATTTTAAATGTTTCCCGTTGATAACCTATGAAAAAAAAATCATAGCAGAATTGTTCTATGCATCTCTTCGATTGTTGAAGTAGGAAAAATACAACTGATTACGTTTCAAAAAATAAAACTGGCAGTGTTTGAAAAAGACAACTAACTATATTAAACAACAACAAAAACTGATTGTGTTAAAGACAACAACAACTGTGTTAAAGCAGAAACAACAACTGTGCAACAACTGACTGTGTTAAAAATAACAACAACAACTGTGTTAAAAACAACAACTGATTGTGTTAAAACAATAACTGTGTTAAAAACAACAACTGATTGTGTTAAAACAACAACAATTTACTTTTTCAAAATATTATTATTATAAGTAAAGTAAAGAGCCAAGGGCTAGGCCCATAGCGCTTCACATAAAAAAAAAAATTATCCGTTACAAAAAATTAGACATTTAAAAAAAAACAGCGTTGTAAAAAGATTGACCTCACACACCCAAGTACTATCTACCCCTGTAAAACAACAAAAATTTATTTTTTCAAAATATTATTATTAAAAGTAAAGTAAAGAGCCAAGGGCTAGGCCCATAGCGCTTCAAAAAAAAAAAAAAATTATCCGTTACAAAAAATTAGACATTTAAAAAAAAAAAAAAACAGCGTTGTAAAAAGATTGACCTCACACACCCAAGTACTATCTACCCCTGTCTAGCCATGGACAGCTCACACCCAAGTACCATCTACCCCTGTCTAGCCATAGACGGCCCCCAGCAGCATCAAGCGTTGTTCATCAGTCGGGGTTGGGCGGGGGCGGGGTGAGAATGACTCGGTATAATAGAGTTTGAAGAGATGTGCCATGAGGGCAATTTTGAAGTCTTGGATGGTCGGTATATTGAGGATGTTTAATGGGAGAGAATACCGTTGTTTGGGGACACAGAAAGAGAAAGATCGTTCACAGTATGTTTGAGTGCGTGTCATGGGAGCATAAAGAATACGGGTGTTTGCGGAGGAACGGAGCTGTATTTAAAAAAATACAACTGACTGTGTTTAATAAACAACCCCCCCCCCCAGAAAATATTTAAAAATAGCTTGGCGTGTTCACAGAATGTCAGACTCTATCCATATGATTTATAATATGAGGATTTGGGGTGGGGGGTGGGGGGCACGAATAAGGATAGCAAAAACCCTGTCTATGTTAAAAAAGTTAATGTAATACATATACATTTATACATTATTGATGTCAAATATTTCCCCGTTGTCTCGATATAGATTTATGATGACTGTTATGCACTGACTTATATTGGGAGAAATTAATCTCCTATTTTAATTTTAATTGGCTCGTTGTAAACAGTGCCTAACAAGGACGATACCATTGAGTCAGCAACTTTTAAGATACGACACCCAAAACAGTTTCTAGTTACAATTAATTAAGATTTATTAAGTCTTAAGATAATTACAAAAGAAAAGAAAATATAATTACAATCTTGTACCTGTACACAGTTAATACAGTTAGAATAATGTGCCAATAAATAATGCGAAATAAACACATATGAGCACACAAATACACAATGAGTAAAACACGCCTCGTAAAGTTAATAAAATCTATCTGAATCTCCGTCTCTCCGTCCGTGCCTGTCAATCCCTTATATAGGTCGCGTAAGCCCTGCCTTTCAGAAAACGTATGACGTCTCTAGAAAAATCACATTCATTCTACAAAATACTACTTGGAACAGATTAATTATTTTTAGTAGCTGGCGGCCTGTTCGGTGTCCCCCGGTCGGCTTTTGCTGGGGGAAACCGGCACCACTTTGCTCGAGTGGTGTACACGTGATCTGCCTCTTCGTGGCGTAACAGACTAGTACGGACATGCTTCCGGAAGCGAAAGATCACACGTCCATGACCGGAGGACCCACTGAGCTAGGGGGGGGGGCGACGCAAAGCCCTCTTTCACTGGGAGGAAGATATTTTGCTCAAACCACTATTACTCATGAACATGTCAAATCTATCATTAACGCAGGTTCGACTGGGGGGGCTTGGACACGATCCTTCCCTTCCGACCGTGGCTTCCTCAAAAGGCCCTCGATACCCACTGTCGGGAGACTGGGTGGGACCGAGTAAAGCTACAGGTGTGGTGCGTGGACTGCATCCTCTCCCCGCGGATGTCCCCTTGGGGAGGGCGTCCCCTCTCGCACGTGTGACGCTTGACAGGCGCGTGCGAGGCCAACAAGCGACTGGTCGAGAACGAATAGGTGGCACGGGACACCTTAAACATTCCCTGGTTGTGCTACAGTTGAATGTGTGTGGAATCAGGCAAAAGTCACACGAAGTAACCTAACTACTCCACGAGCACGGCGTGGATGTAGGACTGTTCCAAGAAACAATGCTTCACGGGAAGCCGTTTCATATCACTGGTTACTCGCTATACCATTGCAAGTGTTGGCGATGCCAAGGCATTACCACAGCGGTTCGCAATGATCTCACGGTGGAGATCATTGAGTGTAAACGTTACGCAAACACTGACACGTTGTCAGTAAAGGTCACCAAATGTGGGAAAACGTTCGCCCTGACGAACATTTACAATTCTCCAAGCAATGTGATCACGATCCCCACCCACGGGGAGACGATCTTTAAAAGGACTATAATTGCAGGAGATTTCAATGCCAAATCCCCCATGTGGGGTTATCCAGAGCGGCTCTGGTAAGCACGTGGAAGAGGTTTGTCTCGAGACCAACCTTATCAGGCTTCAGGACGAGAAGAGCACGCCCACTCTTCTCCATTACGGCCATGGAACGGAGTCCAGGCCAGACCTGACGCTCGTGTCCGCTGATCTCGCGGGACATCAGGCCCTTAGTGTCCTTGACGACATTGGGAGCGACCATTTGCCCATACTGCTTAGGGTTGACTTGGGACAGGCCAAAACCAAGTGCGATAAACGCCACTGGCTCTTTCATAAAGCCAACTGGCAAAATTTCCAAAGTCAGTGCGAGACCAAGCTCGGACTAATTGCAGTCGATGTGGCCGACTCAGACTTAGATGTTGCTTTCGAGAAGTTTAATGACGTCCTCCTAGAGGTCGCCCGTGTGACGATCCCGAGAACGACCGGGAAGCGACCGTACAAGCCTTTTTGGAACAAAGAGCTTGCAAAACTCGTGAAGCGTAGAGCAAAAGCTCGGAAAGAAGCCGCGAGGAAGAAAACACCGGCTGCTCGTGCTGGCTACAATCAACTTACGGCTGAGGTCCGGGCAGCTGTCCAAAAGGCGAAAAAGTCGAAGTGGGTTAGTGCGTGTGAAAAACTCAATCTTCTGGACGGTAGGAAGGTGTGGAATCTGCTCGGAAGTCTCTCTGGTGCGGGGAAGGCCAAAAACCCGCAGCCAGTACTATCGGACAAGGGTGTCGTGGCGAGCGACAAGGAAAGAGCCAATGTACTGAATGTTCACTTTGCCGCAGTGAACAATGAGTCCAAAGTAAGAAAGGAGACTGACGAGCACAGGGAAATCCGCCGTCTGAAGAAAAGGGGAGCTCGTATCCAGCGTACTGGACCCCACCCTGAGATATTCACAGTTCCCTTCACAATGGAAGAATTGCAAACCGCGCTCAAAAAGTGCTTGCCGGCGAAAGCACCAGGCCCAGACAAAGTTCACAATGAAATGTTAACCCACCTGGGTAAACAGGGGAGAGAACTTCTGCTGGCTCTCATTAACCGAACTTGGACTACAGGTATTTTACCGAAAGTGTGGAAGCAGGCCATAGTGGTTCCCGTACCAAAGGAGGGAAAACCAGGCCATTTACCAGGTAGCTACAGGCCAATATCGCTGACGTCCTGTGTGGGCAAAGTGGCCGAGCGAATGGTGAATGGACGACTCTACTGGTTTTTGGAGAGTGGAAAGCACCTACCACCGACGCAAGGTGGCTTCCGTAAGGGCAGGCAGCCCATGGACCAGGTGGTCCGTCTTGTTCAGTCTATGACCAATGAACTCCAGAAGAAAAATCATTCGTTGGCAATTTTCTTTGATCTCAAGCAAGCATATGACCGCGTGTGGCGCGTTGGCCTCATGCATAAATTCCAGAAGTTGGGTGTCACTGGAAACATGTCCGGGTGGGTGACGGACTTTCTCAAGGACAGGTCTATTGTCACACGGGTTGGCAATAGTCTATCGAAGCGGCTTGCTCTAGAGGACGGACTCCCCCAGGGGTCTGCCCTCAGCTGCACCTTGTTCTTGGCCTATGTCTATGACTTGCAAGAGGGATTAGTGTCCGATAATGCCATGTTCGCTGATGATTTAGTAATCTGGACTTCTGGGCCAAACATCAACCACTTGCAGAACCGGCTGCAAAACGATCTCCATAGCATCGAGGACTATGCGAGACGGTGGAAAATGGTTGTGAACACTGAGAAGACGGTCTACTCTAAGTTCACTAACGGAAGAAAGGTGCTTGAGGCCGATATTAAACTCTCCATAAATGGGAAAGATTTGGTATGGGACAGGACTCCAGTTTACCTGGGGATTAAGTTGGATCAGAAACTCCGACTCCATCACCACGTACACGAACTATGCGCCAAGGCTTCACAAAAACTGGGCTTGGTGAAAAAGCTGGCTTGCACCAGATGGGGTGCAGATGCAAGTCTGTTGAGGTCGCTCTACCTTAGCAGTGTGAGAGGAACAATGGACTACAGTTTGCCCGTCCTAGCCTTCGCAAGCCATACGGCTTTAGAGGAACTGGACCGCATCCAAAACCGTGCTCTAAGGTTTGTATGCGGGGCGATACGAACCACACCCACGGCGGCGGTAGAGATCATTTCCAATGTCGAACCGCTCGAGGTCAGGCGGGAGAAGGCGGTCCTTGCGACGATAGAGCGTTACCGCCGCATGGACAGAAAGGATCCCTGTTTCAAATTACAAGACGAATGGGAGAAAAAGTCTAGATTGAAGCGACCATCCTTCATGGACATGGTTCACAGTCTTGAGAAAGACGTTATTTTGCCCAGAAACAGGGAAAAAGTGAAAGTGATCCCCGCGCGGGGGCCACACAAAAGCCTTCCCCTACCAGACATTAGACTGGAAACGGTTGATGCCAAAGCCAGCGAAGGCAGTCCTCAATTAGACCCATCAGAGGCTGTACGACGCACGATTGAAGCCTACCCGAATAGCTTGGTTAAAGTCTTTACAGACGGCTCATGTTTCACGGAGGAAAAACGTAGCGGCTACGGTGTCCTTATCCAGTATCCCGCAGAGATAGCCCCACCCGAGGAGCTATCAGGCCCATGCGGTAGGAATGCAACGAACCTCGATGCGGAAATCGAGGCGATACTGGTAGCTCTCAAGAGGTTGCACCAACGGCTAGCTAAACGAAAGTCCTTCCCGGACGTTGTGGTCTTCACCGACTCTCGTTCTGCTCTCGAACTCATGGGGGAGAGATCGGTGGGCTCGACAAAGATCACGGCCATTCTGGAGACAGTAGGCTCCATCCATGCACATGGCCCCAAGGTAGTCTTCCAGCTTATCACTTCGCGCTTAGAGGCGTCGCTTCCTGACAGGGCCGATTTCCTAGCCCAAGAAGGCGCAACCCTACCTCAACCAGACAAACCCATGACTCAGCTCGGAGTCACTGTCTGGTTGAAAGACCATTTCAGGAGAAAATGGCTTGATAAGTGGGACACGGCCACTACTGGACGACAGTTTTACCTGGAATTTCAGCGACCGAGCAAAAGCGACCCGTGGTGGGAGCTTAGTCGTAGAGAACAAAGCCTTATCACACAGATGAGAACTGGGCACTGCGCTACGCGAAGTTATCTCTACCGACTCGACAACAGAAGGGAACTTTTGTGCCGATTTTGTGGACTTGAAGAGGAGACAGTAGCCCACTTAGTTGTCACGTGTCCGGACAGTGGGACGGGGGCCGACGGTAGGAATCCGGAGGCCTGCCTTAATGATCTCCTTTACGGCAGCGCTCAGCAGATGAAGCGCGCCGTAGAAATCATGTCCAGGGCTCTAAGAGATTGAATCTCAGCCCTTTTGAGTATTTACCTTTAATAGTAGCTGGCGGCATAAACACGAATATATCAAAGGACTAAGCCACACCCCTTTGTGAACACAGCGTCTCATGCGGGGTCAATCATAGGGCACGCACGAGAAAAATTATGTAAACAAGCTCCTCTATAACAATGACTTTCGTTTTATTATTATTATTATAATTAATAAAGTGGTCTTATTATAGCGTGGTATCCCAGCCTAAGGCTCTGTTCACAGTGAATCACATACAACGTAGCAAAAATGGCATTAAAGAACAGTTTATAATTGTTTAAGACTTAAAGTTTCAGAGTATTCATAAGATGTCAGGTGCAGTTACACATGCAAAAGATTTAAATCAAAATTTCTTATAAAACAAAATTGTTGGTGCTTATTTGGCTATGGTAAAACATGGTTGACTATTGAAGGAAAAAAAAAAGACTTCATTGATCAAGGTTAAATCCCTTAAAATAGTTACTAAGTTACTAAGTTATTAAGTTACTAAGTACTTGAAACATTCAATCCACAAAAAGTTTCCTACCAATAAAAGCAGAGAGCATAAAATAAATGATTTCACAACGATCCATCTTCAAATTGATCCTTCCGTCAGCTTGTCCCATTGTATTGACTTCAAATGCAGTGCGCAGTTTTTACCCCTTCAAATAACATGCATGCATATGATGTTTACGAGTTTATTTCTAACCTAACCCGCAGACCAACAGTCGCAGACGCACCTCCAAGAAGCGCTTGTTTTCATAGGGTTTCCTAAATGATTCCGTTAGACATCCTAATATTGTTTTTATATCACAATTAAATTCTATTGTTTTATGTTTCATCATGATATTACTTTATGTTGTACCATATCATATTATGCTACCTTATGTCAAATCATATCATATTATGCTACCTTATGTCAAATCATATCATATTATGCTACCTTATGTCAAATCATATCATATTATGCTACTTTATGTCAAATCATATCGTACTATGTTATATCATAGCTTCCTCTGATAGATCAGGACCAGTTTTAGTTGTTATAAGAGACATATTTACAAAAAAAGTTTACATTACATGTTAAGGCCAGGAAAAGATTATTTGAAGAGAAATTCTGGCAATGTACGAATTAGTTTTATCCGGACAAAGACGACCACAAATCCTTTAATTTACATACACATAAAATTTACCTACTGCGTGAATGACTTGTATTCTATGAACCTCAACGTCTTACTGTTCATGTTCATTTGCTGAATCCACAGTTTGTAACCAAAGAATCCACAGTTTGTAACCAAAGAGTCAACAGTTTATAACCAAAGAATCAACAGTTTGTAACCAAAGAATTCACAGTTTGTAACCAAAGAATTCACAGTTTGTAACCAAAAAATCAACAGTTTGTAACCAAAGAATCCACAGTTTGTAACCAAAGAATTCACAGTTTATAACCAAAGAATCCACAGTTTGTAACCAAAGAATCACTGTTTGTAACGAAAGAATTCACATTTTGTAACCAAAGAATCAACAGTTTGTAACCAAAGAATCAACAGTTTGTAACCAAAGAATTCAAAGTTTGTAGCCAAAGAATCAACAGTTTGTAACCAAAGAATTCACACTTTTTTACCATAGAATCAACAGTTTGTAACCAAAGAATTCACAGTTTATAACCAAAGAATCAACAGTTTGTAACCAAAGAATTCACAGTTTGTAACCAAAGAATTCACAGTTTGTAACCAAAGAATCAACAGTTTGTAACCAAAGAATCAACAGTTTATAACCAAAGAATCAACAGTTTGTAACCAAAGAATCAACAGTTTATAACCAAAGAATCAATAGTTTGTAACCAAACAATCCACAGTTTGTAACCAAAGAATTCACATTTTGTAACCAAAGAATCCACAGTTTGTAACCAAAAAATCAACAGTTTGTAACCAAAGAATTCACAGTTTGTAACCAAAGAATCCACAGTTTGTAACCAAAGAATCAACAGTTTGTAACCAAAGAATCCACAGTTTGTAACCAAAGAATTCACAGTTTATAACCAAAGAATCCACAGTTTGTAACCAAAGAATCACAGTTTGTAACATTTGTGTCTATTGCCGCAAGCCTTCAAACCCCTAGTGCATGATTTCCTCATCAACACCAGTAACAGAAACATTGCAAATTTCATCTACATGCATAGGAGCCAAAATGATCAATAAATTGATCGTGGGCCCTTAAGATATAGAAGAAGAAGAATTCACAGTTTGTAACCAAAGAATCAACAGTTTATAACCAAAGAATCAACAGTTTGTAACCAAAGAATTCACAGTTTATAACCAAAGAATTCACAGTTTGTAACCAAAGAATTCACAGTTTGTAACGAAAGAATTCACATTTTGTAACCAAAGAATCAACAGTTTGTAACCAAAGAATCAACAGTTTGTAACCAAAGAATTCACAGTTTGTAACCAAAGAATCAACAGTTTGTAACCAAAGAATTCACACTTTTTTACCATAGAATCAACAGTTTGTAACCAAAGAATTCACAGTTTGTAACCATAAGTTTTGTAGCATTGAAACATTTTAAAATCAAAAGTATTATTATCTGCTGTACTTATATTCGTGCATCAGAAGGTCCATTGCTTTAAATAAAATAACACCATTATGACCAATGGTTTATAGTTTTCAACTGGTTGGGTGACATAAGACTTCAAATAGAAATGTCTATCTCTACCATTAAGCAACATGTATAACGCGGTAGTTATTCTAACGTTACATTACACAGCATTACTGAAACGAAACACGCAGCTACTGAACAATCTCCACAAGCAGCTAATGAACATCTCTCCACAAGCAGCCAATGAACAATTCTCCACAAGCAGCCAATGAACATCTCTCCACAAGCAGCTAATGAACATCTCTCCACAAGCAGCCGCTGAACAACTCTCAAAGGCCGCCACTGAACAACTCTCAAAAGCAGCCACTGAATAAAGAAAATAGGAATAAATAAATGATTATAACACCTAGCTCCACCTCTGTCTTTTATATAAACTTACCACACGGCCCTGCATCAAATGCTCACCGAATCGCAGGCATTTGCAGCCAATGTAACGTGTTCCAGTTTCTAGCATTTTAATAACTCTTGACGTCGAACGAAACAGGATACTACATTATTGGACAATGATAAATCCCTTGATTTCAAACAGTTCAAACAGCGTTTCCCCAAATGTTTCATTTCGTGGCCCGGTTTATAAAAAAAAAACATTTTTCCCCTTCTCCTTCCTGTATTGCATGTCCAAACATTGTTATCACGTTCCCTGGCCTATTCGTAATAGAGAACAGATTGACATTTCCATACATTCTTTTGATACACTAAAAACAACGAACAAAAGATCTACTCTTAAAATAAATGTAAAGAAATCAAACATAAATGTATTAAATATTTTTTAAATCAGAATTGTGATGATGTGTTTTTGTTAAATAGTAACTTGAGGGTTTTGAGTAGAAGATAACAATAGTCTCAGATCCAAGTTATGGGTATTTGCACTTATTTTCTCCCTTACAAATCTGCATAACTTGAATACGATTTTGATTTCTCACTCTCATTCTTAGAGTAGAAAATAACTCTAGACTCAGATCCAAGTTATGGATACTTATCTTTATTTTCTCCCTTACCAATCTGCTGGCAGTGACACTCTGCGTAATCCCTACTATGTCACTCTATATAATCCCAGCTATGACACTCTATGTAATCCCTGCTATGTCACTCTATGTAATCCCTGCTATGTCACTCTGTGTAATCCCTGCTATGTCACTCTATGTAATCCTTGCAATGTCACTCTATGTAATCCCTACTAGTCACTCTATGTAATCCCTGCTATGTCACTCTATGTAATCCTTGCTATGTCACTCTATGTAATCCTTGCTATGTCACTCTATGTAATCCCTGCTAGTCATTCTATGTAATCCCTGTTATGTCACTCTGTGTAATCCCTACTATGTCACTCTATGTGATCCTTGCTATGACACTCTATGTAATCCCTACTATGTCACTCTATATAATCCCTGCTATGTCACTCTGTGTAATCCCTGCTATGTCACTCTATGTAATCCTTGCTATGTCACTCTATGTAATCCCTGCTAGTCACTCTATGTAATCCCTGCTAGTCACTCTATGTAATCCTTGCTATGTCACTCTATGTAATCCCTGCTATGTCACTCTGTGTAATCCCTGCTAGTCACTCTATGTAATCCTTGCTATGTCACTCAGGTAATCCTTGCTATGTCACTCTATGTAATCCCTGCTAGTCATTCTATGTAATCCCTGCTATGTCACTCTGTGTAATCCCTGCTATGTCACTCTATGTAATTCTTGCTATGTCACTCTATGTAATCCCTGCTAGTCACTCTATGTATTCCCTGCTATGTCACTCTATGCAATCCCTGCTAGTCACTCTATGTAATCCTTGCTATGTCACTCTATGTAATCCCTGCTATGTCACTCTGTGTAATCCCTGCTAGTCACTCTATGTAATCCCTGCTATGTCACTCTATGTAATCCCTGCTAAGTCACTCTATGTAATCCCTACTAGTCATTCTATGTAATCCCTGCTATGTCACTCTGTGTAATCCCTGCTAGTCACTCTGTGTAATCCCTGCTATGTCACTCTATGTAATCCTTGCTAGTCACTCTATGTAATCCTTGCTATGTCACTCTATGTAATCCCTGCTATGTCACTCTGTGTAATCCCTGCTAGTCACTCTATGTAATCCCTGCTATGTCACTCTGTGTAATCCCTGCTATATCACTCTATGTAATCCCTGCTAGTCATTCTATGTAATCCCTGCTATGTCACTCTGTGTAATCCCTGCTAGTCACTCTATGTAATCCCTGCTATGTCACTCTATGTAATCCCTGCTAGTCACTCTATGTAATCCTTGCTATGTCACTCTATGTAATCCTTGCTATGTCACTCTATGTAATCCCTGCTATGTCACTCTGTGTAATCCCTGCTAGTCACTCTATGTAATCCCTGCTATGTCACTCTATGTAATCCCTGCTATGTCGCTCTATTTAAACCCTACTGTGTCACTATATTTAATCCCGACTATGTTTCTATATGTAATCCCGGCTTTGTCACTATATGTAATCCCGGCTTTGTCACTATATGTAATCCCGGCTTTGTCACTATATGTAATCCCGGCTTTGTTACTATATGTAATCCCGGCTTTGTCACTATATGTAATCCCGGCTTTGTTACTATATGTAATCCCGGCTTTGTCACTATATGTAATCCCGGCTTTGTCACTATATGTAATCCCGGCTTTGTCACTATATGTAATCCCGGCTTTGTCACTATATGTAATCCCGGCTTTGTCACTATATGTAATCCCGGCTATGTCACTATATGTAATCCCGGCTATGTCACTATATGTAATCCCGGCTATGTCACTCTATGTAATATGTAATGTAAAATGTAACTCTACGGACATAAAGCAGTAATAAAGCAGCTGAACTCCAATCGACTATCTCGCGCATGCTTAGACAACATAGTGGTACGATCTCGTTTGTTTGGTGGGAGTGGTTATTGGATGGATATATTCTAACGATAGGATATCCCAGGACAGCCTCTTACCAACTAAACTGCATTGACTTATTCCAGGTGTAGAATAGCTAGCCCCTGAACACACAACCTCCTGGCCTGCTCTAACAAACCGATCTAACTTGAGTCTTCCCTAACGTTAACACGATAGAAAAAAAAAAACGTTATCCACCACTCAGCACTTACCTTGCTGACTTGCCACTGTCAGACGTGCAACTGTGAGAGTGGCCACTGTCAGACGTGCCTCTGTGAGAGTGGCCACTGTCAGACGTGCCACTGTGAGAGTGGCCACTGTCAGACGTGCCACTGTGAGAGTGGCCACTGTCAGACGTGCCACTGTGAGAATGGCCACTGTCAGACATGCCACTGTGAGATGTGCCACTGTCAGACATGCCACTGTGAGATGAGCGATTATCAGACGTGCCACTGTCAGACGTGCCACTGTGAGATGAGCGATTATCAGACGTGCCACTGTCAGACGTGCCACTGTGAGAGTGGCCACTGTCAGCCGTGCCACAGTTAGAGTGGCCACTGTCAGCCGTGCCACTGTGAAAGTGGCCACTGTCAGACTTGCCGCTGTCAGACGTGCCACTGTCAGACGTGCCACTGTCAGGCGTGCCGCTGTTAGACGTGCCACTGTTAGACGTGCCCATTGTCAGACGTGCCACTGTCATATGTGCCACTATCAGACCCGCCCATTGTCAGACGTGCCACTGTCATATGTGCCGCTATCAGACCCGCCCATTGTCAGACGTGCCACTGTAAGACCTGCCACTGTCATACGTGCCACTGTCAGACGTGCCACTGTAAGACGTCGCATTGTTTGGGCTCGTGGGGTGCCAATAATGTCAACAAATATCCCCCCCCCCTCTAGTCTTTGATTCAAAGCTGGTTACTGTTAATTTACTTTTTTTTTAGGTAGGGGTTTGGGGGGGGGTAGGGTATGGTGAATATAGGGGAGGGGGGGGGGAACAAAATAACATCAAATCAAATACTTTACTAAGTTTTTCAAAATTATTTAATCTCAACCCGGGATTCTTACTTCCGTAGTCATACAAGGGTATTTAGAAAACAGTGTTTTAAAAAATGTGTAGAATTTTTTTTAAACACGAAGTTTACCGCAAGCAATAGCATGTAATAACAAGAATCGTTCATTTAACCGGTGTGTTTTAAAATGCATTTTTAGTTACCATTAATATACTATTGTATGATAGCTTTGCAATAATTAATGGTTGTTATTTTGATTATAATTTTTGGTTTATTTTGTAACGGTAGGAAAATTAAAAGATCCAGATGCAAAAAAAGTTAAACATGTCTAAGAGAGCAAGGACCGGGAGAGGTATAAGCACCCAGCCTAAAATAAAAAGTTTACAAGGCTGATGTGCTCCATACACGAGAAATGTGGACGGTCTCTGAACGCTGTGCAATAAAGCTAAATCATCTTCACACGTCGGACCTCAGAACAATCCTCAACATCAAGTAAATGGAAAACGCCATAGACGAACAGGTCTCCCGAAGACTCCACATCATTTTAATCAAGTACCAGAAACGCTGGGTGAGACAAGTGAGATTATTTCATAATCTTTTTCTCCCAAGAGACTATTTAAGAGTGAGCTTGAGCGTGGCAGGCAGTATGCTGGTGGTCAGAAGAAAATATTTTAAGGACCGTAAGCCTCAATCAATGAAAGCGTTTTAGGTCAAACCATCACTTTTGTAGATCCGCATATCGTTATCATAGGTTCGCCCATCACTGTAGTAGATCAATCAGTTACTTTTGGCAGTCCACCCATTTTATTGAAGTACAACCAATATATTGTAGGTCTTCCCATTACTGTTGTAGGTCAACCCATCCCTTGTGTAGGCCCAACCATCGTTATTGTAGGTCCACCCATAATTCCTGTAGGTCTACACATCATTGGTGTACACTCATTACTGGTATGTGTCTGTTCTTCACATTATTTGCAATGAAGATATTAAAATAAATTATCTAATTAATTCATCCCGGCTTAAGTTTTTTGTGCATAGAATAATCTTAAATTGCCAATCCCAAGGTTACAAAATCTAAATTTTAATATAAGCGTAAATTATAGCAAAAGATAATTGAAACTTGAAAGATAAATATTTAGCACCTTGATAACGCGCTACTTACAATCACAAGCAATTGGAAACATCAAGAGCTAAATATAACGGTTTAAATTAACAACAGAGCGAAATAAAAAGTAATGTATAAAAACAATAATTAAATATCGCGGTAATCAACTTCTCCAGTTCAGGGTTAGACAACTCCATCTACGAAAATCATCTATAATCAACTAAATGTATAAAACAATTAAAACGATTTTTGTTTTGTTCATAGACACACACACAATAAATGTATATTTCTTCAAAATATTTTATAAAGTAATTTATTTATAATTTGTTTATATCAAAACGTAAGTGCAATTAAAAGATATATATTTGAAAACAAAGGTAATTTTAACAAAATTTAAGTATATTTAAAACTGATAAAATGATTAGAATTTCATGAATGAAAAAACAAAAACTTTCACGCATCAAGAAATACGGTACAATTTCACCATTAGTTTTTCTGTCTTTTTTTTAAAGTTTAAAAATTAAACCACTCTTTTTACAAGTCTAAAATATTTGAAAATAAGAATTGATGCACAAAATATCTTTGACGAGATGACTGAGAGGTAAAAAGATGAAGGAAAGCACACTTTCCCATTTGCTGGCCCAACAATTTGGAACGCCCTTCCTGTCGATCTCAGAAACAACCAGACACTGGAGTCCTTTAAAACCGATTTAAAGACACATCTATTTCGCAAACACCTTCTGGGATGATTGTCTACCTTATTTTACTGTTAATGCATAATGGCTGTGTTGCTTGGGATTGAAATGGCTAGAAAGACTTTGCCATTGTATGCTTGTAATTAGTTTTTGTAGTGTTGCGTTTGTTTTAAATGTGGTAAATTATAGATTTGTTTTTTGTTGACTTTGTACCGCGCTTCAAGCCTTTGGGGATGAAGCGTGTTTTTGAAATGAATTTTATTATTATTATTATTAACAAACAATCACTTGGCACATACAGTCTTTATTTTGTAAAAATCACATTGTGTATAAATTTACTTATATGGAATGTTCTTGAGGTAAAGTGGTTAAGGTGTGAAGGAATGTTTTTGAGGTAAAGTGGTTAAGGTGTTAACAACAAAAAAAAAATAAAATAAATGACACACATAGAGAGAACAACAAATATATGTAACATTGGGCAAAATACGTCACTTAAATATTTATAATTGTACAAATGAACCGATGTTCACTTACGATTTTTTTATCACAAAATTTCAAAACTTTCGGCCTCAGTTAGAGACTGATCTCTTTCCATTACGATGCTAGCGACCAATCACTGTCCATTATGACGTTAGCATTAATCTCATTCCGTTATGATGTTAGCGACTGATCCCATTCCGTGAAGATGTAAGCAGATGATGATTTCCATTATGATGTTTGGTTTACTATTGACCTAATGTGCGTAGCGCGCACAGTCCTGTGACATCATTAATCCTGTGGGCGACTATGAGTGAAGTCCATACGTAGCGGGGGAGCTGTAACTGGGTGGGTCGAAGGGGTTGTCTTGTTTACTTGGCAGGCCACTGTCCACACCCCCAACCTGGTTGGGGTAAGGGTACGGTTGATACGGTGGTTATTGCTTGAATACATGACCGATGGGTATGACCTAGGTGCTGTGAAATACACAATGGGTTAAGCTTAAATATATATATATATATATATATGTATATATAATATATATATATATAATAGTTCGATTTAGTTCACTGTACACATATCACAATTTAAACATTATGTTAATATATTTCATTTAATTATTCTGTAAATGTTTTAAAATAAAATGAACTATTTGCTATTGGATGTAATAAAACTTAAGGGATAGTGCACACATTAAGGAAACCAAACACTAACATCATAAGACAGGCCCTGAATGGGAATCCTCAAGGTGACAGGACAAGGGAAAGACCAAGAGCCACATGGAAGAATGGAGTAGAGGGGAGTAGAGGCATAGGTGAAGAGAATCATGAAACGGGCTAAGCTAGCAACGATAGCCCAGGCCAGGGACAGATGGAAAAGTATCGTTGATGGCTTATGCTCCAATTTGAGTCTTACTAAAGAGATTTCTTTTGACATTTGTAAACTTTTCTTTACGAACATATTATAAAATTGAAATAAAACGTACATATGTAATATTTAATGCATTGAATTTGATGTGATACAATTAGAATTAATAAAAAGGACATATTCATGAGGTTTGACGCCTGAAGAACAAATAACATACAACTAACGACCCTTGTAAATTAAATAAAAATCGTTTGTACATTTATAGCTCCCTTTAAATGAAATCCATTTCGCCTACTTCAGTTTGGTAGTGCAAATATCCACGATTTCTACTTTAGATTGGTAATGTATATATCCACCACTTCTACTTTAGATTGGTAATGTTTATATCCACCACTTCTTCTTCAGTTTAGTAATGTATATATCCATCACTTCTACTTCAGTTTAGTAATGCAAATATCCACGATTTCTACTTCAGTTTGGTAATGCAAATATCCACGATTTCCACTTCAGTTTGGTAATGTATATATCCGCCACTTCTATTTCAGTTTGGTAATGTATATATCCGCCACTTCTATTTCAGTTTGGTATTGTATATATCGACCACTTTTACTTCAGTTTGGTAATGTATATATCCACCACATCTACTTCAGTTTGGTAATGTACATATCCCCCACTTGTACTTCAGTTTGGTAATGTATATATCCGCCACTTCTATTTCAGTTTGGTAATGTACATATCCCCCACTTGTACTTCAGTTTGGTAATGTATATATCCGCCACTTCTATTTCAGTTTGGTAATGTATATATCCAAAAACTTTTATTTCAGTTTGGTAATGTATATATCCACCACATGTACTTCAGTTCGCTGGTTGTAGATTTGCTAGTGCCAACTCGTCAATCCATGGAATATTGCAAGATATGGAAAAATATATTCTTGCTGTTGTCGCACTTAGTATTCGTGTTTTTAGCATGGATGCCGTATGGATAATCAACCGACAACTCCAACGCCAGTTTAGCAAGATCGAACCATTTTATTTACACTGTCCAAGATCAGTTCACAAAGTACACCAGTGTAACACTGGCCTCGACTATATAAAGACTAAATACAGGTTTCTTAGCGGACTCACTCCTCCGATAGAAAAATACTTTCTCTTTGTCGAAAATCTACTGCAGGACTAACAAGCTCTTCAG
>CAXITT010000090.1:1435819-1488061 GCA_964033795.1 Lymnaea stagnalis | reverse complement strand
CAGATCTCTTCCTCACTAATAATTCTCTAAGGTTTCTGCGTAAATTGATCTCGCTATGATAAAACATGAACTCATGATTCCTTGTATAAGACACACTGATCAGGCATCTGACATGTGTATTGATGAATTTTGTGCATACTTTGCTTGCATGACTCAGTCATTCGATGAGATGCAAGAGTTATCTCCCCCGGGTTACATGAAATAGAAACTTGAGTCAAAATTTCTTTTCTTATCGTTTTAACACCCTTCCCCAAAAACCACTCATTTTGCCCCCAGACATAAAATCTGAGTGGCCAATAGGACTTTTAACTAGGAAGTAGTTTGTACTACGACCCGTAACCTTACATAACTGGAATGAAATGATACATCTCCACGAGATTGATTTTCAAATTAAAATAAAATAAAGGAAAAAAAAATATATTAAAGTAAAACGTATTTAAAAGAAGAAAATTATTTAAAATTTCTTAAAATGCATTGCACAAAAAAAATTGACTTTGCAGAAGTTTAGATGAGCATTATAAGTATCCAGAGGATTTGAATTGGATGTAGACGAAACTTAAACATGTTTTTATTTTTATAAATTAATGAAAATATGTCCTGCAAATGAAAACTCACTTTTACAACAGTACTTACTGACAGTCCTACGATTGGGCGTGATATAATTAGCGTGTGGGTTTAACACCGCAGTAGGTCTACCCATTACTGTTGGAGCCCCGCGCACCACATGGGTGGTGGTCATACGGTTTCTGAGGGCACTGCGTCTACAGCAGCAAAAAACGGTAGCAAAGACCGAAATGCAGAAGAAGACGGCAAAGACGATGACGAAGATGTAACTAAACACTGGGGAATAGAATGAAGTATTATAAACATGGTGTGAAGCGTGGAGAAAGAATGTCTCCTCACTTGAGGCATGAGCTGTATTTGTGTGTACTTTTTAGAACTGTTCTCTCTGATGTCTCCGTGTTACTTATGACTTAGAAATTTGATGGTTTGAGTTATAAGCAAAGCAGTTTTTGAGCGCATTTGTCGTTATCTTATGATGTATCAGGAGATTTGTGTTTGTCAGAAATTACTTCCTCTTTTTACCACTTGGTCTATATCTATTATCTCCCTGGAAACTGCTTCCGTTAATAGTTCTTATAGCGGGGTATCTAACATCATATTGGGTAAAAACTATGAAGTTAACAAAAATAAAATATCCGTGGAGTTTGACCATTTCATGATCAACTATATAATTCTATGTCGTACGACTATTTCTTCATCAGCTATACAATTCTATGTCGTAAGATTATTTCTTCATCAGCTATACAATTTTGTGTGGTATGACTATTTCTTCATCAACTCTATAATTCTATGCTGCGTGACTCAACACCCTATAATTTATTGTATGGCATTTTTAAAAATAATTTTTTAATTAAAGGACGTTTGGCAATCTTGCCTCTCAGGGAATTTCATTTGGAGTCGTAAGACGATACACCGGCTTCACACCTATGCCTGCGTGTTCAAGTCTATACACCAGGGGTCTCCAAACTTTTCAGCCCGAGGGCCGCATTAACTATCAAACAGCACTTGGAGGGGGGCCGACTACACACTCGAGGTCCATATAAAAAAGAATCAAAACATGGCTGGTGTTTTTATTTATTTATGTGATATTATTTCATTTAGTTATTATTTAATGACACATTAACACACGACACATGAACACCTGTATTAGTGGGAATGGTGAAACCGTTTCCTGGAAACCAAAATAGCAGTGATTAGTAGACAATCCTGGATTTATATATGATGTCCCTAATATCAACAGTGACCTGAGATGATCATCGGAAAAATTTGTTCTCAAATTGTTATTCAAGTATTTCGTTCTTGAAAATGTTTGTTCCAAAGATTGAAAGGTACCTTGATGCAAAAGTTTTGAAATCAGGAAGTCTTCCTTGGGCAAAAAATGTTAAAAACCCACCAGTCCTTCTTTGCACTTGTCCCTAAGGAGGTCATTTGCTTGCAATTCAATGACCCCCAAGTGCAGTTCATCTGGGCGACTAGCCACATCTACTTCAAACGGGTTTTTGAAAAAGTCTCACTTCTTCTGCCTTTAAATCCAAGTCAGAAAACCACTGCTGAAACTGCAGCGGGGGGTCTTTGATGATCTCGCATGCAAAGGACGTGGGGCATTCTGCTGTTGCTTCAGCCTTGAAGACCTTGCACTGCTGAAAGTGCGCCAAGTTGTTGGCCTGTACTTGTTCCAAAAAACAAGACGAATTTGGATCTGAAGGCCTTTAGGTGGGTGTATAGATCAGAAATCAGTCTTCAACACAGTGTTTACTGAAATATCCTAGTGTGGATGAACACAGAAAAAAGTCTTATGGAGTGCGCCCTTTTGAAGCGATAGCGCCTAAAGTCTGGAACAGTTCGCCTGTTTCTTTAAGGCGATTAGAAAATGATAGAAAATCACTAGGGAAACATTTAAAGCCTTTTTTTGTTTGAATTGAATGGATTTGGGAACACCACAGCGCAGTGAGCACGCAAGGGTGGCATGGATGCCAGCGCTATATAAATGTCCATTAAATCAAGCAATCAATCAAACTAGATTTTCCTCTCCTTGTAGTTTTAGGTTCAGAAAATTTAAATGCCTAGTTATGTCTGCAGCAATTGCCATTTTCCATACCCACTCTTCGTCAGACAGTAATGGCTGTGGCTTGCCTTTACTTTCCATGAAGTCATCTATTTCCTTTCTTAACTTAAATAGTCTGCTTAGATTTTTCTCACAAATTAGCCATCTTATTTTTGTATAACATGGTAAATTGTGCAATTATGTGTCTGTATCTTTCAACAGGTCACTGAACTGTCTATATTTGAGCCCATGTGACCTTATTACATTAACCCTCTTCACCACAGGATTCAGTACACTGCTAATGTCCACATATTTAGCACACAAAGCTTTCTGGTGAATAATACAGTGCAGGAACATAGGTTGCAGAATTTTTTCTTATTACACATCTGCTTCGCTTGTCCAACCAAGCCTTTCTTTATGCCAATCATATTCTTTGCTCCATCACCAGTCAGGCAGCTGAGGTTAGTCCAGTCCTAGTTATAATGAGCACATGTTTTTTTCAACTCATCGGTAACAGTTCCGTACATGCTATTTTGGAACACAAGCAGTTGAGAGGTGGAACAGCTGTCCAGCGATTCATCCATTGCAATTAAAAATGAGTGAAACTTGCTTGCATTTTTCGCAACTTGGGTCACAATGTTTTCACTCATGTCAGCAACACGACGAGGAAAGCTCCACCACTAGATGGCGTTATATCGTCTCATTTCATTGACCGTGAACGGAAGTAGAAAAACTAAGCAGCGATTAAGGTTTTGCAAAGTAATGATCGGTTGGAAAACATAACGAACAACGTTAATTCGTTAATTATTTTAATTTGGTAAAAACATAACGTCCACGTAAGCGGCGTCTGATCTTGGCTGGATACACGTACATTTCGGGTTTTTTTTTTCCTTAGACAAAAAGTTCTCCGCATGAGATGGCCTCGCGGGCTGCATGTGGCCCGCGGGCTGTAGTTTGGAGACCTCTGCTATAGACTATGAGCCACACAATATAATTCGGAGTCTATTGTAGTTTAAGAGCATGGGTTTAACTTTAGTCTTACAGCTTAAGTTGACATACAACAATGAGGGAACAAATAATGTAAAATTGACTCTTTTCGTGTGTGTACAACATGTACTTTCTAATGGGGGCGTTATCTCTTCTAAAAAATCTCTTATATATATCTTGCTTCCTGATTCCTCTTCGAAACTGACACTTCCACAACTCCACAAGCTTTATATTTATATTACTGAAGGAAAAAAGGCCGTCATGCATGACATATGAACTCAGGAAAATAAAAATCTCTAGGGAAGAGGCGACTGTAATAGAAATCAATAAGAAACCACGTGTATGGTGTAGGATTGTCTGTAGGACTATTGTTTAAAGTTTAAGGCCGGCAGGTAGGGTGTAGGACTGTCTTTAGGCTTATGTTTAAAGGCTGGCAGGTAGGGTGTAGGACTGTCTTTAGGCTTATGTTTAAAGGCCGGCAGGTAGTGTGTAGGACTGTCTTTAGGGCTTATGTTTAAAGGCCGGCAGGTAGGGTGTAGGACTGTCTTTAGGGCTTATGTTTAAAGGCCGGCAGGTAGGGTGGAGGGCGGTCTGTAGGCCAATTGTTTAAAAAGCATGCTTTAGGGTCTAGGCCTATTTCTCAAAATACCAGGACCCGTTGTATAAAAACTGCATCCGCTTAAGCCCTAGAATATATTTAAATTACAAATTATACTCGTACAATCATTTTTGCATCGAATTACTTAATCCCCCTAAATATTAAATTTTCATATTTTGATTTTTTGCAAAAATATCCCCCTCATTAAAATATGGTAGAAATTCCTTTCCCTTATTTTTTTTAATTTCTAAAATGTAAATGGATTTCATTTTTATAAGGGCCTGCCCATATTTTAAAAAATAGAAAGAAGTTATAAAAGGTGTTTACTTGGTGAAACAGCAGTACTGGTAGCTGCTGGTACCACAGCAGCCAAAGGGACAATACTTGCTGTAGCTGCTGTAAGAGCCGAAGAGGTATCTGCCACTGTAGCAATACCCACACAAGCTTGTTCCTGAATAAGCAGTGACACATTTAGTAAATGATAATGTACTATAGTTATAGCCCGCCAAACATTGGCGAAAGCAATGTGTGAGCTTCCCATCTACTAAAGTTACTTGACAAAGCATGAACTCAAGTATCGCACATTTCTTCTTCTTCTTCTATATCTCAAGGGCCCACGATCAATTTATTGATCAGTTTGGCTCCTATGCATGTAGAGGGGATTTGCAATGTTTCTGTTCCTGGTGTTGATGAGGAAATTTCACTGTTTTCCAGTGCCACTTTGTGAGGGAATCATGCACTAGGGGTTTGAAGGCTTGAGGCAATAGACACAAATGTGTCTTGTGTTGTCGCCTGAACCGTTCCTTTTGAAAGCTTGTTCCAGTCCCTGATCGTCTTGGGCAGTAATGGGCAGCTCCTTTACTGGCTTCTTGCTGGTATGAGCCTGAATTGCTTGTCATGGCCTCGTCGCTGTCTATGGGGGAGAGGGACGAATTTCTGTTTAATACTGGAACAGTGGACCAGCCCATTATTTATCTTGTATATCATGGAGAGCCTGGATTTATGAACAACCCCCCAAACACCCCCCACCCCCCCATGATACATCACTGCACACTTTTTTTTTCACGCCCATGAACTATATTAAATATTCTGATGTCCCAAACACTTTAAGACTGAATATTTTTTTTACACCATACTTGAATTGAGACGATTTCATTTATCGAAAAATATTACGCACCAAACGAAGTTGCGTTATTAAAAAAATATAAATGAATTAGGGTAGTTATCAGGAATTATATTTTGCGCGCTAGTGAACTCATTATCTATAAATAGCCTGCGTGATGGTGTTGGTGTTTGCCCTTTGCTTGCGAATTATATATAGATGTGGCAGTGTATGCCCCAACCCACTATTTGACCCGTTACGTAAACCATGTCTGGCGCCCAATTCAAGGCCGCGCGGTGTGTAGTAGCACTGGCGCGGTGCGTAACAGGTATCCCTTTTCACCTTCCCCCCCCCCTCCCCCCGGACGGTCACTATACGACCGGCGCATAGGGAGGAAATAATAAAATACCACGATGTGCGCATTGGTTAGAAATTCAATAATTTATTTATCAGGAACCCTAGCGTGTTAAGTTTATTTTATTCACTATACCTTAGCATATTTACAAGTTTCCATCGTTGGAGGATATTTTAATATTTAGTCATTAAAGGAGTTTTCGCCTTCATTTATAGTGGTCCCCACCCCCTTCTAGTTAAAATATCTTAAAAACTATTTAAGTCATAAAAATATAAAATAGCATCTTAGATAGCTAAGACAAAACTGCACAGATTACATATAAGTCGTTAGGGATATGGATAAAGATTTTAATTATTACGCGGGATTAGTCCCCAGAATTAGTCATTTTACCCCAGGAAACTGGCCAGAAGGCAAAACTTAGACCGACTCGGTTTAGGTGTGACGTAGGGGCTCTCTGATATGTCCGCGCACGGTTTTAAAAAGGGGAGCACACGAGGTAGGGGTCATTTTCGAGCTTTGGTCACCTAAGTCAACCCCCAATTTATACACTACGAGATAATTATCTTTGCCCTGTGTATGAACCAATACTACTTACGTATCACTTATCATGCTTTCTAGTTAAGTATATGTTGTCGCCACGTGTAATTACGTGGTTATGTAACATGTTTATTATTAGCTATGTTAGTCAGGACATTGTTAACCTGTACTATTTGTTTATTTTCAGATATTGTCCTTTTTCTTTCTTTTTTTTTTCTTTCTCCTTTTTTCTTTCTCTTTTCTTTCTCTTTTTCTTTCCCTTTTTCTTCATAGGCTTCTTCTCCATAGTTCATAGTGTCCTCTTTCTTGTTTTCATCATAGTAGAGCATTAATTAAAAAGCTATAGTCCTCAAGACCGAGTTGTTTCATTTTGATTTTATTTAAAAACTGTAAACTAAACCACCACTCGGCTACAGTTGTTGGCGCTGCGAGCAGGGTCAATTTACACTACTACAGTGTTGTGGCGTTGTCACCTAAGTGCCACACCCCCAATCACCACCGCTCTACTACAGTTTTTGGCGTCGTCGGCAGGGTCAAATTGAGGATAGCTTTTCAGGATTCAATTTGAGGATAGCTTTGCAGAATCCAATTTAGAACTTTAGAAGAAAAAGGACAATATAGATCAACCAATGGAGCCCGCGTTGAAAACAGATCAAGGCCGGTCATTCGAATCACGGCTCATTTAGGAACTCTGTACGCTGTACCACATAAAAAAATCTCATACTACTCCATATCATCCACAAGGGAACGGTCAGTGTGAGCGGTTTAACAGGACGCTACACAATCTCCTCCGCTCATTACCACCTGAGAGGAAACGACAGTGGCCAACTTTCCTACCTGATCTAGTACAGGCGTACAATAATACTCCTCACGCTTCTACAGGGTTCGCTCCCTATTTTCTCCTTTTTGGCAGAGCCCCTCGCCTCCCCATCGACGAACTGTTGCTTCGACCGACAGATGTCGCACCAACAGGCATCGACTGGGTGAGACAGCATCGCCACCGGTTAATGGAGACACACCGCCTCGCACTTGACCACCTGCAACGTGAAGCTGCTAAACGGGTCGCTTTCACTGACACGAACGCCCGCGATCATCCACTGTCTGTCGGTGATTATGTATATGTTAGAAATCGGGTGGTAGGCCGGAACAAGATTCAGGATTTCTGGCAGCTTGATCTATACTGCATTACGGCCCGACTACCTGGTAAACATGTCTATAGGCTTCTCCCTTTAGCGGGAGGGACCGAGAAAACAGTCAATAGAAAGGACCTTCTAGTAGCCAAAGAACCACTTTTGGACCTCATACCAGCTTCAAGTGCCACTACCCCAGAAACAATCGAGTCCAGTGACAGTGACGAGGAGGACCCCGTGATAATAATCAGGACAAAACCGAAAGTGGCACTGACGAGTAGTCAACCTAGAACAGTGGCAGAATCACCTCCGCCAATTACGCCACGCAGATCCGTCCGCATTACTCAAAGAGGGAATAAACCCAGAGTAAAGATGGATCTGTAGTCTACGCTCCATCACGATGGAATATCTTTTTTTTTTCTTTTCTGTTCTGCCAATGCATTTATACCCTTGTTCATTCGTAGAGTACATTTTTTTCTTCTGGAATGTTAAACTTTTCATGTTCATTTGTAATCAAGTTAAGTAGTGTTTTATAAGTTTATTGATTGTCAATCTCACTTAATGTACCCATTTACAGTGAGCTCACCATTATTAGGTATGCGGCAGAGAGCCTTGTTCTAGTAGCCAAAGCACCACTTTTGGACCTCGTACCAGCTTCAAGTGCCACACCCCCAGAAACAATCGAGTCCAGTGACAGTGACGAGGAGGACCCCGTGATAATAATCAGGACAAAACCGAAAGTGGCACTGACGAGTAGTCAACCTAGAACAGTGGCAGAATCACCTCCGCCAATTACGCCACGCAGATCCGTCCGCATTACTCAAAGAGGGAATAAACCCAGAGTAAAGATGGATCTGTAGTCTACGCTCCATCACGATGGAATATCTTTTTTTTTTCTTTTCTGTTCTGCCAATGCATTTATACCCTTGTTCATTCGTAGAGTACATTTTTTTCTTCTGGAATGTTAAACTTTTCATGTTCATTTGTAATCAAGTTAAGTAGTGTTTTATAAGTTTATTGATTGTCAATCTCACTTAATGTACCCATTTACAGTGAGCTCACCATTATTAGGTATGCGGCAGAGAGCCTTGTCCCCTAAAGATCCACGTATGCATGCGTCGACCAACACCTATAATTGATATAGTCCTAATACCACATGCTGAACTGCCTCAAGTTTCACATAAACTTAGGCGTATATACCAGTATACAATTAGCGATTGTACATCGTAGTGCTTTTGGTAGACGTACTGCCATGCTACAAGTCTTGGGTCGACCTGGTGCGAGCGCTTGTAACCTCATAAGTAATGTCATTATAGAAAGTACAATGTCGTGACAAGGAAATACTTGTCATACTCAGGGATTGAATTACCCCAAGGTGCTTTTATTGTATTGGAGCACTTACGTTGCTTTTTTTTTTATATGTATATATTTCTATGTACCGTACAATATTTTTTTCAAACATTTCTGTATTTGCTTGTACTTGCTGATTTCCTTTATAGTCGAGCCAGCGAGGGCGCTGGAATTAAAACGTTTGGGGTGGATGTGGCAGTGTATGCCCCAACCCACTATTTGACCCGTTACGTAAACCATGTCTGGCGCCCAACTCAAGGCCGCGCGGTGTGTAGTAGCACTGGCGCGGTGCGTAACAGGTATCCCTTTTCACCTTCCCCCCCCCCCCCCGGACGGTCACTATACGACCGGCGCATAGGGAGGAAATAATAAAATACCACGATGTGCGCATTGGTTAGAAATTCAATAATTTATTTATCAGGAACCCTAGCGTATTAAGTTATACATTAAATCTAGTTAAGACGGGGATTTTATTCACTATACCTTAGCATATTTACTAGTTTCCATCGTTGGAGGATATTTTAATATTTAGTCATTAAAGGTGTTTTCGCCTTCATTTATAGTGGTCCCCATCCCCTTCTAGTTAAAATATCTTAAAAACTATTTAAGTCATAAAAATATAAAATAGCATCTTAGATAGCTAAGACAAAACTGCACAGATTACATATAAGTCGTTAGGGATGTGGATAAAGATTTTAATTATTACTCTGGATTAGTCCCCAGAGTTAGGCATTTTACCCCAGGAAACTGGCCAGAAGGCAAAACTTAGACCGACTCGGTTTAGGTGTGACGTAGGGGCTCTCTGATATGTCCGCGCACGGTTTTAAAAAGGGGAGCACACGAGGTAGGGGTCATTTCGAGCTTTGGTCAGCATACCTGCATTGTGCCTTTGTTCAGTGCGGCCCATTGGAACGCTCTGTAAGTAGAGGCAATTACGCCATTTTTATTTCTTTGTGGTTAGTAGGAACTTGTTGAGTGTTAGCATTGGAAGATTTCTGTTCAGACTTATAACCAGGATAGAGTGTAGGATAACCTACAGCGTGTAGACTTATGCTCATGCTATTTTAAAGGTTAACATACAACCGTTAAATAAATTATTTAATAGGATTAATAAATAGATACCAGTGACCAGGGTTTGTGCGTAACAAACAACTGCATATCGTTCTGGGTACACATACTGCAATGCGCTTATAAAATAAGCTATTGATACAACAGTATACAACCAGCGAGTGTCCGTCAAATATGTGTAATAGGCTAACTTTCCTGCCGTGTGCTAAATTCTCACATAGGAAATAGTGCATGTGTGAGGATCACATCCCATATAATATAATTATGATTCATTCTGCAATCTGCTGTTGTCTTAACAAGACACAGCGATGGACAGATACAAGTATCAAGCCAACGGTGGTCATACTTAATACCATTGTATTTACTGTCCCGCTATGTGTGCCTCTTACATAGACACCATACCTGGATGGCATACTATAATAACTTCAAGATCTTTAAAGTTTATGTTAGCCCTCACATCGCACTCTGGTTCTGTGTGTAGCATTAACACTGTGCACGTGTTTCAAATTAAACACTGCACGTGGTTTCTTTTATAGTTAAAACATTCGTAGTACAAGATAATTATCTTTGCCCTGTGTATGAACCAATACTACTTACGTATCACTTATCATGCTTTCTAGTTAAGTATATGTTGTCGCCACGTGTAATTACGTGGTTATGTAACATGTTTATTATTAGCTATGTTAGTCAGGACATTGTTAACCTGTACTATTTGTTTATTTTCAGATATTGTCCTTTTTCTTTCTTTTTTTTTTCTTTCTCCTTTTTTCTTTCTCTTTTCTTTCTCTTTTTCTTTCCCTTTTTCTTCATAGGCTTCTTCTCCATAGTTCATAGTGTCCTCTTTCTTGTTTTCATCATAGTAGAGCATTAATTAAAAAGCTATAGTCCTCAAGACCGGGTTGTTTCATTTTGATTTTATTTAAAAACTGTAAACTAAACCACCACTCGGCTACAGTTGTTGGCGCTGCGAGCAGGGTCAATTTACACTACTACAGTGTTTTGGCGTTGTCACCTAAGTGCCACACCCCCAATCACCACCGCTCTACTACATAGAGATTTTATAATAGAAGATTATAATGTATTTTGTAATAGAAAATTATAATACATTTTATGAAAGAAGATTATTATCTCTTATATATATTTTGCTTGTGGTGTGACTGCTTCCATTTCCGGATAGTGCGCAAAATATAATTCTCGATAACTACGCTAAATGATTTAATTTTTAAATAACGCTTGTTGCGTGATATTTTCTTTTATTTTCGGAAAATGAAATTTTCTAATTTTAAATATAGTTTAAGAATTATTTGGTTTAAAAGTGCCTGGGGTATCATAATATTAACATAGTTCATGGGCGTGAAATAAAAAGTGTGCAGTGACGTATCATGGGGGGGAAGGGGTGTAGCAAAAATTGTGATTCTTAAATGTGCGTTACTTGAGTTCATGTTTTGTCAAGTAATATTAGTAGATGGGACGTCCACGCATTGCTGTCGTCAATGTTTGACGAGCTATAATTAGTGTATTTAGAAATCATCAATAAGAATGTCATATCCCTTGAGTGTTCAAGACATTCCAGCAATTTAAAAAAAAAATCATATAAGAAAAAAGAACTTAGTCTTCCATATTGAACAGCAGTCAAGAAAATAGTTTAGATAACGAACTAACTTTATTTTAACTGATTAGTTCACGAAAAAATTCTGATTTCTTAAAAAAAAAAAATCATCGATACTTTATTAGGGATAATGCAATGTATTTCTTTCCACGTTTGGCCTAGCTGGATGCAACAATTTACAAAGAGACCTACATTTTAAACCAAGCATTCGAGTATAGATTTTGCTATTATAATGCAACTACACTGTACAATAAGAAAATACAAGTGGGTAACCTTTTGGAAACGACATCGAATTTCAAATTGGTTTCTTTGAACTCTCTAGGAATTCACCGAATCATCCAGTTACAATATCACTTCACAGATTCAAAGCATTTCCCATGCTTCTCATACAGCTAAGTGTTAGGTAAATCTCTCTAAATTTTTATTTTAGTCTGGAGAAAAGCTTATAAATAATTTTAAAAAAAAATCAGCTTAAAATTAAAAAAAAAAACATCTGTTAAAATTGTTAAAAAACACACAAATCTTTAAATGTGCAAATATGTTCCTTACCGAATTAAGCTGACAAAATGAAAAAGACGAAATGAAAACGAGCCATTTTCGTTGGTATGCTCTCAAAAAATTTGTACGAGTTTTATCTGAGTGTATAAGCCTTTTTTTAAAAAAATAAAAGCTATCTTCTACTCGTGCGGTTGTTTCAGTTTTTTTGTTTGTTTGTTCATGAGTCGCTTTTTAGGGCATAAACATAGGTGTGTATGTATAGGTTATGTATACTCTGTATTTAAGTATTGTAAAGAGTTAGGGCCGAAATGCACCAAGTGGTCAAAGTTTTGTAATTTGTTAACATTGACTTAATTTGTTTTTCTTCTTCTAAACTTAAGGGCCCACGATCAATTTATTGATCAGTTTGGCTCCTATGCATGTAGAGGGGATTTGCAATGTTTCTGTGCCTGGTGTTGATGAAGAAATTTCACAGATTTCCAGTGCCACTTTGTGAGGGAATCATGCACTGGGGGGTTTGAAGGCTTGAGGCAATAGACACAAACGTGTCTAGTGTTGTCGCCTCAACCGTTCCTTTTGAAAGATTGTTCCAGTCCCTGATTGTCTTCGGCAGGAATGAGCAGCTCCTATACTGGCTTCTTGCTGGTATGAGCCTGCATTTCCTGTCATGGTCTCGTCGCTGTCTTTGGGGGAGAGGGGTGAGTTTCTGTTTAATACTTGAACAGTGGACCAGCCCATTATTTATCTTGTACATCATGGAGAGCCCGGATTGTCGTCGTCGTTCCTCCAATGGTGACCAGCCTAGTGTTTCCAGCATACTACCAACACCAGAGGTATTCCTGTAGCGGTTTAGGACAAAGCGTGCTGCTCGTGGCTGGACCGCCTCCAACCTGTCAACGCTCTTCTGGGTAAATGGGTCCCAGACTGAAGATGCATAATCTAAAACCGGACGGACAAAGGCTTTATATGCTCTTTCTTTCACACAGGAGTTGCCAATCTTTAGATTTCGCCTTAAGAACCCAAGGGTCTTGTTTGCTTAATATGCTCTCTTTGAATGGTAACACCCAGGTACTTTACGGAGGAAATTTTACCTAACCTTATAAGGTTATTCTTGTTCTAAAGTCCTGAGATTCATCAAACTGACTTATTTTAAATTAAATAATAATAACATAGATAGTAAATATAAAAATTTATGAATATATATAAATATAAAAGATTAAAAAATAATTTTAAATACTTTTCAAAATAAAAGAAAAGACTTTAATATGGTTAACTATTGTGTTTTCCTTAAATTAAAACATGATTTTGTTAAAAGCAAACATATCTAAGAAGTTATTAAACTTTTCACTGTTAGAGAATACAAAAGGTACACATTTCTATTTTTCTTACTTAAATACTTTGAAAAATTACTTAACACACCCTAAATAAACCAGAGAATTAAAAAAAATATATATATTTCTTATCTATTAAATCTCCTCAGCAACAGAAAGCCACCTAAATTTTGTGTTTCATATTTATTTTATCTGACGAAACTCAGCTTAGACTAAGAACAAAATTGAATGCACCTACAATGTTTTTATTTAATGGTTAAAAATAGTAACCACTACGTCATAGGGTGTCCCTGATAGATGAAATTCAGCAATGGAGAGCTAAAAAAAGCTGAGGCTAAGGAGTGGTTGTTTCCTAGTTTGATGACTGTACACGATGATGTCATAGTCAAAACATCCAACTTTTGTACGTTAAAAAAAAACAAGCCCTTTGACAGCGTACTAACCAAATTAAAATGCACAGATAATATTCGCAAATCCATTGTATGTTTCGAAATGTACTGAAGCTCACTTGGAGGCAACGTGATGTCTAACTACGCCAACTCGTCGTACGAGATTCTTGATGCATGCCCCGGTTGCTTGAATCAATATTGAAACCCTCGGACTAAAGAATATAGACGTTACCCGAATGCGTATGTTCCACTATCTCTAACCAGGTCATACAAGGTGTAGAGTTATAGGATTATCCCAGCCACTGGTTCAGAGGGTAACGAAACTACGGCCCGCGGGCCGGATCCGGCCCGCGAATCCAGTTCATCCGTCCCCCCGACGGTACATGATTTTGCTTAATAAAACGTTTGGAACACATTTCTTTGTGATAAAACATAAATATGTTTAGAAAGCTACGAGAATTTCACGTGCGAAGACCTCTTGGCTGCTATTCTCCTTAAAGTTACCATTTTCAAAGTTATATTGATGTAACTAGATTTGCAGACCTGATTACCCTCGAACTCCTGAAACCGTACAATATCGTCACCAAATCGTACAGTACATTATCTTAATAGTAAATAAATAAACATACAGTAAATATAATGAATACAATAACTACTCGCATCGCAGTGTCTAGTGGTATAGATATAAGCTGGCGTAAAAGAAGTAATCTTCTAAAAGTAGATGACCGACTTAATATTGCAATCCGATTATCAAAGTAATATTTATTTAAGTTTTATGATAATTGGTTTATAATTGTTGTTGTCTTTTGGAGGGTGGTGGCAGGGTTGGATGCAAGGCATAAATATTTAATAAATTTGGTCGACGAAACATTTTTTTAAAATTTTAATCTTGGGTGGAATAATGATTAAATTTGAATCTTCATAATATGGATATCGTGTTAAAAAGAGCTGTTTATTTCATGTGGCACCTATTTTTTTTAAAGACGTGTTATTTACATGTTTATTTATAGAGGCCGTACTGATAAGATAACATGCGGCTTATTTACTCTTGAGGGTGCGTACTGCTTTTGAAAAAAAAACTACTTTAGAGTGTATTCTGTGTGCAAAGACCACCTCATCGAATATCTTTTTAAAAGGGTGCAGATTTCTTCGGAGAAACCAACACATTTCTTTAGATAGAATTATAGAACTGCATCATGATAACTATTTATATAAATGATTTACCGAAACACAAAAATAGCTACAAAGTCGACCGGATTTTGAAATGTAGGGGGGGAGGGGAGGGTTAGTTATTGGGTGTGGGGTGAGGGTGAGGTGGTGAGTGTGTGTGTCTGTGTGTTGTGTGTGCGCGCGTGTCTTTCTGTGTCTGTAAAAACAAGAGACTTTCTGGGGGGAGACGGAAATTTAGCTTAAGCCTTGTAGCGTTAAATTTATAAAATGTGGTGGACCTCTAACAGAGAAGGTAACCAAGGAAGAATATGATTACGTCAAAGAATTTAATTAGTGCCCTACACATCAAAATATAACAATTAATTGTTTTGCTTAATCACATGTATAAACTAATGAAATCAATTATAGAAAATCTCCTTTCTTTCAAAACTAGATCAATACAAAATACGTCATTTTTTTTAGGTAGCCTACATATCTTTAAAAAAATTCTGTTTATGAAATTCAAGCTGGAAATGGAGGAGATGAATTTGATATTTTTCTTCGAAGTGGCTATTCGTACCCGGGTACCAGAAGTGAGAGGTTGGGATTACAAAAATATTTAAAATTGAATTGTTGGGTTTGTAGGACAAAATGAGGTATCAAATGAAAGATAATTGAACGGATATATGTTTGTAAACTTAATTCTTCATTTTAACTAGAATAAACTGCCACAAATGACACCCGAATGGCAGCGCCGCCATTCGCATCCGGGTACCAACCTCTCACTTCTGGTACCCGGGTACGAATGGTCGCAGCCTTTTTAAAAAAAAGAATAAGTCTTATATTTATACGCATGAATCAATCAACTCTTGTAAAAAATAATTAATTTAGGACATGAAGAATTCCAGCCTGTATTGCCCGCAGTGGGTTATGAACCATCCAGAATGTGTCACCATTTATTTTTGTACATTACCCATTTAAAAATAGGACCTACTTATGTTTTGGATATATTTTATGTTAAAGAAAAAGAACTTTTAGAAATATTGGCAACTGAAACAAATTTAATGTTTAAAAATGGACTTTAAGATTGTTGGTTGCAAAAGACAATAAGTAGCTCTAACTTCCAGACCCATTGACCAGACAAGTTGTCAGCTCGGTAAATGATGCTGGTTAATTTACAGCAGGGAATTACGTAGAGTGACATAGCCGGCAGGGATTACAAATAGTGGCATTGCAGGGTAATATGTAGAGACAGAGCCAGCAGGGTTTACAAAACAGTGTCATGGCCCGTATGGATAACATAGCGTGATAAAGAAGGAATTACATAGAGATACATAGACAGCAGGGATGACAGAAACTGACCTAACTAACCGTTTTACCATAGAGTGACATAGCACGGATTCAATAGAGTAAAATAGCAGGGGCTATATAGAGTGTCACAGCCAGCAGGAATAACATAGATTCGCATAGCCCTTAGGGATAACACTGAGTGACAAAGCAAGGATTAAATTGACGGACCTAACCAACAGGGATTACACAGGGTGACATAGCTTCCAAATGTTACAAGAAGAAATTAACGCAAGTTTAAGAGCGTATTCAAGTACCCAAACTCACTAAATTGGTGTAAGCACAACAAACTCACTAAATTGGTGTAAGCACACAAACTCACTAAATTGGTGTAAGCACAACAAACTCACTAAATTGGTGTAAGCACACAAACTCACTAAATTGGTGTAAGCACAACAAACTCACTAAATTGGTGTAAGCACAACAAACTCACTAAATTGGTGTAAGCACACAAGCTCACTAAATTGGTGTAAGCACAACAAACTCACTAAATTGGTGTAAGCACAACAAACTCACTAAATTGGTGTAAGCACACAAACTCACTAAATTGGTGTAAGCACAACAAACTCACTAAATTGGTGTAAGCACAACAAACTCACTAAATTGGTGTAAGCACAACAAACTCACTAAATTGGTGTAAGCACAACAAACTCACTAAATTGGTGTAAGCACAACAAACTCACTAAATTGGTGTAAGCACAACAAACTCACTAAATTGGTGTAAGCACAACAAACTCACTAAATTGGTGTAAGCACAACAAATTCACTAAATTGGTGTAAGCACAACAAACTCACTAAATTTGTGTAAGCACACAAACTCACTAAATTGGTGTAAGCACAACAAACTCACTAAATTGGTGTAAGCACAACAAACTCACTAAATTGGTTTTAGCACACCAACCTCACTAAATTGGTGTAAGCACAGCAAACTCGTTAAATTGGTGTTAGCACACCAAAGATGGTAAATTTGTGTTAGCACACCAAACTCACTACGTTAGTGTAAGCAAAGCAAACTCACTTAATGGTGTAAGCACACTAAATTCACTAAATTGGTGTAAGCACAGCAAACTGACTAAATTGGTGTAAGCACAGCAAACTCACTTAATTGGCGTAGGCACACCAACTCACTAAACTGGTGTAAGCACAGCATGCTCATGTAACTATTTTTACTTTCCCACAGCGCTGGTATCATTGCCGCCGTCATAGTTGGTGTTGTTGTCTGCATCGTTGCCGTGGTTACCATCATTTGCTGCTGCTCCTGTTACAGTTGTAGGGTCATCTCAAATTGGATGAGAGAAAGACCACAGACGTATAGGAAACATCAAGACCTAGATGTAACCATTTAAATTAGCAACAGTGCGAACGAAAAAGCAATGTATCAAAATAATAATTAAATATCGCGGTAATCAACTTCTCCAGTTCATGGTTAGACAACTCCATTTATGAAAATCATGTATAATCCAATTAATGTATACAACAACTGAAACAATTTTTGTTTTGTTCTTAGACACACACAAGAAAAATGTATATTACTTCAAAATATTTTATAAAGTAATTTATTTATAATTGTTTGTATCAAAACGTAAGTGCAATTAACAAATTTTATATCTAATTTTAAAACAAAGGTAATTTTAACAAAAATGTAAATATATTTAAAAATTTTAAACTTATTAGAATTTCATGAATGACAAAAAAAAAAAAACAACAAAAAAACAAACTTTCACACATCAAGTACACGGTACAATTTCACCATTATTTTTTTTTTTTTTAAAGCTTGAAAATTAACCCATTCTTTTTACAAGTCTAAAATATTTGAAGATAAGAATTGATGCACAAAATATCTTTGACGAGATGACTGAGAGAAAAAAAGATGAAGGAAACCCATATTAACAAACCATCACTTGGCCCATAGAGTCTTTATTTTGTACAAATCACATTGTGTAACAATTTACTTTTATGGAATGTTCTCGAAGTAAAGTGGTTAAAGTGTTAACAAAAAAACAAAAACAAAAAAAAACAAAAACAAATGACACACATAGAGAGAACAATAAATATATGTAACATAGGGCAAAATCCGTCACTTAAATAGTTATAAGTGTACAAATGAACGGATGTTCAATTATGATTTATCCATCACTAAAATTCAAAACTTTCGGCCTTAGTTAGCGACTGATCTCTTTAAGTTATGATTTTAAAGACTGATCTCTTTGCGTTATGATGTTAGCGACTGATCTCTGTCCATTATGATGTTAGCGACCGATTCTCTTTAAGTTATGATTTTAAAGACTGATCTCTTTGCGTTATGATGTTAGCGACTGATCTCTGTCCATTATGATGTTAGCGAATGATCTCTGTCCATTATGATATTAGCGACTGATCTCTGTCCATTATGATGTTAGCGACTGATCTATGTCCATTGTGATGTTAGCGACTGATCTCTCTGCGTTATGGTGTTAGCGACTGATCTCTTTGTGTTATGATAGAAGCAACTTATCTCTTTCCGTTATGATGTTAGCGACTGATCTCTGTCCATTATGATGTTAGCGACTGATCTCTGTCCATTATGATGTTAGCGACTGATCTCTGTCCATTATTATGTAAGCAACTTATCGCTTTCCTTTATGATGTTAGCGACTGATCTCTGTCCATTATGATGTTAGCGACTGATCTCTGTCCATTATGATGTTAGCGACTGATCTCTGTCCATTATGATGTTAGCGACTGATCTCTGTCCATTATTATGTAAGCAACTTATCGCTTTCCTTTATGATGTTAGCATTGATCACTTTCCGATACGATGTAAGCTGATGATTATTTCCGTTATGATGTTTAGTTGACTACTGGCATAATGTCAATGACGTAGCACGCACACTCCTGTGACATCATTAATCCAGTGGGCAACTAGGAGTTAAATCCATACGTCGCGGGGGAGCTGTAACTGGGTGGGTCGAAGGGGTTGTCTTGTTTACGTGGCAGGCCACTGTCCATTGATGCGACACCCCCCGCCTGGTTGGGGTAAGGGTACGGTTGATACGGTGGCGTCATCGCCACTTGTTGTCCGTAGTTGTTGCTTGAATACATAACGGATGGGTATGACGGAGGCGCTGTGAAATAAACAAGGTGTCAAGCTTGAAAAAATATATATCCAATAATGAAACAATTGAATAAGAATTTAAGTCTAGAATAGACTGAATACTTGGATTAAAGTTAAGTACGGGCCGTTCTGGAATTAGGATAGTTCGATTTAGGAATACGCTGCACAAACATCACAATTTAAACATTAAGCCAATATATTTAGTTTAATTATTCTGTTAATGTTTAAATAAAATGAATTATTTGCTATTGCATGTAATACAACTTAAGGGCTGGTGCACACATTAAGGAAACCAAACACTAACATCATAAGACAGGCCCTGAATGGGAATCCTCAAGGTGACAGGACAAGGGAAAGACCAAGAGCCACATGGAAGAGGGGAGTAGAGTGGCGTAGAGGGGAGTAGAGGGCAGTAGAGGGGAGCAGAGGGGAGTAGAGGGGAGTAGAGTCATAGGTGAAGAGAATAAAGAAACGGGCTAAACTAGCAACGATAGCCCAGGTCAGGGACAGTTTGAACAGTATTGTTGATGGCTTATGCTCCTATTTGAGTCTTACTAATGATATTTCTTTTGGCATTTTTTATCTTTTCTTTACGAACACATTGTAAAATTGAAATAAAACGTACATATTCAATATTTAATGCAATGTCTTTGGTATGATACAATTAGAATGAATAAAAATGTCATATTTGTGGGCTTTGACGCCTGAAGAACAAATAACATACAACTAACGACCCTTGTAAATAGAACGCGTTTTTAAATTTAGAACTCCCTTTAAATCTTTAAATAAAATCCATTTCGCCTACTTCAGTTTGGTAATGCAAATATCCACAATTTCTACTTCAGTTTGGTAATGTATATATCCACCACTTCTACTTTAGATTGGTAATGTATATATCCACCACTTCTTCTTCAGTTTGGTAATGTATATATCCACCACTTCTTCTTCAGTTTGGTAATGTATATATCCACCACTTCTTCTTCAGTTTGGTAATGTATATACCCACCACTTCTACTTCAGTTCGCTGGTTACAAATTTCCCAGTGCCAACTCGTCAATCCATGGAATTGATATGGAAATAGATATATATAAATTCTGGCTGTTGAGGCATTTAGTATTCGTGTTTTTAGCATGGATACCGTGTGGATAATCAACCGACAACTTCAACGCCAGTTTAACAAGATCGAACCAATTTATTTACACTGTCCAAGATTAGTTCACAAAGTACACCAGTGTAACACTGGCCTCGACTATATAAAGACTAAATACAGGTTTCTTAGCGGACTCACTCCTCCGCTAGAAAAGGACTTTCTCTTTGTCGAAAATCTACTGCAGGAGGTTAAGGGTATGAGAATCACTGTTGTTATGTGTAGATCACTGTTGTCATGTTTGATAGGGAAAAGATGTTTAGTTAGAGACTTTATGTGTAGCTGTATCTATTGTGTGAAAGTGTTGTGACGTATTTGTGTAAAGGGAAATGACGCGTTCGTTCTCGTTGTTGTTGTTATGGATGAATTGATGGTGGATTTACTGGGTGAACTGTTTTAATTTGTGTATTGAGTAGTGTTTGGTTGGAGTAATTTGATTATCAATTCTGAAATTATACATCAACCATAGTTAATGGAGTAGTGTTAAATAAACTCCTATGTAGCTACGAACCTGTTAACGTTGGTTGTATTATTAACTGCTGATATTAGCTATACTGTTCGTGGGATCAAGTGAGAGACTTGGTCAGACAAGTCGACACTCATTGCCATGATAGGATAATTACGACACAACAGATTCAACGGTTCCACACAGGACTAACAAGCTCTCCAGTTCTCCCCCTCACTAATGATTCTCTAAGGTTTCTGTGTAACTCACCCCAAGCCACGGTAAATATAAAAAACCCTTCCTCCCGCCCACACGTTTTAAGTTATGACCTCCACTCGTCCTTGAGACGTGAAATTTTTGCTCCATTTAATCGAAGTGAGATCAGGTAACCTTTTCAAAAATAATAATTCGCCCTCCCATAGACAGCTCCTTAAAGAGTTCTCGCTACCATAAAACATGAACTCAGGATTCCTTGTCCAAGACACACTGGCTAGGCCTATGACACACGTACTGATGACGTTTGTACATACTGTGCTTGCATGACTCAAGCATTCGATAAGAAGCTGGAGTTATCTCTCCCCCCCTCAAGTTTCTTTTCTAATCGTTTTTAAGACCCCCCCCCACCATACCCCACCCCCTGGACACAAAATCTGAGTGGCCAATAGGACTTTTAACTAGGAAGTAGTTTGTAATACGACCTGTAACCTTACATAACAGGCGTGAAATTATACATCTACACGAGATTGATATTAAAATTTAAATAAAATAAAGTAAAAAATTATATTTAAAAAAAAAAATAATAAAAAAAAAAAAATTATTAAAATAATAGGACTTTTAACTAGGAAGTAGTTTGTAATACGACCTGTAACCTTACATAACTGGAGTGAAATTATACATCTCCACGAGATTGATATTAAAATTTAAATAAAGTAATGGAAAAAATTATATTTAAAAAAAAAAATTGTAAAATGAAGACAATTATTTAAAGTTTCTTAAAATACATTGCACACACACACACACACAAAACGACTTTACAGAAGTATAGATGAGCACTCTAAGCACTCTAAGCACTCTAAGCAGCCAAATGATTTGAATTGGATGTAAACGAAGCTTAAATAAGTTTTTAAATATTTTTTTCTGGAAAATATTTTCTGCAAATGAAAACTCACTTTAAAATATATATATATATATATATATATATATATATTTTTGGTGTGGGGGGGTGGGAGGGGGGGGGATGGTGTTAATATATAAACAGCATTGCTGTTTACTTCAGATTAAACTTTTTAGATATTTTACAACAACGCAGTCCAGATAAATCTTAAATTACTTTATCATTTAGCATGGGTTTAAAATCTGAATTGATAACATTTAATAGTGAATCCCTTGCTGCGGTCTGTGCGATAAATCCTACGGATACTTTGAGCAACTCAATTGTTAGAGTTGTCCCCACATTGACATCAATCACGTTCAGACCATGTGACAAGTTATCTAGCTTCTTTTGCAGGATAAGTTATTTAAGTTATCTAGCTTCTTTTGTAGGATAAGTTATTTCTGGGTGTCAGGATTGGAGAGATCTCACCAACAGAGGTGTAACATATCTTTAACGTTCTAATGTCTTCTATGAAATTTTACCATTCCAATAGTGTTTCATGTCTGATCTCTTCTCGAATTTGACGAATGATGACGAGGTACGCTTGACTGCCTATTTTCAAATTTCTGATGGGAGAGGCTGGGAAAAGGCTGGTGTCAAGTAATCATAGTTTTTTGTTTTTTTTTTGGGGGGGGGGAGGGGAGATGTTTAAGTTTTTCCTGCGTGTCCAAACAAGAATACTCTATGTCAATGATGACGCTATCTTTGTGACATTTTCAGACCAATCGTTTCGAACAGTACTCACTGACAGTCTTACCATGGGGCGAGATGTATGTAGCGATGTCAGACCAACCATTTACAACAGTACTCACTGACAGTCTTACCATTGGGCGAGATATATGTAGCGATGTCCGACCAACCATTTACAACAGTACTCACTGACAGTCTTACCATTGGGCGAGATATATGTAGCGATGTCCGACCAACCATTTACAACAGTACTCACTGACAGTCTTACCATTGGGCGAGATATATGTAGCGATGTCCGACCAACCATTTACAACAGTACTCACTGACAGTCTTATCATTGGGCGAGATATATGTAGCGATGTCCGACCAACCATTTACAACAGTACTCACTGACAGTCTTACCATTGGGCGTGATATATGTAGCGTGTGGGTTAATCACCGTAGTAGGCCCACCCATGACTGTTGGAGGCCCGCCCACCACTGTGGTGGTGGTCATACGGGTATTCATGGCCCTGCGTCTACAGCAGCAGACAATGGTCACAATGACCGATACACAGAAGATGACGGCAGCAACGATGGCGACTATGTAACCAGCACTGGGGAAGATAATGAAGCATTATAAGCAAGATGTGGAGAGTGGAGAATGAATGCCTCAATGAAGCATTATAAGCATGAAGTGGAGAGTAGAGAAAGAATGTCTCAATGAAGCATTATAAGCATAGTGTGGAGAAAGAATGCCACAATGAAGTATCATAAGCATAGTGTGGAGAAAGAATGTCTCAACGAAGCATTATAAACATAGTGTGGAGAAAGAATGTCTCAATGAAGTATTATAAACATAGTGTGGAGAAAGAATGTCTCAATGAAGCATTATAAACATAGTGTGGAGAAAGAATGTCTCAATGAGGTATTATAAACATAGTGTGGAGAAAGAATGTCTCAACGAAGTATTATAAACATAGTGTGGAGAAAGAATGTCTCAACGAAGTATTATAAACATAGTGTGGAGAAAGAATGTCTCAATGAAGTATTATAAAAATAGTGTGGAGAAAGAATGTCTCAATGAAGCATTATAAACATAGTGTGGAGAAAGAATGTCTCAACGAAGTATTATAAACATACTGTGGAGAAAGAATGCCTCAATGAAGCATTATAAACATAGTGTTGAGAAAGAATGTCTCAACGAAGTATTATAAACTTAGTAAGGAGAAAGAATGTCTCAACGAAGTATTATAAACATAGTGTGGAGAAAGAATGTCTCAATGAAGTATTATAAACATAGTGTGGAGAAAGAATGTCTCAACGAAGTATTATAAACTTAGTAAGGAGAAAGAATGTCTCAACGAAGTATTATGAACATAGTGTGGAGAAAGAATGTCTCAATGAAGTATTATAAACATAGTGTGGAGAAAGAATGCCTCAATGAAGTATTATAAACATAGTGTGGAGAAAGAATGTCTCAATGAAGTATTATAAACATAGTGTGGAGAAAGAATGTCTCAATGAAGTATTATAAACATAGTGTGGAGAAAGAATGTCTCAATGAAGTATTATAAACATAGTAAGGAGAAAGAATGTCTCAATGAAGTATTATAAACATAGTGTGGAGAAAGAATGCCTCAATGAAGTATTATAAACATAGTGTGGAGAAAGAATGTCTCAACGAAGTATTATAAACATAGTGTGGAGAAAGAATGCCTCAATGAAGTATTATAAACATAGTGTGGAGAAAGAATGTCTCAATGAAGTATTATAAAAATAGTGTGGAGAAAGAATGTCTCAATGAAGTATTATAAACATAGTGTGGAGAAAGAATGTCTCAATGAAGTATTATAAACATAGTGTGGAGAAAGAATGTCTCAATGAAGTATTATAAACATAGTGTGGAGAAAGAATGTCTCAATGAAGTATTATAAACATTGTGTGGAGAAAGAATGTCTCAATGAAGTATTATAAACATAGTGCGGAGAAGGAATGCCTCCTCACTGGAAGCATGGGCTCTATCTGTGTGTACATTTTAGAAGTGTTCTCTCTGCAATCTCTGTGTTACTCATGTACTTAGACATTTGCTGGGTTGAGTTTAAAGCACAGCAGCTTTTCGGAGTATCTAGTCGTTATCAGGAGATCTGTGTTTGTCAGAAATTACTTCCTCTTTTTAACAACTTGGTCTATATCTATTATCTCTCTGGAGACTGCTTCCGACAGTAGGTCTCATAGCAGGGTAGATAACTCAATATTTTTTAAACGGACATGTATTTCATGATATTGGGTAAAAACTTTGGAGTTAAAACAAATCAAATATCTGTGGAGTTTGAACATTTCATGAACAACCATATAATTCTATTTCGTAGGCATATTTCTTCATCAACTATATAATTCTATGTCGTAGGAATATTTCTTCATCAACTATATAATTCTATGACGTATAACTATTTCTTCATCAACTCTATAATTCTATGCTGTGTGACTCAACACCCTATAGTTTATTGTATGGCATTTTTTTAAAGTCATTTTTTAAATTAAAGGGCGTTTGTCAATATTGCCTCTCAGGGAATTTCATTTGGAGTCGTAAGACGTCACCACGGGTACACACCCATGCCTGCGTGTTCAAGTCTATAGACTATGAGCCACACAATGGAATTCGGAGTCTATTCTCGTTTAAGAACATGCGTTTAAATTTAGTTTTACAGCTTAAGTTGTCATACAACAATGAGAGAACAAAGAATGAAAAAGTGAATATTTTATTGTGTACATCATGTGCTGACTAATGGGGGCGTTATCTCTTCTAAAAAAATCTCTAATATATATTTTGCTTCTGGTGTGTCCTGCTTCCTCTTCGAAACTGACCCCTCCCCAACTCCACATAATTTATCTTAATATTAATGAAAGAGAAAGGCCGTCATGCGTGACGTGTGAACTCGAGTAAAAAAATCTCTATGGAAGAGGCGACTGTAATTAGTAATCAATAAGGAACCACAGGTATAGTGTAAGACTGTCTGTAGGACTATTGTTTAAAGTTTAAAGTTAAAGGCTGAAAGGTAGTGTGTAAGTATGTCTTAAGGGCTTTTGTTTAAAGGCTGGCAGGTAGGATGTAGGCCTATTGTTTTAAAGGCGGCAGGTAGGGTGTAGGTCCATGTCTCAAAATACTCGTAGTAAGACTGTCAGTGAGAACTGTTGTATAAAAAATGAATCCGTTTAAGCCCTAGAATATATTTATTTTATAACGTATACTCATACAATCATTTTTGCATCGGATTACTTAGTCCCCCCATATATTAAATATTCTTATCTTGATTTTTAGCAAAAATATCCGTTATATCCCCTTCATTAAAATATGGTAGAGATTCAATTCCACCTTTTTAAAAAAAAAAAATCTACAATGTGAATAGATTTCATTATATACAGGCCTGCCCTAATTTTAAAGAAGAGAAAGAGGTTATAAAAGGTGTTTACTTGGTGACACAGCAGTACTGGTAGCTGCTGGTACCACAGCAGCCAAAGGGACAATACTTGCTGTAGCGGCTGTAGCTTCCGAAGATGTAACTTGCACTGTAGTAGCAATACTCACACAAGCTTGTTCCTGAATAAACAGTGACACATTAAGTAAATTATAATGTATTTTATAATAGAAGATTATAATGCATTTATAATAGAAGATAATTATTTCATGTATATATATTTTGCTTGTGGTGTGACTGGTTCTATTTCCGGATAGAGCGCACAATATAATTCCCGATAACTACGCTAAATGATTTAATTTTTAAATAACGCAACTGAGTTTGGTGCGTAATGTTTTCTTTTATTTTCGGAAATGAAACTTTCTAATTTTAAAATGGTTTAAGAATTATTTGGTTTAAAAGTGGCCGGGCCATCATAATATTAACATAGTTCATGGGCGTGAAATAAAAAGTGTGCAGTGACGTATCATGGGGTAAGGGTGTGTATCAAAAATTGGGATTCTTAAATGTGCGTTACTTGAGTTCATGTTTTGTCAAGTAACTTTAGTAGATAGGACGATCACGCATTGCTGTCGTCAATGTTTGACGAGCTATAGTTATTGTATATAGAAATCATCAATAAGAATGTCATATCCCTTGAGTGTTCCAGACATTCCAACAATTTAAAAAAAAAATCATATAAGAAAAAAATAACTTACTCTTTCATAGGTAACAGCAGTGAGGAAAATAGTTTAGATAACGAACTAACTTTATTCTAACTAATTAGTTCACGAAAAATTCTGATATCTTAAAAAAAAAAAATCATAGATATTTTATAAGGAATAATGCAATGTATTACTTTCCACGTTTGGCCTAGCTAGATGCAATAATTTACCAAGAGGCCTACATTTTAAACCAAGCATTCGAGTATAGCTTTTGCTATTATAATGCAACTACACTGTACAATAAGAGAATACAAGTGGGTTACCTTATGGAAACTACATCGAATTTCAGACAGGTTTCTTTGAACTCTCTAGGAATTCATCGAGTCATCGTGTTACAATATTACTTCACAGACTCTCAGCATTACCCATACTTTTCATACAGCTCAGTCTTAGGTAAATCTCCCTCAATTTTTATTTTTGTGTAGGGAAAAGCGTATAGATATTTTTAAAAATAATTATTTAAAATTATTAATAAACACATATAACTTTAAATGAGCAAATATGTTCCTTACCGAATAAAGCTGACAAAATGAAATAAACGAATTCAAAACGAGCCATTTTCGTTGCTGTGCTCTCAAAAAAATGGTGGCGAGTTTTATCTGAGTGTATGAGCCTTTACTTATTAAAGCTATCTTCTACTCGTGCGGTTGTTTCAGTTTTGTTAGCTTGTCTGTTCATGAGAACTTGAAGGGCATACACATATTATGTGTGTATGTATAGGATATGTTTAATCTGTATTTAAGTATTGTAAATAGTTAGGGTCGAAATGAATCAAGTGGTCAATGGTTTGTAATCTGTTGACATTGACTTCATTTGATTTTACATGACCTTATCACGTTATTCTTGCTATAAAGTCCTTAGATTCATCAAACTGCCTCATTTTAAATTAAATAATAATAACATAGATAGTAAATATTAAAAAAAATTATGAATATATAAATATAAAATGTTATAAATTAGTTATAAATACTTTTCAAAATAAAAGATAAGACTTTAATAAAGTTAACTATTGTGTTAATCTTTTCACTGGTTGAGAATACAAAAGGTACACATTTCTATTTTTCTTACTTAAATACTTTGAAAAAATGACTTTCCCCCCCCCCCCCCCCTTGAATAAACTAGAGAATTGAACAAAAATCTTTCTTATCTATTAAATCTCCTCAGCATTTTCACTGGTTGAGAATACAAAAGGTACACATTTCTATTTTTCTTACTTAAATACTTTGAAAAAATGACTTACCACCCCCCCCCCCCTTGAATAAACTAGAGAATTGAACAAAAATCTTTCTTATCTATTAAATCTCCTCAGCAACAGAAAGCCACCTAAATTTTGTGTTACTTATTTGTTTTATCTGACGAAAGTCAGCTTAGACTTAAAACAAAATTGAATGCACCTATGTTTTTTTTATTTAATGGTTAAAAATAGTAACCATTACGTCATAGGGTTCCCTGATAGATGAAATGCAGCAATGGAGAGCTAAAAATAGATGAGGCTAAGGAGTGGGCTTTTCCTAGTTTGATGACTGTACACGATGATGTCATAATCAAAACATCCAACTTTTGTACGTTAACAAAAAAGCCCTTTGACAGCGTACCAACCAAATTAAAATGCACAGACAATATTCGCAAATCCATTTTATGTTTCGAAGTGTACTGAAGCTCACTTAGAGGCCACGTGATGTCTAACTACGCCAACTGGTCGTACGGGATTCTTAATGCATGTCCCGGTTGCTTGAATCAATATTGAAATCCTCGGACTAAAGAATATAGACCTTACCTGAATGCGGATGTTCCACTATCTCTATCCAGGTCATACAAGGTGTCGAGTTATAGGATTATCCCAGCCACTGGTTCAGGGAGGTCACCAAACTACAGACCGCGGTCAGTTCATTCGGCCCGCCGATGGTACTTGAATTTGCTTAATAAAACGTAAGGAACACGACTCTTTGTGATAAATGTTAAACATCATGTTTAGAATGCTAGGGGAACTTCTCAAGTGTGAAGACCTTCCCGCTGCTATAGGCCTTAAATTTACCATTTCCAAAGTTATATTGTTGTATCTAGATTTGCAGACCTGATTACCGCCGAACTCCTAAAACCGTACAATATCGTCACAAAATCGTACGATACAGTATCTTAATAGTAAATAAATAAATTAAGTATATATAATGATTACAACAACTACTCTCATCGCAGTAACTAGTGGGATCGAGTTAAGCTGGCGTAAAAAAATGTGATCTTCTAAAAGTAGATGGCCGACTTAATATTGCAATCTGCGGTCACCTTGTTTTGCAGACGTGTATTTGATTTAAATATAGATTTATATTGAATGGACGAAATATCATATTATCACAGTCTATCACTGGTAAAAATAAAGTTACTGGTGAAATTTAACTTTGTTTAAACTCGAACTCAGATCAGCATAAACCAAGATGTATGTAAATCATAATTAATTAACAAATGATGAAATCATTTTTAAAAAAAACCTACTAAATGACTTGAGTTTTTTTTTAATTGTTTTTTTTTAGGAATAGCTGGTTAAAAAGAAATAAGAATCAATATCCTTTAAGCCTAATCCCGCTAATATATTATAGTATGATAACTACCACAAACTGTGAATGGGTGAAAGTAAGTGGCGTGTTGGAAACATACGGGGACATTAAAAATCATGGTCGCCGTGGTAGGAACTATCAGACTTTCGGCAAGTTCAGTTGTGCGGGGAACAGAAGAACTTGGAGAGAACATAGTGCTACAGTTACGCGAGAAAGCTAGGAGCTTGCTATGGTATTCTCTAAAGCTTGATAAGTCTACCGATCTCTTAAGTATGTCACAGCTTCTCGCGTTTTTTTGGCTGTTAATTTGCACTTTCAGGTAAGGGAAGAGTTGGATCCGTTTGCAGCATGCATGGAACAACAACTGGAAAATACATTTTCAAGGAAATGCAAAAACTTTTGCACATATTGCTAGAGCTAGGAAAGATCTGTTTATGCAGATAAAGACTCCGTTGGAAGATCTGCTAATTCCAGGTGCTCTGTTAATACACTGAATAACACATCAGCATGGAATCTGTGGGAAAGACATAGGATTTTTCTTGTGTACTGAGACCAGTCATTTCTGCTGTGAACTTTATTCAGGGACAAGTACTCAATGATCGTTAGTTCCAGGGTTTTCTTGAAGAAAATGATTCTGTGATCTGTGACTTGCCTTATGACACAGCAGTGAGGTGGATCAGCTTCAGTAAAATCCAGTTTCGTTTTCACAAGCTCCGAAACGAAATATATATTTTTCTCACTGAAAACGTTAGAACTGATCCACAGCTTTCAGATGCTACCTGGCTGTCAAAGTTGTAATTCTCGTTCGACATCACCTCCGACATGAATGAACTAAACTTGAAACTTCAGTGGGGAAAGGATAACATCATCTATGATCTCTACGAATCATCAAAGGATTTTGGAGAAAGCTGACGTTAATTAACATCTGGAAGGAGAAAACTTTTCTTATTATTACTGTTTCAGATGCGCTACAACCAATGAGGATGTCAACCTCGATTTTCCGGAAAAAAAATATTGGTGACTTGAAGAGGCGCTATGTGGAGAGATTTTCAGATATTGACAGAATGGAGAGTGACATTCTTCTGTCCCAGAATCCGTTTTATTGTAACCTTGATAATGTGCCAGTTGAATTACAGTAGGAGTTCAATGATTTGAAGCAGGACTTTTGTTGAAAGAGAAGCAACGAGAAGGAAAACTTGTTGAATTTTACCGCCGATTACCTGATGTTGAGTTTCCGAAAGTGAAGAAATTTGCCACTGGTATGACGTCAGTGGTCGAAACAACTTTTGCCTTTGTGGAAGTATTTTCAAAAATAAAGTGTGTGAGATCAACACATCGAACGAGAGCGACTGATCATTTAAAAACAATTCTCTCGATTGGATGCAGCATATCCAAACCAAACATTGATGATAACTTTAAAGCCAAAAGTCAGTTTCACAAATCACATTAACATTTTTTGCTGCTTAGTTTGCGAGATTCTGCTGTTATATGCACGCTAGGTCTGATGCTACTATCTTTTCGCTAACGTCGCCTTTTTGATAGCTTTTTAAAATAAATTAATATGCAGGTTGTCTTTGTTTTTTTGGACAATGCACGCCACTCACGCGTGATTAACATCAAATACTAAACTTGGTTGTTCGTCTTTTTTCGTTCTGGCTTGCCAATATTGTACATAATGAACATTTGGCCCACGCTCGTCGTTTTGTCCGTGATCTGGCCCGCCACGAAACAAGTTTGCTGACCCTTACATTGGTCGATTAAAAAGGTTTTAAAATATATGAAGTTGTTGAGATTGTAAGCAGTATCGACACTGAGCAGTAGTCAAAGAAATTGGTTACGAGTATAAATTTGAGTACTTTAAGTGTATATTAAAACCCCCCTCCCAATCCAGAAAAGATGTCTTTTATGTCTGAAGCAATGTTGCTATAGAATTAGATTTGCCTTGCGAAGAAACAAAATGCTAATGTTAACTGCGTGCCACAATTTTGTATGTTTTTATGTCAAAGATTAGATAAAGTAAAGGTTGAACGTATTCAAATGCACTAGTGATTTCAATGGCTTGAGACAATTTATAAAACTTGATAAAATAAGCTTTAAAAAAAACCAACAACAGAAGATGAAAAAAAAAAATGAATACAAATATGAATTAATTTGGAGAAAAGGTTTTCACAAAGAAAAGAATAACTTGTGTCGCAGTCTACCATTTGATGAATGTTAATTGGGTTTGTGAAACTCAAACTTTTACATTGCCTAACGGGTCTCTTCACATGTCATAACTTTACATGGATTTCTACATCGTTGTGACGAAATCTGGGCTGGTATGGACGTTATGGCTCACTGTTTAGACGAGCCCCCACTGTGGCCAAATGTTATCTAGGGGTAGGTCCCTCTTCCAACGGCCACAGACACACTATCGAATCAGAGCCTAAACTCCGTTTCCTTTCTCTCTGATAAGATGTTCACGATACAGTTTGAAGTAAAATGTGTACTTTAATTATTTATGTAACGTGCTAAGAGAAAATGCATAACAAACCAACCAGCAACAATACTATTCATCTGTGAGACAGTTGAATTTTTAGGAACTAGTGTAACAAATCAGTCACTCATTTCTTAAAACAAATACAGCCTGACGTCCATAACAAAAATCTGCGTTTTTTTACTCTCAGCACCACCAGAATTGCGTCATAGTGCTTTCATGACTGAGTCAAATTGTCGCGAAAAATGAGAGAGTTCCAAAGAAAAACACTATTGCTCAATGTTAAAATTATTAAACCAGACACATAACATAAACATGCGATATGACCGTGACAATCACCGAACGGGTCTATTCACATGCCATAACTTTACATGGATTTCTACATGGCCTAACGGGTCTCTTCACATGTCATAACTTTATATGGATTTCTAAATGGCCTAACGGGTCTCTTCACATGCCATAACTTTACATGGACTTCTATATTGACTAACGGGCCTCTTCACATGCCATAATGTCAAACACAATCGATGACTGTAGCCATGTGTTTTGTTAAATCATCCAATTAAAAGGTGGTGATAAGGAGAAGGAGAGATGGCGTATTGAAATACCAAATCAATTTCCGTGACCTTGACACATTTTTGTTCCGTTTTAAAAAAAGGAATATTATAGTCCCTCATACTCATGATAATCCATATAATTCCCAGTGAATTAGTTAGCACACTTGATTTAGTCCTTGACATAACCTTTTATTTTTTCAACCTGGTCCTATCACCCGATGACATGCGTCTTAAAATAGAGTGTTTTGAGAATATTAGAGTCAAAGATTATGTGACGCATTCCTTGAACTGATCGCACTAAGATTATTTTGTGATAAACTACACAAACAATCATCTTTTTTTAATTTTAAGTACACATTCGTACTGGCCATGTTCTGCTCAGAACCTGAAACATTTTGCGTCCACTCCTTCCGTGAGCAAGTATAAAGCAGTAGCTTGACCACTAAACAGAATGTAACATTTCAGTTAGTAACCATTATATATTGAGATTTAAGTATGATATAAATTCATTATTGTTATGACGTAAACGCTCATTAAGAAGGAATTTTTTGGGGGAATTCCGTAACGTTGGACCGTTTTTTTTTGGGGAAAGAGATGGATTCGTCAATGTTTCAAGGTTACATTTACTGACTTGTACATTTGGTATTTACAATCTTACTTTTTAGTTAGGTAATCTGTTTTTTGCTTTTTTTCGATACTGCAGTTCAGTGGCGTTAAAAGGGATTCTAATGTCTCAAAAACTGTTGAGGCTAAGAGGCCTAAATGTTTTATAAGATTATTCTTTGATAATTTATCAACACGCATTATTTCAAATGTTGAGGTCCACCCCTAATCTCCCAAAATCCCATTTTCCTGTTCTTCCTGTGCTTTGTGACGTATTCGGGTATGGGAGATGACGTTGAATGCAGACAAAATTGCATACAGATGATTTCTACGAACAAATATTTGTTATAAGGCGTTGTTTAATTTCGTGCATTCGTTTTTAGACTCCAATTTTTAATCGGCATAGCAAGTCCTAACACTTGAAAATCCTTATGTTTAAATGCGCCGATCGGACATCTTCACACCATAACATCATTTTAGCTCTTAGGTGCGCCTGATTGCTGCTCTGTTAACCTGGAGTAGCGCTCAGACGTTCACCTGATGGCTTCATTAACCCTATATAGCTCTAAGCTTTGCACCTGATGGCCCTACTTACCAGATTTACCTCTAAGATTTGCACCTGATGGCGCTGTTAACCAGATTTAGCTCTCAGATTTGCAGCTGATGGCCCTGTTAACCAGATTTAGCTCTAAGATTTGCACCTGATGGCTCTATTAACCAGTTCTAGCTCTAAGATTTGCACCTGATGGCCCTATTAACCAGATTTAGCTCTAAGATTTGCACCTGATGGCCCTATTAACCAGATTTAGCTCTAAGATTTGCACCTGATGGCCCTATTAACCAGATTTAGCTCTAAGATTTGCACCTGATGGCCCTATTAACCAGATTTAGCTCTAAGATTTGCACCTGATGGCCCTATTAACCAGATTTAGCTCTAAGTTATAATTCAAGTTCAGTCAGCCTTTGGCTAGCACAGAAATTTGTCATCGATCGAAGATCCACCTTTAAAAACAAAATACGTCAACACAGATAAGTTGGCCGGTTTACCATTTCAATGAGACAGAGAGATGATAAGGGCCTTTTTCTTATCACACCACGGGATTAGGCCACAGCGTGTAGTTCAAACAGACCCCAACATTGAGGCCAAGCCTTGGGACCTGTGAATTTACTTTTGTTAGACTACTGACACCATAGTGATATTTCTAAGGGAGAACCCAAGACGCAAAGGTTTGATGACAATGGAAAAAGCAATTTCAAGTAGGGTGAATTACTCTGTCATTTGGTGACATTCAATTGTAACCAGATCTATTTGAAAAAAAAAAAGAAGAAATTGGATCACGTTACCATAACACATTTCTAAGACCGTCATTTAATATAATCTAACTAGAAGCCTCTAAATTTTTTCCCCCTCAAAATAATTTATCAGAAGTAATAAAAATGAATTGAGAGATATGCAGATTTTTTAAACTTATTATTTATTAGCAAAACATGTTAATAATGAATTCATTTCCATACGAATCAGCATTAAAATTTAAAAGTAATTAAACATTCATATTTTATTTGTCTGAGCCTGATGCCAGTAGCTTTGCGTTCCAGCTTACAGGTAATTAAAGTAATATACCTTAGGTAATATTTCTCTAGTATCATCTCTCAAGTTTTTGACTTGACATTAACGGAAGAAGAAAACCACATAATACAAATTAGTTTTTCAAAATTTCTATGTTATCTCTCTTGTGGCTACATTCCATTTAATAGAATAATATGATACATAGGTCCAACTGAAAAAGCAGCGTAGTCAATATATTTTCATACTTTTATGAGGAATTTTCAAATTTTAAATTCAATTTTCTCAAAACTCTCAAAACCTGACATCACTGGTTTTTCCCTTGAGCCCTTCAAATGTAGATAATAATAAAGATATTGAAAACAACAACAACCTATAATCTGATAAATGGCTACGTTCTCGAGCTACCAAGATCATATTTTGTTTATTGAAAGAAATATTCAGTACGGTTAAACTATTTTGAATTTTTTTTTAAATATTTAAGATCAATGTGAAATTCTACAGGCAAAAAAAATATTATAGAAAAAGGTTTTGATTATCTATACCTAGAAGATGAACTCCATTGATTTGATTTTATGTCTAGGGGAAACAAATCATTTAAAAATGTTGTATAAGGGATTCGGTTATAAACTCCCTTTAACTTAAATCTAATGATTTTTTTATCACAGCTTTCTTTATTAAAAAATAAAAATAAAAACAAGTTAACAGCATGAGCATCACACCCCTTCAAACAAGGACTGATATTATTAGAATAACACGTGAACTATTTTGTGATAGTAATAACTCATGTGTATAAGAAATATTCCAATCAAGAATTTGCACATTCCGATGAGTGTAACACACATAGTTGATTAAAATATACCAACATTAAGCTGTACAATAAAAAGGGAATAACAATATGATGTCATCTCTTGCCACAGATATAAATATGCATATATGGGAGATAAGTAATATGGTCGTTAATACTTATATAATATACAGAGTATTGGAACTTGAGAGAAAACTGGCCATGAGGGTAAAGAGTAAAAAAAAACAAGAAATGGAAGTTGAATAAAATTGGTAGTTGAATGAAGAAGTTTGCATGGGAAGATTGAACAGAGAGCGTTAATGTTTCAAATGAAGACTTATAGGTTGTTGACACATTATCCAGTAAAGAAGATTACCCAGAAATTAGTCATTTAAATTCATATGATAAGTTCCAAGTGTTTTCAGATGTACTTTTTTTGTGTTATTAATTTCTGATTGTGAATGTCACTGAATGTGGATAGTAAAACATCGTCACTATTGAAACCACTTCGCCTCTGGTATTATTTACAAGAAATTGTACAGTGACATCTTTGTTAGTACTGAGTAGCCATAATATGTAGTATTGCAGGACGTCATCTCGCTTAGAACTTAGTACTTAGTATCATTAGATGTAGTACTGTATGGGGGCAAGGGGCCTGCAATATAGATAATGAAAATAAATTAAATTTACGTTTATATTTATTTTCTATATTCATATTTATATAAGAACTTCATTATGTTAATTTGCTTCATTGTTTCGAATTCGGTCATCAAAAATTGCATGACATACTACCAACACAATTCAGCCATGCTACATTACATGACATATACCACCAACACAATTCAGACATGCTACATTGCATGACATATACCACCAACACAATTCAGACATGCTACATTGCATGACATACTACCAACACAATTCAGCCATGCTACATTACATGACATATACCACCAACACAATTCAGACATGCTACATTGCATGACATACTACCAACACAATTCAGACATGCTACATTGCATGACATACTACCAACACAATTCAGCCATGCTACATTACATGACATATACCACCAACACAATTCAACCATGCTACATTGCATACCATTAGGTAACAACAACAACAACAACAACAACAACAACAACAACAACAACAACAACAACAACAACAACAACAACAACAACAACAACAACAACAACAACAACAACAACAACAACAACAACAACAACAACAACAACAACAACAACAACAACAACAACAACAACAACAACAACAACAACAACAACAACAACAACAACAACAACAACAACAACAACAACAACAACAACAACAACAACAACAACAACAACAACAACAACAACAACAACAACAACAACAACAACAACAACAACAACAACAACAACAACAACAACAACAACAACAACAACAACAACAACAACAACAACAACAACAACAACAACAACAACAACAACAACAACAACAACAACAACAACAACAACAACAACAACAACAACAACAACAACAACAACAACAACAACAACAACAACAACAACAACAACAACAACAACAACAACAACAACAACAACAACAACAACAACAACAACAACAACAACAACAACAACAACAACAACAACAACAACAACAACAACAACAACAACAACAACAACAACAACAACAACAACAACAACAACAACAACAACAACAACAACAACAACAACAACAACAACAACAACAACAACAACAACAACAACAACAACAACAACAACAACAACAACAACAACAACAACAACAACAACAACAACAACAACAACAACAACAACAACAACAACAACAACAACAACAACAACAACAACAACAACAACAACAACAACAACAACAACAACAACAACAACAACAACAACAACAACAACAACAACAACAACAACAACAACAACAACAACAACAACAACAACAACAACAACAACAACAACAACAACAACAACAACAACAACAACAACAACAACAACAACAACAACAACAACAACAACAACAACAACAACAACAACAACAACAACAACAACAACAACAACAACAACAACAACAACAACAACAACAACAACAACAACAACAACAACAACAACAACAACAACACCAACAACAACAACAACAACAACAACAACAACAACAACAACAACAACAACAACAACAACAACAACAACAACAACAGTACAGCCCAATCCTTTCTGTTACCAACTCACCCGCACTGCTGGCTTGCGTCATGGCAACGCCCCCTTGGGGCGTGGCTTCTTCGACGTAGACAATTCTACCCTGAGCTGTGTATTTCTTACTTATTATTGCACAGCACCACATGAGAAAAAATAGTCCAGAAAGACTTCCAAACACAATACCAACAATGGCTCGAGCGCTCAGTTCAGTTTCGCTATATTTGATGGTGAAACACATCAGATGCATTAGCTATTATTTTGTACAACGTAATTATTACTCATACATTATGATCACGTGCAATTTTATATTACTTCTTTGTTAAACTATGGCCAAGGAATAGCACGACTGAGAGTAGTACGTCTAAGAGTAGTACGTCTAATAGAAGTACGACTAAGAATAGTACGACTAAGACTAGTACGACTAAGAGTAGTAAGACTAAGAGTAGTTTGACTAAGAGTAGGAGGACTAAAAATAGTACGACTAAGAACAATAGGACTAAGAACAGTACTAAGAAGGATACGAAAAATAACAGTAGACTAAGAAAAGTACGACTAAAAATACTTTGACAAGAATAAGAATAGTTCCACTGAGTTTAGTACAGCTAAGAATATTTCAACAAAGAATAGTGCGACTAATATTAGAGCGACTAATTGTGGAACGACTAATAGTTATACGACTAAGAATGTTATGACTAAGAATAGTACGACAAAGAATAGTGTACCTAAGAATAGACCGACTCAGAACAGAATGAATAAGAATAATATGGCCAAGAATAGTATGATTACTACTCAAGTCAAAGATTACTACTCTTGTCAAAGATTACTACTCAAGTCAAAGATTACTACTCTTGTCAAAGATTACTACTCAAGTCAAAGATTACTACTCAAGTCAAAGATTACTACTCAAGTCAAAGATTACTACTCAAGTCAAAGATTACTACTCAAGTCAAAGATTACTACTCAAGTCAAAGATTACTACTCAAGTCAAGCCTACCACTGAAGTCAGAGACTACTACTCGAGTCAAAGACAACTTCTCAAGTCAAGGCTACCTACTCAAGTAAAGACTACTTACTCAAGTCAAAGCTACTTCTAAAGTGAATACTACTTACTTAAGTCAAGGCTATTACTCAAGTCAAGGCTTCTACTCAAGTCAATGATTATACTCAAGTCAAAAACTACTACTCAAGTCAAAAACTACTACTCAAGTCAAGGTTACTACTCAAGTCAAGGCTAATACTCAAGTCAAAAGTCAAGGCTATTATACATGTCAAAGACTACTACTCAAGTCAAGGCTACCACTTAATGACTCAAGGCTTTGACTAAGAATAGTGCAACTAAGAAAAGTACGTCTAAGAATAGTATGTCTAAGAATAATATGACTAAGTTCAGTATCACTAAGAATAGTATGGCTAAGAATAATATGACTAAGTTCAGTACCACTAAGAATAGTGTGGCTTAGAATAATATGACTAAGTTCAGTACCACTAAGAATAGTGTGGCTTAGAATAATATGACTAAGTTCAGTATCACTAATAATAGTATGGCTAAGAATAATATGCTTGAGTGTATTCATTCTGAGCTTCAGGTCAAAGGTCGTAAGATATCTGATGGTGACCACGGAATTAAAGTATCCAATCTCACATGTCCTATTTCTATGAATTTTCTGAAGATGAGCTTTGAATTGAAATGACAAGGATGAGAATGCAACACATTTTTATCTCGACAAATCCAAAGACGGATTCATTGACATTTGACATTTTGAATGACAAAATTACTGAGGTGTTTCTATCTTCGTACGCATGACATTCTATAGTAAGTATATACGCACCAGCAGCTCATGCTAGTTGAAGTACGCCAACTGCCACTGTCACACTCAAATTTCAACTTTTGAAAGTCAGCGTGATGGTATTCAGTGCAAGTCTCACCAGTAACGGGGACAGCTGAAAACAATGAATTGTTTGTTAATAACTGGTAACATTGTTACATCCTACTGCTACATCGTACTGCTACATCGTACTGCTACATCGTACTGCTACATCGTACTGCTACATCGTACTGCTACATCCTACTGCTACATCCTACAGCTACATCCTACTGCTACATGCTACTGCAACATTCTTCTGCTAGATCCTACTTCTAAATCCTACTGCTACACCCTACTGCTACACCTTACTGCTACATCCTAATGCCACATCCTACTACTACATACTACTGCTACATCCTATTACTACACCCTACTGATATACCCTATAGCTAAATCCAACTACTTCATCATACTGCTACATCCTACTGCCACATCCTTCTTTTTAAAAACAACTTTTTCTTTAATCGATCTTACGTTTTGATATCACAATATCCTACTAATCACTTCGTTAACTACGTGTTTGAATTAATCGTTTTTTCGTTATGATTTACGATTATAAACGCTTCTATTTATTTCATATTAATAAATTTAAACTTAAGACATTAAAAATGTTTCCCCTTATTTTACTTTCACATTTAAATTGGACATAGTCTTTATTTTTTTTTTTTTTTGTTTTAAGAAATGTACTAATAAATATAAAAAAACAAAAAAATAAAAATATTATTTACACTCTAAACCAAGGTTAAGAGAAATTTTTTTTTTTTTTTTTTTTTTAAATTGGACATAGTCTTTATTTTTTTTTTTTTTTTTGATTTAAGAAATGTACTAATAAATATAAAAAAACAAAAACATGAAAATATTATCTACACTCTAAACCAAGGTTCAGCGAAATTTTTACCTATTACCCCAAAATATTTTTATTTGACTCCATTGCTCCGACCACTGCTTTAAATAATATTTTAAACATGCTGAAAAATATTTTGAAATAATTTATAAAGTAAAATATTAAATAATTGATTATGTTTAAATAAAGTGGAAGAAACACGTTTTAAATAAAAAAGGAAATAACTACAAAATATTCTTCTAAATAGCCTTACAGGTGTACAAGCGATAGATTCTATGTCACCTGGCGAGAGAAGAGACACTCGATTCTTAAATGTATCCTGAACGCGCGCCAGGAACAGAAATGCCGTGTGCCTGAAACTCAGGGGTTCTTCTTATGGAAATGATATCAGCCAGTGGCCTTAACCTTCTGTAGAGATAAAGAATTCGTTTTAGAGCTTGGAACCACATTGATTTTTCAGAGAAATGAAACCCAAATTTTTTGTTGTTGTTGTTCCCAGCCAGTTCCCACTATTCTCTTTAGCGCCCTCCGACCCAATACGCCCCCACCCCCAAATATTAAAATAAAAATAAAAATAAAAATAAATTCCATTACAATCCACCCACCTGACTACTCTTGTACCCCCTTTTACTGTGTTGATCTCTAACTCTGACGAAATGTTGTCACTTTACTCAATCACTAAACTTGTTAAGAAGCTTCTTCTTCTTTTAAAAAATTTTTTTTTATTAAATCCTGCAAATTATTTTGTTCGTGTGGTTTCTGGCTGGCAAAAAAAAAAAAATAATAAAATCGGCTACTTGACCCACTTCTTGTGAAACTATCGAGCTGAAACTTAGCACATAGACTCGTTGCCAATGACAACGCATTCTTTCAAATTTTCAGCCCCCAATCCCCCAACTCCCATCCCACAAAAAAAATAAAAAAATAAAAAAATAAATAAAATATCGCAAGTGCGTTTGGTGCGTAACATGTTTTTTCTGTGAACTAGTTGGTGCAATAAATCTGTGAACTAGTTGGTGCAATAAATCTGTGAACTAGTTGGTGCAATAAATCTGTGAACTAGTTGGTGCAATAAATCTGTGAACTAGTTGGTGCAATAAATCTGTGAACTAGTTGGTGCAATAAATCTGTGAACTAGTTGGTGCAATAAATCTGTGAACTAGTTGGTGCAATAAATCTGTGAACTAGTTGGTGCAATAAATCTGTGAACTAGTTGGTGCAATAAATCTGTGAACTAGTTGGTGCAATAAATCTGTGAACTAGTTGGTGCAATAAATCTGTGAACTAGTTGGTGCAATAAATCTGCAGTGTAAAAAGTGGGTGGGTCATTTGAATATGAATATAATTCAGGGGCTTGAAAAAAATGTGCTGTTGTGAGCCTTGGGTGGGAAGGGGGGGGGGCGGGAGGACACTAATTGGGATTCTTACAAAGTACTTGTATGCATGTCTTGTCAAATTTTCACCACATTTCATGACATTCATATATCAAGAAATTTTAACGAGCAACTGTGTTTTTAGTGGCTGTTTAATTTTAAAATTTGTCAATCTTAAATTATGCCACGTTAATTTCCGAGTCAGCTTTTAGTGTAGCTAATCTCCCATTTAAATCTCTGTCAGTTAACCTTTCAGCTAGTCTCTTTCCCTTCAAAAACCTTATCGCCTCTACATTCTGCCTTTACTTCCCCTTCTAGTATATATTTTTTTTTATCTGTCCTATCTTCCTGTTTTAATCTAATCAACTAGTCACTGGCGTTTAAAATAATCTCTTTCCCTTCATATTGGGGGACATGAATGGAAAGATATTATTTCCTGGTTCTGTTCCTCCTTTGACGTAACCTTAAGTTTTAAATTTTAATAACCGTTATTATTGTAATATTTATGTCTTATATTCTGTCTTAAATGCGGTACAAAGCAAAATTTTCAAAATTATAATGGGGAATTCAACATTTAAAAAAACAATATCTAGAAATAAGCGTCTAATAGTATAAAAAGGGAAAAATAATATCAGTTAACATTGTCTTGGATGCAAAATAAACAAATACAATCCACTAATCCACTGCTGGTTTTGATTTGACCAAACGTAAACATTTTTGGGTACAGTGGTCGTGTCTTTTTGTCTTCTCGGAGGAGTGGGAAAAAAAGAGGGGGGAGGGGGGGCTATAAGAAGATCTTTATTTAGACTTAGTTTGGTCGATACAATTGTAACACTTTAAAGGACGCACAAATTTAATTGTAGCTTTTGAGTGATACAATTTTTAAAACGAACGGTGGTCATGGTTCAGCACTCAACTTTTGCCAGTTACCAGGAACTGTCGTCTTGGTTCAGCACTCAACTTTTGCCAGTTACCAGGAACTGTCGTCTTAGATCAGCACTCAACTTTTTGCCAGTTGCCAGGAACGGGTCAGTAGGGTTAGAACGATTTGGCTTGAGACTCGCTGTACTTTGGTTCTGACTTCTTACAATTATTGAAGTCAAAATGAAGGATCCAGTTTTGTGATTCCTGACAATAGGTTCTCATCAGTCTAAACTGAACGGGAGAACACAAGAAGATATGATAGTAAATAAAGCTGCCCCATGACCTGACAGTGTGGACCCTTGACCTGTCAGTGTTGCCCCTTGACCTTGTAGGGTTGACGCTTGACCTGATTAGTGTTGTCCTTTGACCTGTAGTATTGTCTCTTGACTCGGTAGTGTTATTAAATGCATTATTTTTGTTGTTCACAAATCTTAACGTTGTTTTATATATTTTGTTTACAGATTTCAGATTTCAGATTTCAGATTTCGGATTTCAGATTTCAGATTTCAGATTTCAGAAAAAAAAAAACAAAAAAAAAAAAAACAACAAAACCACCCCCCAAAAAAAAACAAAAAAAACCAACAATTTAGAAACAGATATTGCACCGTACCGCCAATACAACAACAACATCACCAAACACCCCGCATGTGTCTAATTTGCGGGGCCCTCTTCTTTTAAATTGTCAAACATAACTGGATGAGCTCCGTCAACCAACTTCCTTTGTTTTCCTTGAAGACTCACGAGCTCGCATACCACCTCGCTTTGATTTCATCACTTGTCTGACACCAACGTGTACCTGGATTGAATTTCTTTTAACGCTAAATCAATATCAGTTTTAAACTGATCATAAAAAGAACAGTTAATTTATCATTTCAAATGTCCATTTTAAAGTAAGATTCTTTACGTTAAGTTTTAACAGTAGTGTAAAAAAATAATGGCAACATCTGATGAACTAAGTATCGTCCAGTGCATGGGGGAGACATTTAACCAAGCCAGAAACAAACATGGACTGAACCGCGCAGGTGTTTGTGAGCAGAGTCATACACTTTACCCATCTTCCTGGGGTCGTGATTGGAGTAGCCTGTTCTAAGGATAAATTATACCACTAATTACCTCATGAAACTGCTGTTCATCTTTACACCAGCTAAGGCCAACGATAAATACGTGACCTATGAACTCTGAACTCGTTCGCTAACATTCATCTCTAACATCGCATGCGCAGACTTAAAACATTGGCGCATGGGACATTCATTTATTGTAAGGTTTTCATAGGGAACAAAATATTGAAGCCCCGAAAGAAACACCTAGCCAGGTTTTCATGAATTTATTTCGTTTCGGGGTATTTTAGTTTTCATGGCCCGTCTCCGGGTCTTTGCCGGGTATTTTTTATTTTTGTGGCCCAGTACCGGGTCTTAGCCGGGTATTTTGTTTGCGTGGCCGGTTCCGGGTCTTTGCCGGGTATTTTTGTTTTATGGCCCTGTCCCGGGTTTTTCCGGTTATTTTTTTTATTTTTGTGCTTCAGTACCGGGTCTTTGCCGGGTATTTTTGTTTTCGTGGCTCGGTACCGGGTCTTTGCCGGGTGTTTTTGTTTTCGTGGCCCTGTACCGAGTCGTTACCAGGCGTTGGGGAAAGCCTGCAATACACAATCGACATTTCATAAAGTAATAAACTACATGCAATACACAATACATACAACACACATGATATAGATCATACAATACACAGTACATACAACACACATGATATAGATCATACAATACACAGTACATACAACACACATGATATAGATCATACAATACACAATACATACAACACACATGATATAGATCATACAATACACAGTACATACAACACACATGATATAGATCATACAATACACAGTACATACAACACACATGATATAGATCATACAATACACAATACATACAACACACATGATATAGAGCATACAAAACAAATACAAAAAGAATGAATTCAATTACCACATAGAACGTACACAACATACAACATAAGATAAATATACTCTGTGCAATAAGATAGCAACATGAGCTACATATACTCAGTGCAATAAGATAGCCACATCAGCTACATATACTCAGTACAATAAGATAGCCACATCAGCTACAAATACTCAGTACAATAAGATAGCCACATCAGCTACAAGTACTCAGTACAATAAGATAGCCACATCAGCTACAAGTACTCAGTACAATAAGATAGCCACATCAGCTACAAATACTCAGTACAATAAGATAGCCACATCAGCTACAAGAACTCAGTACAATAAGATAGCCACATCAGCTACAAGAACTCAGTACAATAAGATAGCCACATCAGCTACAAGAACTCAGTACAATAAGATAGCCACATCAGCTACAAGTACTCAGTACAATAAGATAGCCACATCAGCTACAAGTACTCAGTACAATAAGATAGCCACATCAGCTACAAGTACTCAGTACAATAAGATAGCCACATCAGCTACAAGTACTCAGTACAATAAGATAGCCACATCAGCTACAAGTACTCAGTACAATAAGATAGCCACATCAGCTACAAGTACTCAGTACAATAAGATAGCCACATCAGCTACAAGTACTCAGTACAATAAGATAGCCACATCAGCTACAAGTACTCAGTACAATAAGATAGCCACATCAGCTACAAGTACTCAGTACAATAAGATAGCCACATCAGCTACAAGTACTCAGTACAATAAGATAGCCACATCAGCTACAAGTACTCAGTACAATAAGATAGCCACATCAGCTACAAGTACTCAGTACAATAAGATAGCCACATCAGCTACAAGTACTCAGTACAATAAGATAGCCACATCAGCTACAAGTACTCAGTACAATAAGATAGCCACATCAGCTACAAGTACTCAGTACAATAAGATAGCCACATCAGCTACAAGTACTCAGTACAATAAGATAGCCACATCAGCTACAAGTACTCAGTACAATAAGATAGCCACATCAGCTACAAGTACTCAGTACAATAAGATAGCCACATCAGCTACAAGTACTCAGTACAATAAGATAGCCACATCAGCTACAAGTACTCAGTACAATAAGATAGCCACATCAGCTACAAGTACTCAGTACAATAAGATAGCCACATCAGCTACAAGTACTCAGTACAATAAGATAGCCACATCAGCTACAAGTACTCAGTACAATAAGATAGCCACATCAGCTACAAGTACTCAGTACAATAAGATAGCCACATCAGCTACAAGTACTCAGTACAATAAGATAGCCACATCAGCTACAAGTACTCAGTACAATAAGATAGCCACATCAGCTACAAGAACTCAGTACAATAAGATAGCCACATCAGCTACAAGTACTCAGTACAATAAGATAGCCACATCAGCTACAAGAACTCAGTACAATAAGATAGCCACATCAGCTACAAGTACTCAGTACAATAAGATAGCCACATCAGCTACAAGTACTCAGTACAATAAGATAGCCACATCAGCTACAAGAACTCAGTACAATAAGATAGCCACATCAGCTACAAGAACTCAGTACAATAAGAGCAAAACACGCTACTTACACAGATTAAAAAAAGATGTTTAAACTGATTACAAACTCCGATTTAGCTTCAACCAAAAGACGAGCGACGATGTTTTATACACTTCACTTCAGACCAGGGCGTTTCCTAACCAGGGGTGCCCGCACCCCGTGGCGATGCAGGCGTAAGCTTCAGCATTGTTAACCGTGAGGGTGCGGTAAAATATGTTTTGAAATCGAGATGGGGGGTGCGCGAAAATGTTTTGAACTCAAGAGGAGATGAGTCGCTGCACAAAGTTTAAGAAACCGCTACTGTTGACAGTGTATACATATTTATCAGCTTGGACAGGTACGTTGTAAAAAAGTTTAGGCGCTTATCAAATGTTTATTTATTGAATTAGTAGTAACACAATGACGACAGCACGCAACCTGTGAATGCTTGAGCCAAAGACACCAGCAGCTTAATTTTAGATAAACTTCCTTTATGAAAGGCAATAGCGTAACAGAGAAAGCATATTGTAATAGTCGTAGTAACAACAGATTTCACCGCGGGAAGAGTCATTGTCATATTTTTACCAGAAAGCGTTCGCCAGTAGCGAAGCCAAGTGTTGAAGCTAATGGGAGCGAATAATTTCTTTTTTTAAATTAAAAAATGCCCACAAACCAAAATAATAAGTCAAACAAATAAAATCGATTATCATTATACATGTTTTATTATTGTATTCGAACTTTGTAAGTCAAAGTAAGGTTGCGTAGAAGCTCACGAGTCTTGAATGAAATCAAAGTAAGGTTGTTTAGGGGCAAATATGTTTTCAATTACAATCAAGGTAATCTTGTGTAGGAGCACATGCGTCTTGAATTAAATCAAAGTATCCTTGTGTAGGAGCACACATACCCTGAGACGTTATCATAAAGTTATGACCACCGCTGATATAGACAAATTCCGGGATCATTGTGACACGACAACACCACAATTGGTCTGATTACAATAGTGAACCAGGAAGTTCGTACAGTGTGACCAGAGCTATAATAACATATCTTTGTTGCGAACGATTCTTTATGTCAAACGGAAATCTTTTGTAGCGATTGATCGAATCTGCAATCAATATTTGTGAACATTTTAGGAATCAGTAACTTTTTGGGGCCGAACTTATTTTAAAAAAGATAAAAAAATTATTTAACTGCTAATAAATCCAAGTTTCTATACTAAGTCTGTCATTGTAGTCTATAATGTTATTGTAGAAAATACTTAAAACAAAAATAACGGTTAAAAAAGAATATTAATAGTATTTTTTTTTCTGCATCTGCTTGAATAAATAAGCTTATTAACAAAGGAATGTTTGATTTCAAATTGAAATATTGCTCCAGAAGCGTTTAAATGGATTTTTAAAAAAAAATATAGTAATCAAAATATCCTTTTTTTATTAAATCAATCATTAAAAAAAAAATTTTTTTTTTGCACCAATGGTTCTCAAAGTCTGCGTTACCAATCCCCACATTTCTTTTGCTGCCCACGGATACTACTTGTGAGCTAAGTGCTATTTTTTATTTAATTCCATACCATTTTTTCTGTTGTTTTGTTCGCTGACGAAGGCTTTCTGCCGACACGTTTGTTGTTTTGTTGCGCTACTTTTTTAAAAAGTTTAACCCAACTTTGTTTTACTAATTTTATGGTGGGTGGGTGGAAATCTCCAAAGGGAGGCGATAAAATGCTCAGTATATTTAAGGGGCGCTGGGACTACTTTGGGTTACGTTGGTGGATTGTATCAGAAGTTGTTTTTTTTTGTGTGTTGAAAATTACAATTATATAAACTTAGACAAGATGTTTTACAATTATAGGATTATTGAGGGTCCTTAAAAAAAGTCATGAATAGACATCAGTCAAAGATTTCAAAGAGTCATAAATAGACTGCAGTCAAACAATATAAGATTCATGCAAAGGCAACAGTCAAACAGACTAAGACTCCTGCTAAGACATAAGTCAAATATTAGAATAGTCACAAATAGATCATAGACAAACAATAAAATAGTCATGAATAGACATCAATATAAAAAAAGAAGAGTCACAAATAGAATTATACAAACAAATCGAAGGACTATTAAGAGCTAGAAAAACAAACACTGCGTTTAATCTCTTATACATATTTTGCTTCTGGTATGTCCTGCTTCCTCTTCACAATTGCCCACCCCCCCCCCCCCCACCTCAATTCCCCCCCCCCCCACTAAACATGTTGTATATTAATGATACTGAGTGAAAATAGAGGTCACGCAGCGAGCTCCATACGTGACGGTTGAACTCAGGTAAAAAAGTGAATTGTTTTCCTTCTTTTATATTAATTCAGAAAGAGCCACGGGTATGGTGTAGGACTGTCTGTAGGCCTATAGTTTAAATGCTGGCAGGTAGGGTGCAGGACTGCCTGTAGGACTATTGTTTTGAGGTCAATAGGTAGGGTGTAGGACCAAACATTGAAGGAATGACATCCCTTTACTACGCCCACCCAGCGCATGCAGTAAGCCTGACTTAGCGATGTAGAAGTAAGTTGCTATTGTCAAGTGCTTAATCATAATGTTATTTTAGAAAAAGCTCTGATATTAAGCGACACAGTTCATCAATTTATGGCCGAATTAATTCAAATAATAACTTTTTCATTTTTAAATTTCACTTACATATAGCACTATTACATTTTATTGTGTTGTAATCTGCATTATAGAATTGATGCAACTGCATTACTGAATGATATTGCTCTAGGGTAACATAGTGGGGTGGGGGCGCTCGGGATGACTTTACTGTGTCAAGGCGGCGGTGGCCATTAAACAGTTTAAGAACCCCTGTTTTACACCAAAACCAGTGACTGCTATTATTTCGTTATTATTCCTTCCAACACACATTTTCTGTTCTTGTTTTTATGGTACTGATTGGAAAAGTCTTACTTTAAAACTCATTATTAATCTTCTGATTAGCTTGCGGTGGTGGAATCTTGCATCTCAATTTTGATCCACTTCCCGGTAACAACTCTGAAGTTTTGGGGGGACATTAGGTGCATTTATTTTTATTTCGTTATTATTGATTCCAACCCACATTTTCTGTTCGTGTTTTTACCCTCTGTTAAGTTTTTCTGTAGTATGATGGCACTTTTTGGACAAGTCTCTTACTTTAAAACTCATATATTTTATAAGCTTCTGATTAAGGTTGCGTTGTCATTTTCTTTTCTAACCTTGTGGTGGAATCTTGCATCTCAATTTTGATCACAACTGGAAAGGCAGACTCACAGCTGGCAAGGCAGACTCACAGTTGGTAAGGCAGACTCACTGTTGGCAAGGCAGACTCACTGCTGCTGGCAAGGCAGACTCACTGCTGGCAAGGCAGACTCACTGCTGGCAAGGCAGACTCACTGTTGGCAAGGCAGACTCACTGTTGGCAAGGCAGACTCACTGTTGGTACAACAAACACTTTAATAATATACCGTGATCTATAACCCGTTAGATAACTCTAGATAATGAGTGTCATTACAATCGGATCGCTTGATAGCTGGGAAACGTTCGTTCGTGGTTTCACATTGTGTTACTTTAAGACAGAGATTCTATAATAAAGGGTCGTTCGCAAATTACGTCACGCCTAAAAGAAAATTTTCACCCCCCACCCCTGTCAGAAAGTGCACAAATTCTTTACCCCCCCCCCCTCCTTTTAGTGTCACGTCACAGTTAAACAAAAATCGAAACATACATAAAATTTTTATAACTAAACTAAGATTTTCCCCCCACCCCTGTCAGAAAGTGCACAAATTCTTTACCCCCCCCCCCCTCCTTTTAGTGTCACGTCACAGTTAAACAAAAATCGAAACATACATAAAATTTTTATAACTAAACTAAGATTTTATTTTATTTTTCAACATTTTCCCATAGTGGATTAAGATGTGGTATTATTAGAAAACTGTGACGTAAAACGCAAAACAACGAAGTCCTTCCCAAGCCGAATGCATAATGTCCACAACAGTTTTGCATCATTTTTCGATATGTCCAGGAGGTGCGCGCGACAAAGTTTCACGGTACTTATAACACCTGAGGCAATTTCGACCTCAAATTAATGTTTTTTTTTCAAAATTAGAAAATTTTAGAATTTTAAAACAGAAAAAAGTGTGTCGTCACAAGTGTTTGACTCCCAGCTCCCCTTTGTCACAAAGTGTCACAAATTCTCGACACCCCCCTCATCCCAGAGCGTGACGTAATTCGCGAGTGACACCTAATATGTGTTTTCAGGTCTAAGGTAAAAAGAACATTCGTGCTGTCATCCGACAAATATTAAATTGAATGAATTATTGAGGTACCTTTAAAATATGGCAGGACAATATATTTATAAGATATGACTTTACGAAAAATAGTAGCATTAATTTCATTGGGTTATTCAATATATATCTATTATATCACGAAATGCGCCAACAACACGCACATGACACATGGTCCCACGTTGTTTAGGATTGATTCTGTGAAGAGGGACTTAGGTTATTTAAAAGTTTAAGGGTAGAAGATTATGAAAAAGTATAAAGTATTAAAATTATGAACACGTATAAAGATATAAGATTATTAAAAAAGTATAAAAAAAGAAAACTATTAAAAAGTATAAAGATAGAAGATTTATTTGAGGTAAATGCTTCTTTTATCTCTTTGGTGATAAAAAATAGAAAATTTCAGGAGCCATTTTGCCATAGTGTTGTTTCTGACATCTCGTTGAGGTTGGGGGATTTCTTCCTGTGTTCTAGTGTATTTTGTTCAGTAAGTGAAAACTGGATCTCACAGCTGGCAAGGCAGACTCACAGCTGGTGAGGCAGGCTCACAGCTGGCAGGGCAGACTCACTGCTGGCAAGGCAGGCTCACTGCTGGCAAGGCAGACTCACAGTTGGCAAGGCAGAATCACTATTGGCAAGGCAAACTCACTGTTGGCAAGGCAGACTCACTGTTGGCAAGGCAGACTCACTGTTGGCAAGGCAGACTCACTGTTCGCAAGGCATACTCAATGCTTGCAAGGCAGACTCACTGCTGGCAAGGCAGACTCACTGCTGCAAGGCAGACTTATGCTAATGTTAATGTTTTGTTAAATAATTGCATGTTATGGTTTGTAGAATAGTCGTCTAGTTGTTGCTGCATGTTTTGTTTTCGTGACGTATATAGGTATGAGAGATGACGTTGTTGGTTGCTATGGTAATTGGCAGTTAGTGGGTGAGAGATGACGTTGTTGGTTGCTATGGTATTTGGCAGCTAGTGGGTGAGAGATGACGTTGTTGGTTGCTATGGTATTTGGCAGCTAGTGGGTGAGAGATGACGTTGTTGGTTGCTATGGTAATTGGCAGTTAGTGGGTGAGAGATACTGGAATAAAGAATACACGCTTTGGATTATATTGTTGAATTGAAAAAACAAATCAAATATTGATCTTTGTGTCGTAACTAATTAACCCTAGATTTCCCCGAGGCTTTTGAACTACTTTTACAATTAGCAGAAATATAACGTTGTTGACAGTTTCCTTAACGTTTTACTGCAGGAGAATATTTTGAATATGTGCTATTCTAATTTTTAAAAAATATGATTTCGATAGTTTCTTGACTAGTCCGCTGTATAAAATGGAATTGGTTATTATTTGGAATGAGAGTCAAAAATGAAAATTCATATTTTATATGAACAAACCTGATTCCGTAGCTTAGGGTTTTAGCTTATGGGTAGTGAAAGAGACATACCCTAAGTAATATGTCTCTGGTATACCCTAAGTAATATGTCTCTGGTATACCCTAAGTAATATTTCTCTGGTATACCCTAAGTAATATTTCTCTGGTATACCCTAAGTAATATTTCTCTGGTATACCCTAAGTAATATTTCTCTAGTATACCCTAAGTAATATGTCTCTAGTATACCCTAAGTAATATGTCTCTAGTATACCCTAAGTAATATTTCTCTAGTATACCCTAAGTAATATTTCTCTAGTATACCCTAAGTAATATTTCTCTAGTATACCCTAAGTAATATTTCTCTAGTATACCCTAAGTAATATGTCTCTAGTATACCCTAAGTAATATTTCTCTAGTATACCCTAAGTAATATTTCTCTAGTATACCCTAAGTAATATTTCTCTGGTATACCCTAAGTAATATTTCTCTAGTATACCCTAAGTAATATGTCTCTAGTATACCCTAAGTAATATTTCTCTAGTATACCCTAAGTAATATTTCTCT
>CAXITT010000090.1:1421354-1434844 GCA_964033795.1 Lymnaea stagnalis | reverse complement strand
CCCCCCCCCCCCGAAACAAAACTATGTCCAACATTAAATCAACTGGCCCTGCTGGTACTGCCCCCCCCTCCCCCCGCACCGAAAAATCTGAAGTGCCCCACCCGGGGAGGGGGGGGGGAATTCCTGAAATAATCACTGCAGGCGAAAAGCATTTTTAGTTCTCAATGCGTTATTAGTTATTATTATTTTTTAAAATCTTAAAACTTATAAAAGTTTTCCACGTGCTGTTTCAGTTTGTCATTTGGAATATTTCTAAACACGACCCGACTTTACAATCACCACATTAAAAAAATCAAGATATAAAAGTTTTTGATTATCTATACCTAGAAAAAGAAAATAAACTCCTTTGATGTTGTGTGGGTTTTTTTTATGGTTGTATTTTTGTTTTGTTGAACATATCAAAGGGAACAAAGTCATGTAAAGATGTCATATAAAGAATTTAGTCATCATCTCCCTTTAAATGAACTATAATAATTTTGTATCTCAGACTTCTCTATAAATAATAAAAATTAAACAGCATGAGCATATTTTTACAGCAACAGTGCAATAGCAGGTGATAGTGATAACTCATGTGAGTGAGAAATATTCAAATCAAGAATTTGCACACGACTCCCTCGAGTGGAACACAGATAGCTGATTAAATATACCAACGTTAAGCTGTAAAATATATAGGAAATAACAATATGACGTCATCTCTTTTAGTACTAAGTAGTCATAAAATGTAGTGTTTTGTATGACGTCATCATGCTTAGTACTTGGTGACATACGCCGTAGTACTGTATGGGGGCACTTGGCCTGCAATATAAATAACACAAATAAATGGGATTTACATTGTGTATAATTATTTCAGTATGTCATTCTGCTTCAATGTTTCTAATTCAGTCATTAAACATTGCATGAAATATTACTATAAACATAATTGAGTCATCAAAAATTGCATGACATATACTAAAAATCATTTCAGACATGCTTCATTGCGTACCATTTACATATCATCTGGGAACATCGCTGGCATTTTTGAAAAAAAATGTATTATACCAGTCATGAACTGACCTGGAGTGCCAGCTTGTGTCCTAAACTCACCTGCAGTGCCACCTTGTGACATCATGCCACTAGTTTGTGTCATGGCAGCGCCTCCTTGGGCCGGTGATCCTAGAACGTTGACACTTCTTGTCGGAGCTGTGCATTTCTTACGTATCAACACAATGGCGACTATGAGAATCATTAATCCAAAAACAGAACCAAACGCAATGCCAAAAATGGCTCCAACGTTGAACACAAATGACCCAGTACTGCTGTCGTTGCCGTAGGAGGAGATGAAATGGAAACAGAGTGCATAAGTTTGATAGTGTTTGCCGTGAGTTGTGATTTTATAAACAGTATGTACTTTCAGATAATACGCACTATTCATCAATGTGGATCATGCACTAATTATTAAAAATGCTTTTTATCCCTCTTCATTATTTAAAGAGATAATAATTAAATTATTTATTTAAAAAACGCAGCCATTGATAAATGCTAAAATGAGAATAATTGAAAGTAGTTGAAATAAGGAAACGGTTTTATTTGGGTGGTTGTCAATACATGTTTGCCAAGGCACTTTTAATTGTTTCTCCCTTTAAATGTGGACATTTGAAGTTAATCATTTGGTTTGTCCTTTCTTTCTTTCTTTCGCCATACTATGTCTCAAGTAGTTTGTGGAAATGAGTTAAATTTGTATGATTTAAATCTAGAATGAATTTAATGAAAATGTGAACGGTTACAGTAAGAGTTGCCTCATTGTTTGTACAGAAATATGAGTTCCCATCTACTGATATCTTAATCATTCAATGCAAGGGAACCAAAATCTGCCACTGATTACGGGTCATTAGGGGTCGTTCGTAAATTAAGTCATTCTAAAAATGACGTTTTAGGAACCCCCCCCCCTCCCTCCCCCGTAGTGTCACGTCACACCTAAAAAAAGTCAAAACATACAAAAAATTTTCATGACTAAACTATGATTTTATTTTATTCTTTAATATGTTCTCCCATAATAGATTAAGATGTAGTATTATTCGAAAACTGAGTTTCATGGCACCTATAGTACCTGAGGCAATTTTGACCTCAAATTAATGTTTTTAAAATTAATTAAAATAAAAAAATTATCTTCAAAATTAGAACATTTTAGATTTTAAAAAAAATTTGACGTCACAAATTCTCGACCCCCCTCCCCCCTGAGCATGACGTAATTTGCGAACGACCCCCCCCCCCAATCTCATTATTCCCTTAGTACTCAGGCCTGGAATCTGACATAATATTTAAAGATAAATTAAAATTAATTAAAATAAAAAAATTATCTTCAAAATTAAAACATTTTAAATTTTAAAAAAAATTTGACGTCACAAATTCTCGACCCCCCCCCCCCCTGAGCATGACGTAATTTGCGAACGACCCCCCCCCCCAATCTCATTATTCCCTTAGTACTCAGGCCTGGAATCTGACATAATATTTAAAGATAAATAATTATTGCCCACTTTGTAGAAATAAATGATTCTAAATTACTTAAGAATAATTTTAAATGAGCTCCATGTTTTTAATATTGATATCTCACGCCCCCTTTTTGGCGGGTTTCGTACTTGGCAATGACATTGGGATAAACGTAAGATGTCTATGTTATACAATGTCATTTATTATGGCTATGCCATTACACGGTTGTTGCTATTTAACGAAAGTGTTAAACTACAAATAATATGTTATAGATAATAATATTTCAAACAAAATAGTAGATCCTTTTTTTTTAAAAAAAGGTACATTTATTAGTTAGCCATTAATCAAAGCTAATAATTCTCTAAAAACGTTGATAAAAAGAGTTAAGAATTTTAAAAGGGACATAACTGAATGGTATGAAAATGAATGAGGGGTCTCCAGGCTGTCTATCCTGGTACCAATGTAGTGTTAAAAGCTCGTTCAAAGGGCACACAATGGCGTATTGAGTAAATAAAACACTGTTTCAAAGATTACCTCCCTCTCTCCCTCCCCCTTCTCTCCCCATTCCTAGCTCCTCGTTCTCTCTCCCCCCTCTCTCTCGCCCCTCCCCCCCCCCTAATAGAGCAGTGGTTCTCAACCTTCCTAATGCCGCGACCCTTTAATACAGTTCATCATGCTGTGTTGACCCCCAGCCATAAAATAATTTTCGTTGCTACTTCATAAATATATGTTTTCTCATGGTGTTAGGCGATCCCTGTGTAATGGTCGTGAACAACAGGTTTAGAACCGCTGCTATAGAGTGTCTTATCAAGGAGAGACACTTTCTACAAGTGAATATTTTTATATCGCGACTTCACATAAGAAATTTATTTTTTCATAAACATGATGACTTTTTCATTAATAAAACACATCTGTGTGCAACAGGATACACTAATGTACCCAATATCAGAGCGTATCATGGGGAAAATATTTACAATAAGTAATTAAACAACCCTTACAATCAAAGTTTTTCGTATACATCTTTAATGTACCTTTTATTATTTTATTTTATATTAATATTCTAATGACCCTCCCGCTTTTACACCGCAGATTTATGTAACCAACTATTTCAGAAAAAAAAAAAAAAATTAAGAACCAAACGCATTTGCGAAAAATAACAAAAAAAAAAAAAAAAATTACCAACAAACCAAATTAAAAAAAATAAACAAAAAAAAAAAAAAAAGACAAAAAAAAAACAACAACCTCATTTAGCGCAGTTATGGGGAATTTTTTTTTTGGTGGAATCAGTGACATCAAATGTCCTTCATATTCCGCTTGAAAAACAGTAACACACTGATTTTTGAGAGTTGGGGGCTAAAAGGATTGGCTGAAAATTTGAAAGAATGTGTTGTTATTGTCATGGAGACGATGTGCCAAGTTTCAGCTCGATAGGTTGACGGGAAGTGGATCAATGGGCTGTCCGAAGAACTTGAACAAAAGTTAAGTTGATATAAAGGATTTGAAAATGGTATTTTTTTGTTTTTAGAGGCTCACATTATGTTAAGACTAAGTTAAAAAAAAAAAAAGAACCGTTATACTATGACAACCTAACATACCAGGAATATATCCTAGTGATATTGCTATATCCTGCTAACTCAGTGGTCGGCAAACTCATGAGCCTAAAGAGCCGAAAGTCAGCAGCAGGACGATTAAACAATTTTTGAGAGCCAAATTTATTTTCAAGAACTTGTCAAGAACCATGTTTTTCGGAGTCAAACACAATTTGTGGCCAGCTGGCCGAGCCTCGCTGAGGTCGCTAAAGAGTTGGATGCGGCTCGCGAACCGCTGTTTTCCGACCACCGTGCTGTACAATCGCTGTGTTTCAAATGGCAGAATTTGTATTAAACAGTTATAAGAGTGTTGGACTGCGATAAAGCTTTAAAATAGATGAATTAGACACGAACAAAGTGTGTAAATATAACAAAGATATAATAAGCTTTAATAATATTTTTACATTATACACAAGTAGACGTTTCGGCACATGCCTTCATCAGTACAACAACGAATCATTTAAACAAGTATAATTTCGTATTGCATGTTTGATGGACATGAGATGCGAATGTCTAGATTTATTTAAAAATCTATAAAGAAAAAAGTCTCCATCTAAACTAATTAATCAGTGTGCTAATGCTTACGATACACAGCAATACTGGTAAGGCGAAGTCCCACAACAGTCATCCGCACAATACTCGGTAGTCCACCTACCATAAGCATGACAATATTCACCACAAACGGCGACAGCAGAAAACCATATTATAGTGTTGATGGCATTTGAATTATTGTACAAGCGACTTGCCTTTAGCAATTCGCCTTTTGTGTTGTTGCACTCTTCGATATGGCGACTACTTCAATTTTCTCTTTACGATTAACTTACGACTACTTCAATTTTCTCTTTACGATTAACTCATGACTACTTCAATTTTCTCTTTACGATTAACTAATGACTACTTCAATTTTCTCTTTACGATTAACTCACGACTACTTCAATTATCTCTTTACGATTAACTCATGACTACTTCAATTTTCTCTTTACGATTAACTCACGACATTCCTTTGAAATGCGTAACTGACTGCGTTACATTTAATACCACGTTAAACTTTCAATGAGAAATTAGGACATTTGTTAAGAAAATGTAAACCCAAACAGGCAACCATCACATACAAATTGTTACTCTTTAAAAAAAAAAAAATCACGTTGAGCTTACAGTATTTACTAAGAATTTAAAACATTCAATACTCATTCTAACTTTCTATTTTAACATTATGTTTTAAGATTCTATTTTAACATTCTATTTTAACATTCTATTTTAACATGCTATTTTAACATGCTATTTTAACCTTCTATTTAACATTCTATTTTAACATATTTTAACATTATATCGTAACAAATTTAAAAAAAGTATTTGTAATGATTTTTTTTTTTTAAAGTTAGTAATTGAATAATAAATTTTTAAAAACAACCAAAAAGCAGGATGTCCTCAAGATCTCACCATAGTTTAAGTTTACAAACAAAAGATTTCAAAGACTATGTTTACAAAAAGACATGAACAATATATAAATACCTTGAAGAAGCGCCAGGCACCAAACGACTGTACTTCTATGATCCATGGCAGTCCTCTTATCGAAACGTAATTTGTGACCGCCTGATACTTGAATACTTGCTGGATTTTGCAATCCCATCGATTCCTGCAGACACATTTATGCTCCAACCGGATTAAGCCACACCCTGTAGCTGTTACAACGTTCCTCCTTAAATTGAACCTCTAAAGCCCGTTACCTTATCCTGTTAGCACCACTGCAACACATGTCCATCACAAACACTTGCTAATCCTGTCCTCTTCCACTAAGATCAAACCCCTACCTTACTCTGCCCCAGAACGTCTACCACTCACTCCCATATCCCGTAATACCATTCCCTCAATATACCGCCAGCCACCCCCTTAACACTCTCCTTCATTACACACTTTTATCTTTAACCTTTTCTTTCATTAATAGTGATCTCTTCCGAATAAACCTTTTTACATTCCCCTCCTACATTCCTTACTCATTTACCTACTGCATTCCCTACCTACATTCCCTTCCTGCATTCCCTACTAATTTCCTTACCTACATTCTCTACACCATTCCCTACCTACATTCACAACCATTTTACCTACATTCCCCAACTACCTTCTCTACTGCATCCCCTACACACATTCACTACCCGCTATCCCAAGCCTACCTTCCATACCAATCTTACCTACCCACATTCTCCATATTCATTCCCTACCTTCCTTCCCATTTTACCTTCCTTACCAATCTTCCTTACCTCCCTTCTCTTCATAAACTTCCTACCTCACAACCTCACACTCACCTCCTCATATCATACACTTTTCCTTTTGTTCTAACATTTGTCACCTACATCCACTCCTACTTCTCGATCCATACACCCGCCTTTCCCCTTAATACTTATATAAAAGACTACTATCCATAATCCCCCCCCCCCAAGCTACCTGCCCTACAAAAAAATAATAAATCAAGCTTACAGTTTAGCAGTTGTCATCCACTCTACCATGGCTCAGAAAAAAAAACCAAAGTCATGAGCTTATCAAAATAAGCCTTCGCTCAAACAACTTTGCCCAATGCACACTACTAAAATGCAGGGAGTTCAGACAGGGTACAACACTAAGTAATGATATTTATGTTTACTATTTAATTACATTTTGTGATTTTTTTCAAATTTCTCCCAATGCAATAATTAAGGTTCAACATTGTGCTATTATTGTGATGTTTAGACACTGGACAGTGGAATCATAAGAGGGGGACAAAAATGTTGTCATTTACAAGGAGGGACAAAATCTGGGTACCGGTACATAGCTGCAGGTAACTGTGCTGCCAAGAACAACCGATTCACTGTACGTTATAGAAACAACTATCGTCCGATATCCCTCACTAGCGTCGTCTGCAAATTGTTGGAGCACATAATCGTAAGCTCTGTCATGAAGCATCTTGAAAGCAAAAATATACTCAATGACTGTCAACATGGCTTCCGAGTCAATAGGTCATGTGAGACCCAGCTTCTCGAATTTGTAGAAGACTTGATGACCAATCTGGAGAACCACAAGCAGACTGACGTGCTAGTAATGGACTTCGCAAAAGCATTTGACCGGGTGAATCATAGTTTGCTTCTACACAAACTCCAGATATATGGGATTCAAGGCACCACTAAAACATGGATCTCTAGCTTCCTCAGCCACCGACGCCAAGCAGTAGTGGTGGGCGGTACAAGCTCCTCCTTTGTCAATGTGAAGTCAGGGGTCCCCCAGGGATCAGTCCTGGGCCCCTGTTTGTTCCTAGCATACATTAATGACCTACCGGAGAAACTGACATCACAGGCAAGACTGTTTGCAGATGACACAGCAGTGTATAGGACGATCGCCAACAGATCTGACCAGGACCAGCTACAACAGGATCTCAATCTGTTAGCTGAGTGGGAGATGAGCTGGGACATGGAATTTCACCCTGCCAAGTGCCAGACACTATCAATCTCTAGAAGTTGTACTCCTCTACACTACCAATACAAACTGCACGGCCATATTCTTGAGCAAGTTTCCTCCGTAAAGTACCTGGGTGTTACCATTCAAAGAGAGGTCCGCTGGGACGAGCATATTAACAATGTATGTAACCAAGCAAACCAAGCCTTGGGGTTCTTAAGGCGAAATCTAAAGATTGGCAACTCCTGTGTGAAAGAAAGAGCATATAAAGCCTTTATCCGTCCGATTTTAGATTATGCATCTTCAGTCTGGGACCCATTTACCCAGAAGAGCATTGACAGGTTGGAGGCGGTCCAGCGACGAGCAGCACGCTTTGTCCTAAACCGCTACAGGAATACCTCTAGTGTTGGCAGCATGCTAGAAACACTAGGCTGGTCACCATTGGAGAAACGACGACGACAATCCAGGCTCTCCATGATGTACAAGATAAATAATGGGCTGGTCCACTGTTCCAGTATTAAACAGAAACTCGTCCCTCTCCCCCATAGACAGCGACGAGGCCATGACAGGCAATTCAGGCTCATACCAGCAAGAAGCCAGTATAGGAGCTGCTCATTCCTGCCCAAGACAATCAGGGACTGGAACCATCTTTCAAAAGGAACAGTTGAGGCGACAACACTAGACGCATTTGTGTCTATTGCCTCAAGCCTTCAAACCCCTAGTGCATAATTTCCTCATCACCACCAGTAACAGAAACATTGCAAATCCCATCTACATGCATAGGAGCCAAAATGATCAATAAATTGATCGTGGGCCCTTAAGATATAGAAGAAGAGAACACTTGAGGAAATCTAAAGATGTGAGCTTAGAAAATAATTTCTTCATGGATAACAATAGAGGAATCTCTTGATTCGAAGAAATGTACTATTACATTTCTCTTGGTGTCCTATCGGATACAACATGTCAGCTTGTGTTTTAGTATTACAGTATACATTTGTGTTACTCGTTGTTACTCGGTGAAGAAGGCGTCTTGTCCTCACGTTCGTTGTTTTTTTACGACCTTGTCACATATTTCCTTCTATAAAACATGATTGTAGACTCACCCCCCCAACCCCCCCCCACACACACACACAAAGTTATCATTTTTACATTATTAAAACTAATTTCTCATTTGATATGCTTCTAATGTTCACAATTAATTCAACATTGTGCATCCAAGGTCAAGACCTTCATCAGTTCCTTCAGCTGCGCAACTTTATACAACCTGAACAATATACTTGTTACTTGTTGCGCATCATACAAAAAATTCTATACAGCAAATAGTTAAAAAATAAACATTTGATATAATAGAAACCAGGGGCACTTAAACGTTTTTTTGTTCCACGGACAGCCACATGAAGGCCCTACGGACAGCCACATGAAGGCCCTACGGACAGCCACATGAAGGCCCTACGGACAGCCACATGAAGGCCCTACGGACAGCCACATGAAGGCCCTACGGACAGCCACATGAAGGCTCTGGGCAAATTCTTTAAACAGTTTTTTTTTTTAAATTCATAAAATAAGATTATAACAAGAAAATTTCGCTCACACCTCTGGTACATTTTCAACCAATTCCAAGGTTCCTTTGATCACAGCTTAAGAACCCATGATATAAAGTATTATAATGTGGTCTCCAGGGCGTAGGGACGCTATAACGCCCTGGAAACAATTTCTACGCCCTAATATATGAATTAAAAATTATAAACATTTATTCCAACCCCCTTCCCCTGCCCTCTCTCCTCATCGAGATGAAACGATGAAACGATCTAAGCATAAATATCAAAAATTATGTTAGCATTTCAAAGCCTTACAGAGATCTGTTGACAATTTTAATCTGAAATAATTTAAAGGTTGATATCTCTGTAATCTACTACTCAACTTGATAGTTTATTTAATTTAAATTAAGAACTCATTTGAGATATGCCATAAAACAGCATGGATCGTTAAGATTCTATCAATTTGAATTTGTTCTTGTGCCTAAATCATCTTTAAGATCTATTTTAAACATACTCGAGTTTAAATGTACCAGTACAAACCTACCTTCACCCTGGGGATTAATTACGACAAGTCTTAAGTCATGGGCACACCGGGCAGTTGCCCAGAGTCTCACACTCTTAAGGGACCTCACGCTTCTAAGGTGAATCTCACAACTAGTTTTTTTAAAAATATTATTGTCAAAGAACTTGCATTGTTTAATATAGTTACCAAAAATTTGTTTAATGAAATCGTCAATTAAAAAAGTCCAGTGATTTATTTTGTGGTGTGTGATGCCCAGGGTGTGCATGTAACATTTATCATAGTTAAAAGAGTATAATACTAAAATAGGCGCCAAATTTCATTAATAAGTAATTTATACGACGAGAGATTCAGTAATATGAAATTATAAATAAACCTTTCAATCTACTGACATTTTGGGAAATTTTTACTGATTCAACAACCCTCAGATAATTCACATATTAATAAATAAATGATAGCTTTTGTTAACATCTCTCATCTTCTTTACATAATAATGCAATTTATATAAAAATATTTTCATAACGCTAGTGTCACTAGAATAGCTTGTTTATGGGGCCTCAGTGCACTCCTTTTCCCAGGGCCCCCGTAGCAGTTAAGACGACCATATATCCAGTGGTGTAGGAAGGGAGGCATCTTCTTCTTTATTATGAGGGACATTATTTTCGGGCAACTACAAAGTTTTTTTCGCACAAGTTTTGGACCTGCACAGGTGTCATTAACAATAGCTACACCATTATATTTGTCAGTGATAAAACATTGTTGAAAATCTCCTCACCATTATATTTGTCAGTGATAAAAACATTGTTGAAAATCTCCTCACCATTGTATATTTCAGAGATAAAACCTTGCTGAAAATATCCTCACCATTGTATATCTCAGAGATAAAACCTTGCTGAAAATCTCCTCACCATTGTATATTTCAGAGATAAAACCTTGCTGAAAATCTCCTCACCATTGTATATCTCAGAGATAAAACCTTGCTGAAAATCTCCTCACCATTGTATATCTCAGAGATAAAACATTGCTGAAAATCTCCTCACCATTGTATATCTCAGAGATAAAACCTTGCTGAAAATCTCCTCACCATTGTATATCTCAGTGATAAAACCTTGCTGAAAATCTCCTCACCATTGTATATCTCAGAGATAAAACCTTGCTGAAAATCTCCTCACCATTGTATATCTCAGTGATAAAACCTTGCTGAAATCTCCTCACCATTGTATATCTCAGAGATAAAACCTTGCTGAAAATCTCCTCACCATTGTATATCTCAGAGATAAAACCATGCTGAAAATCTCCTCACCATTGTATATCTTAGTGATAAAACCTTGCTGAAAATCTCCTCACCATTTTATATCTCAGAGATAAAATATTGGTGAAAATCGCCTCGTAATTATTGCCTTCGGCAACCAACCTCCCTCATCCCCATTGGTGGCTTCAACTAGGCTTCAATTACTTCCTTCTACTCCTTTTTGCCAGAGACCTGGAAGCGCTTCGTCTTTATGGTAGAAAGGGTCTTTTTGACGAAGCATATATTTAGTGACCAAGGTGACAGGCATGGAATTTCTCTCATTCGTCACTCGTACTAACTAGCAGGATTTTGATAGGGATTCTTTGATATTGTTTCAGATTGCTACGGTTTACGCAATTATAGTTGTGCATTACCCACTAAATGAGTTTTTAAACTTTTGATATATTTATATATAATATTCAAATCGTGTTTTCTCAAAACAGCACTTTGGCCATGTTGTCTCATAAAATGCTATGAAGTTAAAAAAAAACACTTGTGGCCCAATTTTAAAACAGTTTTTACCATTATAATAAACGTCCAAACCAATGCAAACATAATAGAAGTCAGAATGAAACTAGTAGGTGAGATTCGACAAAAACTGCCACGGAGGGTCACACAGACAAAAAAAAGGGGAAAACCCCCCCCCACCCCCCCCCCCCCCCGTATTAACACTACACTTTGCTGTCGGGTATCGGGCCGCAAAATATCGTCTAGCAGGACTCAAGTGGCCCACGGGCCGCGAGTTTTAGACCCCTGTTCTAGGTTGTAATAATAGCATAAAAGCAAAGGACACTCAAAGTCTATTTTGTAAGAATTTTGCCATGCTCCCCACCCCCTTTTTTTCTGTTCCAAATTTTATCTTACCATACTGCTTTTAAAAAAAAACATGTTACAGAAATTTAAATTGCTTTTAAATTAAATTGGTAAAAGTTAAATTATTCATTGGATTTATTCACGATGATCTCATTTTTTTAAATAAAAGAATGTAAATATTGATACTTTACCCCATCGATGTATGTAGAATGTATGCATGAACGAATTTCAAAATATATAAATAGTTTGGTTTCGGCCCAAAAGTGATTTTTAACTTTCGGCCTTGTTTCGGCTTCGGCCGAAACCAGGAAATCACTTTCGGACGGTCTCTACATACAACACATTAGAACGGTTCGATCATGTCTGAAATACTCTACAGAAGGCAGTGTATACAGATTTACCAGCACAGACATGACCAGGCAAACCGTTGATCCACTCATTGTAACACGATGCGATGTCTTTAAGAACAACAGAACACACGTGTTCAATAAGTTTCAAACAGGGGACGTAAATTGAGGCTCGCAAAAAAAACAACAAAACAACAGATAACACTCAAGTGTTTGAATAAATTAAATCTGCTCGTCTCAAAATTTTGAATATCTAAGGTTTCTTCGTGTTCAAAGGTACTTTAATGTATTTATGTTATGCGTCTTAGTACTTCAGGCAGATATATTTTTAGTGTTATTGTCTCTATTTAGATTCTCAAACAATTTCAAGTGCTGTAGGATTGTCCATAATGTCATTTTAACACTATTTGATATAATATAAGTTATGGCTCACATGCCTCTTATTACCTCTTGAATCTTGCTCGCAGCTACAAACGTTTTGCCCACACTTGACATATCGGATCAGTTCTATGAAATTTTAATCAGAGTCCTGGTGATAAATTACAGTGACGCCCTGGTTTAGAAACATTGTCAGACAATGTTGTTTGTCTAGTAACCAATGATTCCGTACATCGGCCTACATCAGCTGTTGTCATACTATGACTAAAGACTCATGGGCTCGGTACACGACTTCGCTATGGTTTCATACACTTATCGAACATTTAAATGTAACTGGTGGAATAAGAAAGTCTTATCAACATACTCCATGCTTCGTCAGAAAACTCAATATGGATGGAAAGCAAGATTATTATTTGCTCTTAAGGATATCAATTATTTTGTTACACCCAACAACGGAGTGCTAATATAAGTCAAAATTAAAGTACAGTTGGGCTCCACCACCCCCCAACCGATTTCGAAATAATAGTGGTCAATGGCGGGGTCGCATTGATGAATTCAGAACGGGCCGTCTAATTTCATACACAGTGATGTAGGAAACACATCTTGCTTGAGTGTAACCCCCTTTTTGAATCAGTTCTTCCCCTTTTTGTGTTGTCAACCATGACCAAACTCACATACCGAATTTTAAACGTGTCTCTGACACCTACCAGTAACCATCTCCACACCCACCTCCTACCCTCCCCCACTCTCCCCGCTACCCCCTCCCATCCTCCCAACACCCTCTTGTGCCCATCGTCTTTAATTCTTGACTTCACCGTTGCTTTGGTGGAGTTATGTCCATCGTCTTTAATTATTGACTTCAGTGTTGCATGAGGGACGTGCAATTTATTTTAAGATTATTTTATTTACCAAACACGGACATGCAATTTATTTTACTTGAAATATATTTTAACTTTCTTACAAGATTCAACCCCCTTCCCTTCTACCATACAGCCCTACCCCTTAGTAAAGAGTTTTTTTTACCCACGATTTCCCCTTTTTCACACAAAACAGCGCCCCCCCCCCCCCCAAACCCCGTTTTAATGTGGCTCGGGTGTTTAGTTTCCGATCCCCTTCCCTTTTTTT
>CAXITT010000090.1:1359515-1421175 GCA_964033795.1 Lymnaea stagnalis | reverse complement strand
AGTGCCAGTTTATTTATTGCTGGACATTTTTTTTTGCTCCGGGGGGGGGTGCACTTGGCTTTCCCCGGTGGGGCAGTTCTCCCCCGTAGATATAGCTGGAAGAAACCGTGAATGTATGCATAAAAGTCGGTACTTAATCAAGGCAGCCTTTTGTCGGTTCAGGCTCATGTGAAAACTAGTCTGCTTTTTATCTACATCAGTGCTTTTGAAAGTGAGTGGGAAAGGTAAAATCTTCAGAAGTTTATGGGACGCCATGTTGACCTAAGACACATGTGTCAAACTGAAGGCCCGCGGAACAATTATATCGGACCCTCGAGGTGTTGACCGGCGTAACATTATATCCAAGTCAACACCATGGTGTTTCCCAAAGCACGCTTTGCTGAAAAACTTGGCTTACTTCGCTTCGAGTACGCACGGCGTTTTAGTGACTTTGAAACACAGAAATGTAATTTCGAGCTGTTTCGTGACCCATTTGTCACAGACGTGTTTACTTCACCTGCAAATTTGCAGCTGTAGCTAACAGAGCTGCAATGTAATGTGACACTGCATGCGGCTGGAATCTTGAGCATATTTGGTAGCACATATGTGTGAACAGCTGTTTTCTGTGACGAAGATTACCAAAACATCACACAGGAGTTGTCTCACTGGGAACACTTGCAGTCCATTATGAAAATCTCAATGACACATAACGCTACTCCCAACATAAACAAACTTACTTGTTTTTGTAGCCAAGAAAATGTGCCAAACATCCAGCTCTGACAAATTGTTATAAGAAAAAAAAATGTGTATGCCAATGATTTTTAATTATTAATAACGTCACATTGGAGATGGCGTCGGTGAGTCGCCGAGCGTGAGCTCTTAATACACCCCCCGTACACACCCACACGGGCCGACGCCGGGTCTCCCTGCCACCAGACCGTGCGGAAGCACGCCGGGAACCCTCCCCCCCCCCACCCTGGCCTAGGGGACGTCCGGTTGACTGAAAACGCTGATTTTAAAGCGTTCGCGGTCCACTCTCCTTGGGTAGGAACGGCTTTGCTTCTTCTCCGGGGAAAGGTGTTGCGTTACCTCCTCCCACCGACCAGGGAGTTTTCCGGTCGTGACGTAAGCGGGGACGAAACTGTCGCCTAGGAGCGGCTTTCTCAGAGCCACGTCGCTAAAATCATCGGAAAGGGTTTGACAGCTACCCAGATGTCATATCCGTTATCGGCAAAAAGCAATCAAAAGGGGCCGGGGTTTTTTAGCTTCGGGAGGAAATCTCCCTACTAGTCTTCCACGCCAAGAAGAGACAAAACCCCATGTGGAGGCACCCAGGTTTCCTAGGAGACGCTCCGCTTTCGCGGACACATTTAAAAAAAATAAAATTTAAACACTTTTTTTCTCATTTAATATATATAAATGTTTCTTTAAAAAAACACATTATATCCCCGTTTATTGAATGTGTATCCTGTTTGGCCCGCAACCTTACATGTGATTTGAGTTTAGGCCCGCCGAGCGATTGAGTTTGACACTCCTGAGCAATCTTTTTAAAATAAACGAATATAATTTACACATATTTATTTTTTTAAAAATCTATAATACGATTAAACTGTCAGCATTGAGGAAGAGTCATGGACAGACATTGTTAAGCGATACAGTGATAAGTATCTTTTTTCGAAATTACTATGAAAATCTTAGTTCATCAATCAAACAGTACAAGTAGCTATTGGAAAACTGGGGGCGAAGGTATAGAGTCTTAATACTAGCATTTTGTACATAAGAAGATGCCTGCCAAAGCACAAACAAAACTTTTATTCAGGTTGAAAATTAAATATAGAAATATTTATTTTAAACACATTTCTTATTATGTTTTTTGATAGCGTAATTTTATTTTGTAAAATTGTGAATTTTTATATAAAAAAATTTAAAGAAAATAAATATTAACTATTCACTGTGACTTTATAGATACATCATTTTAGTATTTTTTGCACTCTACAGGATACTAATACATGTTTTCATTGTGATTTCATTGCTACAACGAGAAAATATGAGTTATAAAAAAGGGGAAATTAGGGTGGAGAGGAATTAGTGACTATATGAAGTTTATGATTGTTTTTAAACATATATTTTTAAACTATACATTTGTACAGACAGCCGAGAAGCCATCTTCACATATTAGAACATCAATTTTTGTTGTTGTTTTTTTTGTGTGTTCCAGTTAAACGTGCAATGTTCCAGTTTGTTAATGTTTTGTTCAACGAGTGCATGTTTTGGTTTGGAGATTAATTGTGCAGTTGTTCCTGCGTGATTTGTATTTGTGATGCATAGGGTTTTGAGAGATGACGTTGTTAGTTGCTATGGTATTTGGTAGTTAGTGAGTGAGAGATGGTGGAAGAAAGAAGGCACGCAGTGAATTTTATTGTTGAATAAAAAAAACAAAACATATCAAATATTGATCTTCTTGTTGTAACTAACAACCCCTAGGCTTAACCGAGTCTATTGAAATACTTTTGCATTCAGCAGGTTTATAAAAGTTTCCCTTGTAGTCAGTTTTCTAATGTTTTACTGTAGGAGTATATCTTGAAAATGTATTATTTTAATTAAAAAATTATTTTGATAGTTTTTCGAATAGTCCGCTGTAGTAAACTGAATCGGTTAGTACTTGGAAATATTTAAAAAAAAACAAACTAACAACCAAATAATGCTAAGTAATCTGAGAATTAATATATTTGTTTTAAAAAAAAATATTTGAACGTTCAACATTAGCATCAGGCGCCTCACAAGAAGTGTTGATATTAAAATAACACTTAACATTATTGATAATTGAAATAGCTCATGGAGAAAACAACAACAACAGTGCACACATGGCTTATCACGCTGTATAATGTACAGATAATATTACAATAAGACATCACGTCTCTTAGTACCCATACAATGGGGGATTGTAGGCTGGCACTTGGCCTGGAAGATAGAGGAGAACAAGAAATGCGATTTACATTTATATAAGTATTTCATTTTGTTAATGAGTTCATCTGATTCACAATAAGTCGCAAGACATTGCATTGCCTATCATATACTAACAAAGTAATGCAGACATGCTACATTGCATACCATATACTAACAAAATAATGCACACATGCTACATTGCATACCATCTATTAACAAAATAATGCAGACATGCTACATTGCCTATCATATACAAACAAAGTAATGCAGACATGCTACATTGCATACCATATACTAACAAAATAATGCAGACATGCTAAATTGAATACAATATACTAACTAAATAATTGAGACACGCTAAATTGCATACCACTTACATATAATCTGGGAACATACCTGGATTTAATAAAAAAAAAACGTATATCAATCGTTAGTGTCATAAACTCACCTGCAGTGCCAGCTTCTGTCATCATGCCACTTGTTTGTGTCATAAACTCACCTGGATGCCAGCTTGTGTCATCATGCCACTTGTTTGTGCCATAAACTCACCCGGAGTGCCAGCTTTTGTCATCATGCCATTTGTTTGTGCAAAAAACTCACCCGGAGTGCCAGCTTGTGTCATCATGCCAATTGTTTTTGTCATAAAATCACCTGCAGTGCCAGATTGTGTCCTAAACTCACCTGCAGTGCCACCTTGTGACATCATGCCACTTGTTTGTGTCACGACAGCACCTCCCTGGGCCGGTGGTCCTATAACGTTGACAACTCTAGTCGGAGCTGTGCATTTCTTACATATCAGCACAATTGTGACTATGAGAATAACAAAGCCAGCAAAGGAACCAACAGCTATGCCAACAATTGTTCCAATGCTGAACACGGAAGACACGGCACTGCTGTAGCTGCTGTAGGAGCTGATGAGATGTAAACCATAATTTTGATTAGCTTGACTGTGAGTTGTACTTTTTAAAAAAAATAGTATGTTTTTTTCAGATAATATGTACAATTGATCGGCGTGGATCATGCAATAATTATTTAAAATACAATGGAACCTCTCATAACGAGTAATTTGCATAACGCGCAAAAAAACAAAAAAAAACAAAAAAAAAACGTGAAGAAGTTGCTCCCTTAACGAGCGATATTTCGCATAACGAGTTACGCAGAAAGAGGAAGTCCCTTTTTCCCTCACTTCTGCTTGGAAAAAAACTTTGGCCAGAGAGTGTTGTTGTCTGTGGAGTCTACAGTTAACGAGATTGAGTCATTGGCCAATATCATGGGACTCGAGGAGGACATCAACGATATTGAAGAGCTTGTCCAGAGTTAACCACCGAAGAGCTTATGGAGTAGCATCGTGTTTCACAGCAAGAAACTATGGAGGAGAGCTCATTAATGGATGAGGAAGTAGCAGAGCAACAATCTTCTAGCGCAATAAGCGAACTGCTGAAAGCATGGGAAACTGTTGCATCGTACATTGAGAAGCATCACCCTAATAAGGAGGTGGCTGTTCGTGCTACAAATTCATTCAATGATAATGCTGTGACACATTTTCTTCAAATTTTGAAGCGTCGGCAAAAACAAATGTCTTTAGACAGTTTTCTAGCTAAAAAGGATTAATTATTTTTCATAAAGTCATATTTTTATTTACGTTTTTTTGTTTCAAATCTTAATTGTATTCCAAGTTGTTACACCCCTTAACAATTCATAAGCAATTTTATTTCAATTAATGTTAATACAATTTTTTGAAAAAATTAGTATTTTTTAAGCATAGTATGCATTAATCGTATTTTACATTGATTTGTATGGGAAAAATTGTTTCGTTTAACGAGTGTTTCGCTTAACGAGAAAGATTCTGGAACGAATTATGCTCGTTATGAGAGGATCCACTGTACTACATTTTCCTTATTTAAATTAAAAACAATTAATTAATTTATTTAAAAAACGCAGCCATTGATTAATGCTAAAATGAGACTAATTGAAAAGAGTTGAAAAAAAAAAACCATTTTGTTTGAGTGGTTCTAAATACAAGCTTGCCAAGACACTTTAATTCCCCCCCCCCCCCTCACTTTCACTATGAAAAAAATGGCTATGATATATATTGACTGAGCTATAATACGACAATGTTCAACTACAACTATGTTATAGCTAGTAATATTATGCGTAAAATTGCAGATGTCTTTTAAATAAATATTTGTAACTTAGCCAATCGGTTAAAGTTCTGCGAACTAAAATAAAATTGTTACGAATTTTATAAGGGGCATAACTGAGTATAATGAAAATGAACGCAGGTCCCAAGGTTATCTATCCTGTTACCAATTAATGTTTAAAGTAGTTTTCAAGAACGTCTTTAAAGAGCAAAGCATGACATTGTGCAGTGTTCGACAAGCTAATTATTCAAAAGAGCCAAAAAATCAGCAGCAGGATGATTAAACAAATTTGAGAACCAAATTTCTTTTCAAGAACAATGTTTTTTTTTAGGGGGCAAAACCGATTTGTGGCTGACTGGCCGAGCCGCACTTAGGTCGCTGAAGAGCCACATGCGGTTCGCGTGCCGCGATTTTCCGGCCACTGGCATAATGTGTAAATATAACAAAGCTGTCACAAAGATTTTCTCCCCCCCCCATTCTCCCCCCCCTCTCTTTCTCTCTCTCTCTCTCTCTCTCTTCGCGTTAGTTCTAGACATATTACGAAAATTATTTCATTGTATAACGATGATAGATGATGATCATATGTACGTAAACAAAGCAAAATTTGTGTAAAATATATACTAAACAAATTTTTGGAGCTAGAGAGCTTAACGTTTTCACATATGTTTTCCATTATCCGATAATTAAAATAGTTCTGTCCATTTCTTTTGTCCGACTACAGTCCCACCCAGGCACACGTTTGCCCAAAATCGTCCTTTTCTAAGATGAGTTATGCAGAGGGAAAAGTGTCATGGATTTGCGTTGCGACTAGGTCATGAACGTTAAACTTTTATCTAATTGATGCACAATGAAATTGTGTTGCCGCGAGCGTTGCGTGAGATAGCTCGGTTCATTACACGAGGATATTGTGTTGTGTGATTAAGTAAATTAAGCTCAACACAATATTCTCTTGTCATGAAAATTGTGGAGCGTATCATTAGTGTTGATGAGAGACGTATCATTGAGAGGTTGCATTATCATTTCCCCTTCCTTAGAATATCCAGTTTTAAAATATAATTTCCCCACAACTATCCAATAAACATTTGTTAAATTTCTGATCGCCTTATAAATTATCTCTTTACCTTTCCTACAGTTGAATTAAATAAAAAGATAAAACGGAAGAGATGTGTTATATTTAATAGAACTACTAGAAAATTATTTATACGAATTTAGTTGACAATTTAATATAAATGATTTTTTTAAATAGAGGAAATACATTAATTTACCGAATATTACAGAGTATTATGAGGGAAATTCCTGATAAATAAATAAATCACTACAACAAAGTTTTCGTATAACTCCTATTAAATGTAATATCGAGCCTTAGGGCGTACGGGCTAAAAATTTGACAAAACAAGTAGCCCACTTTATAAGAATCCAAATTAATATTCTCTTTTCTCCCCCCCCCCCCCACACCCAACCAACAAGACTCGCAAACGCACATTTTTTTACGCCCTTGAATTATATTAATATTCTAATTCCTACTCGCTTTTTCACAACAGATTTATTTTACCAACAATTTAAGAAAAAAAAAGAAGAAAATATTACGCACCAAACGCACTTAAAAATAGTCAAATTTTATGCAGTTATCGGGAATTTCATTTTATCTTCCCTTTGAAAAACAGTAAAAACTGTTATTTGGGGGGTAGGGGTCGGGGCTGAACATTTGTTAGAGTGTGTTGTCATCGGCTACTAGCCTATGTGCCAAGTTGCAGCTCGATAGGTTGACGTTAAGTGGGTATTTAAAAAGGTACTTAACGCCAAACTAAGAGAACTTTCAAAAAGAGCTGGTACACTATGACAATCTCATATGCCAGGACTATTTTTGTATAAGCAATGTTATATTATGCAATACAATCGAAGTGTTTCAAAATGCAGGAATCGTGTTGTACTTTTGTGTTAGATGAGATAAGAATGTCTGTATTGATCAAATCTGTATGGAAAATGTATGTATTTACGCTAAGTAATATGTGTATTGATAGCTTACTATGAACAGCAATACCGGTTCATATAAGTTCCACAGCAGCCATATGCACAGTAGGAGGAAGTCAAGGAATTAGAAGCATCGTATTCATAACAGGTATCACCAAAAACGGTGATAGCTGAAAACAATATATTATTGATAACGCTTGAATTACTGAACAATATCTTTGCCATTAAAAAAAGGCCTTTAATGTTATTGTAAGTGTCGATATGGCAAATGCTTACATTTTCTCTTAACGCCAAATTTACTCATTTGAATTACGATTTTAACTGCATTGCATTTACCTCCACGTTAATTGGAAATTAGGAAATTTATTAAGAAAATTTAATCCCAAACGGTTAACTCTTACATAATAAAGTGACTCGATTTAAAAAAAAAATATGTAAGAATAAAATATTTACCAAGAATTTAAAACATTCAAAAATTATTTTAACATTATATTTAAAAAAACAAAAAGTTATTAGTGTTCTTAAAAAAAGTTGTAAAAGTTGGTTATTGAATAATTATTTTGTTTAAACACAAAGAAAGTAGTGTCGTGTGCCACAAAATCAATAATACTTTGATCTTGCCGTACTCAAAGTTTCAAAACAAAAGATTTCAATGACTATGTTAAACCAAAAAAATTCTATAATGCATAGCTCAATACCCTGGATGAGAGTCAGGAACACAACGACTGCACGTCTGTGCTCCATGGCAGTCCTCTTATCGAAGTGAGACTTGTGACTGCTTAATACTTGATGCCGCTTGCGCTCGCATTCATTCCTACAGACGTATTTCCGTTCCAACCGATCTCAGCTACTCGCTTCACCCATTACACCCTCCCCTCCCCCTTACCCCGAAACTCTACCGCCTATCACTCTAACACTACCCCAACAAATGTCCGCTACGTACACTTGCAAATCCTGTCCTCTTCCACGAAGATCACACCCCTACCTTACTCCGCCCGCGACCATCTATCATTCACTCCCTTAACCCGTAATACCTTTCTCTAACTATCTAGTCACCCCCCCCACCCATGCTCCCCTTCATTACACACTCGCCCCATTTTCGTCACTTTCTTCACAAACGCCTCGTTCATTACCAATAATCTCTTCCCAATAAACCTATATACATTCCCTACCTATATTCTCTACCAACAATCCCATCCTACATTCCCAACCTTCATTCACAACCTCCATTCCCAACCTCCATTCCCAACCTCCATTCCCAACCTCCATTCCCAACCTCAGTTCCCAACCTCCATTCCCAACCTCCATTCCCAACCTTCATTCACAACCTCCATTCCCAACCTACTTGTCCTACCTACATTCTCTACCTACCGTCTCTACATACAGTCCTTACCTACCTACCTTCCCTACTTACCTATACCTTCCCTACCTACCTACCTTCCCTACTTTATCATCCCTTCTCTACCTACATTCTCTATCTACTTTCCCAGCCTACATTTCTTATCTACATTCCCTACCTACCTTCCCTACTTTACTTATCTTCTCTTCCTTACTTATCTTCCCTTCCCTGTTTATCTTCCTTTCCCTGCTTATCTTCCCTTCCCTACTTATCTCCCCATCCCTACTTATCTTCCCTTCCCTGGTTATCTTCCCTTCCTTACTTATCTTCACTTCCCTACTTATCTTCCCTTCCCTACTTATCTTCCCTTCCCTACTTATCTTCCCTTCCTACTTATCTTCCCTTCCCTACTTATCTTCCCTTCCCTACTTATCTTCCCTTCCCTAGTTATCTTCCCTTCCCTACTTATCTTCCCTTCCCTACTTATCTTCCCTTCCTTTCTTCACTTCCCTTCCCTACTTATCTTCCCTTCCCTACTTCCCTTCCCTTCCCTACTTATCTTCCCTTCCCTACCTACGTTCGCTGGGATATAACATTTCCCTTGCTGTCTTCTCGGACACGACATTTCAGCTAGTGTTTAGTTGCAAAGTTTATATTTGTTTTACTCGCTGTTACTTCAGTAGAAGGCATCTTGTCGACGCGTTCGTTGCTTTTTGCGTCCATTTGCAGGCTCCCCCCCCCCTTACCTTGTTTCACATATTTCCTTCTATAAAACCTGTTTGCAGCCGCCATCCAGCCCCAAGTATCCTTTTACATTATAGCAGCTATTTTCTAACTTAATCTGCTGAAAATCGTGTCTCTTAATTAAACATTTGCGCCCAGGGTCTAGACCATCATCAGTCCATTAAGCTGCATTATTTCATACAGGTACAGCAATATACCTGTAGCTTTTTACGCAACGTACACATTTTAATACAGCAAATGAATAGTTTAAACCGTTTACAGTTGATACAATAGGAACAAGGGGCTAGTAAACGTTTTTCTTCCACGCTCAGTCATATGAAGGCCCCCAGGCCGATGCTTTAAATAATGTTTTTTCTATCACAAGATAAGGCACTGTACATTTTTTTGTTTCGCTCACTGACCCTCTGGCACATTTTCACTTCATTTCTAGGTTCCTTTGATCACAGGTCTCGGGCTCGTAAGGGCGCTATGAGGAACCCTAGCAACAATTTCTACGCCCCAGTATAAGCATTAAAAGCTATAAACATGTAAATCAACCCCCCCCCCCCCGAGTCCTCTTTCCTGATCGCGATGTGCAATGTAACGATCTAAGCATAAATATTAAACCTATGTTAATATACTAAAACATTACAAAAATTTGTTGAAAATTTTAATTTCAAATAATTCAAAGGTTGATATCTCTGTAATCTACTATTCACTTGACAATTTATTTAATTTAAATTGAAAACACATTTGAAATATGCCATAAAACAGCACTGATCTTTCAGATTCTATCAATTTGAAGTTTCACACTTTTGAAACTTTCTCTTGCCTAGATGACCCTTTAAACCTACTCGTGGATTATTTTTTGAGTGTTGCTGTTGCTCGAGTTTAAATTTACCTCCCCCCTGCGGATTAGACACGACCAGTGCCGTCGTAAGTCATGGGCACAATGGGCAGTTGCCCAGAAACTCACACTTTTAGGGGATCTCACGCTTCTGAGGTGAATCTCACGTCTAGTTTTTAGATTGTCAAATAACTTGCATTTTTGATACTAGTTAACAAAAATTGTTTCATTACATGGCCAAATTTTTAAAAAAGTACAGTTATTTATTTTGTGCGGCCCGGGGTGTCTATTTAAAATTTATCATAGTTCAAAGAGTTTGACACTAAAATTAGGAAGTCATTCCGGGTTTATTCGAGCCAGGTTTGGGGGGGGGGGTGATCTAAACTTGGTCGGCTTGTTAAGTTGTAAATTACTGGAGGCGCCACAGAACATAGCAATTTAAATAAAACCTTCAAATTCATGGGGGGGGGGGGGGGCAAATGCCCCACCCGGCCCTACCCAAATGACTTCCTTTATTTAAAATAGTAGCCTATTTTCATTAAATAGCCATTTATATGAAGGAAGATACAGTAGTATTAAATTCTAGACAAACCTTTCGATCTACTTACATTTTGGGAAATTTATACTGATTCAACAATCCTCTGATAATTAACATATCAAATCTATCAATATATATAATTTGCCAGCAAAGGCCAAACACCACCACGCAGGCTATATTATATAGATACGCCAGAGTGTGGTTAAATAAGAGTTCAATAGCGCGCAAAATATAATTCCCGATAACTACGCCTACGCTAAATGATATACATCTTTTTTAATAACGCAATTGCGTTTGGTGCGTAATATTTTCTTTTCGGAAATGAAATCGTCTCAATTTAAGTATTGTGTAAAAAATATTCGGTTTAAAAGTGATTGGGACATGAGAATATTAATATAGTTCATGGGCGTGTAATACAATGTGTGCAGTGACGTATCATGGGGGAAGGGGTCTGGTATAAAAAAATTAGGATTCTTAAATGTGCGTTACTTAAGTTCATGTTTTGCCAAGTAACTTTACTAGATGGGAAGATATTGTTATTAAATGTTTGATATTTTGTGACGTATTGCGCGAAAAGGGATATGACGTATTATTATTGTGCAGTGTAGTTTTGTGAGCAATGGTTGTTCAAGATGTAGCTTAGTTGTGTAATAATAAAGATATTTTATTGTAAGAATATATAGTTTGTGAAGTGAATAAATTAAACATCCGCACTGCGGTGGAGCTACTGCCTCCACCCCTGCTTTCCCCCTTTCTTTGCGAACATAGCCACCGCTTCGCATGTATTTCATGGAAACAACGCTTCATTCACTTTTTTAAAAATATTCCTACCTTAATATTGTTTTTCTGTTAATTCTAATCCCGTTCAGCATTATATGGCGACATCGACTTCTCAATTGTCACTCCGGAACCATTCAGTACGCGAGCTATTTTAAGCGTCACCAACGAAGACTCCCTACATCTTAATGAAGAAGTCTTGAAACTTAACCCTACCGACGAAGTAACTATGACCAATGTTGACTCCATCGTCACAGACGATCCCGCAGATCAACTGTCATTCCCAGAAGAATTTCTTAACAGTCTTACTCCGAACCGGCATGCCTCCGCATAAACTCAAAATTAAAATTGGTTCAGTTGTCATGCTTCTCAGAAAACCTCTTGCCTGCAAGTGGTCTCTGTAATGGCACTAGACCGACTGTTACCAAGATTCACCGCACTGAGCTAGAGTGTCGAACTCTTGCATCTGCTACCGCACAAACTGTCCTTATTCCCCGGATTTTCCTCAAACCATCAGATTCAAATTTACCTTTTACTTTTACACGGCGACAATTTCCTCTTACATTATCCTTTGCAATGACAATTAATAAGGCACAGGGACAAACTTTCAAAAAGATATGCCTCTATCTACCAAAACCGGTCTTCAGTCACGAACAGTTGTATGTAGCTCACTCCAGAGTTCCATCTTTTCACGCAATCACAGTTGTATCCTCAAACCCATCCCATTTGGACAACAACTGTGTCTTTCACGAAGTCTTCACTCATCTATGAGTAATCCTGCGACGTATGCTACGTCTCGGGTCGACTAGTATAATAATATATATAAAAGTGAAAATTTGCTTGTTTGTTCCATAAATGCTTTTACATGGATTGATGATCGTGTCCAAACTTGGCTCACATATCTATCAGTATGCAGAAGGAAATCTTAAGGGGTTATGAACGTTTTTATAACATTCCTTGTGGGGCCGGGGGCCCTAAATTCGTTTTTTTTAAATTATATGAGCTATATAAATAAAGTTAACAAAAAATACTCTTACATGAGTAATTGGATCTTTACCAAACTTAGTACACATACACTTTATTATCCATATTAAAATACCAAAGGGTATTGAACTCATAATATCCATTCCTCTGGGGCCGGGGGCCTCGTTTCATTTTTTTCTTATATAAGCCATATAAATATCAATAGGCTTAGACAACACCATAGTTTCTATGTGAATTGATGGACATAGGCCTAGCGTTGTAGCAATACCCTTCATTGTCCGTATTGAAATATCGGTGGATTTAAAACTAACAATATCCATTCTAGAATTTTCCATAAAGTTCGATTATTTAAAAAAGCTATATCTATGACATTTTTCAATAGATTTTAATGGGACCAATTTATAAATGTTAACTCTATTATTTATCGGTCTGATATTTGTAGGGCCCCCTATTGCAGGCATAACTAAATCGGTACAGTTATGGAATCGGCCCCCGGGGCCCCTTGATTAACTTAAAAGAAAAAAAGATTACAATTATAGCATTTGTTGAAGTTTTTTATCGTTTAAAAAAGTGTCTCATTTTTATTTTACTTAGTTTACATGTTTTTAATAATTGTAAAGCGCGTAGAGCTTTATGGTAAGCGCTATATAAAATGCCTGAATAAATAAATAAATAAAAGTAATAAGAAAAGTAGTTTTTAAACATGTTTCGAGCAGGTTATTAAATTTAATCTAGGATGTCCCATAAGTTCTAAATTGTTACAATGGGATATATAGTGGGATATAAATGATAAAGAAATTTTAGTTAGTTCCATTCTTTTCTATACTGTCCCGGAGTTTAATGTTCTCTCAGTAACACTGATTAATTTTTTGATACGGGATCCCGAAGGGCTCGGGATCCCATCATAATCTTTATCCCAACGGGATCAGGATCCCACCAGAAAACGGGATCTCATCGGGATCGGGATCCCAACCTTGAATTAATCCATCGGGATTGTGATAACACCGGGAAACGGGACTGCGCCGGTCAGAATGCGATTGGGTCCCAATTGGATCGAGGGTCACACCAGGATGGGGTCCTAATGCAATCCGGGGCCACGCCGGGTATATCCGCTAGTTAATAAATAAATGATAGCTTTTGTAAAGATCGCTCTCATCTTCACTACATGATAATGCAACTTATATACAACATCTTTTCCTAAAACTACTGTTACTAGAATAGCTTTCTGAGGAATATGCGGGCTCAGTGCATTACTTTTCCCAGGGTCCCTGTTGCTGTTAACACGGCGCTGATACCGACCACATATCCAGTAGCGTAAGAAGCGATGGACTTTTTTTTTCACCACCTCAGGTGTCATTAACAATAGCTACCCCATTGTATATATCAGTAACAAACCGTTGATGGAAATCTGATATATATCTGCTCTATGACAAATATATCCCATATGGGTGTTCATGTTCACAATATCCCATATGGATGTTCATGTTCACAATATCCCATATGGGTCTTCATGTTACAATATCCCATGTGGGTGTTCATGTTCACAATATCACATGTGGGTGTTTATGCTCACAATATCCAATGTGGGTGTTTATGTTCACAATATCCCATTTGGTGTTCATGTTCACAATATCCAATGTGGGTGTTTATGTTCACAATATCCAATGTGGGTGTTCATGTTCACAATATCCAATGTGGGTGTTTATGTTCACAATATCTCATATAGGTGTTCATGTTCACAATATTCCATGTGGGTGTTAATGTTCACAATATCCTATGTGGGTGTTTATGTTCACAATATCCCATGTAGGTTTTCATGTTCACAATATCCCATGTGGGTGTTCATATTCACAATATCCCATGTAGGTGTTCATGTTCACAATATCCCATGTAGGTGTTCATGTTCACAATATCCCATGTGGGTGTTCATGTTCACAATATCACATGTGGGTGTTAATGTTCACAATATCCCATGTGGGTGTTTATGTTCACAATATCCCATGAGGTGTTCATGTTCACAATATCCCATGAGGTGTTCATGTTCACAATATCAAATGTGGGTGTTAATGTTCACAATATTCCATGTGGGTGTTAATGTTCACAATATCCCATGTGGGTGTTCATGTTCACAATATCCCATATGGATGTTCATGTTCACAATATCCCATGTAGGTGTTCATGTTCACAATATCCCATGTAGGTGTTCATGTTCACAATATCCCATGTGGGTGTTCATGTTCACAATATCACATGTGGGTGTTAATGTTCACAATATCCCATGTGGGTGTTAATGTTCACAATATCCTATGTGGGTGTTTATGTTCACAATATCCCATGTGGGTGTTCATGTTCACAATGTGCGACACAAATTTGGATTCTGATGCCGAACGATTGTTTCTGCTACTGTGCTAGCGCAGCTGACAACAGCCGTGCCGCTCCCAACGCTGACAACAGCTGTTCCACTAACAACATTGACAACAGCCGTGCCACTTCCAAAGTTGACAACAGCTGTGCCACTCCCAACGTTGACAACAGCCGTGCCATTACCAAATATGCCATCATACTCTACATGCAGTGTATACAGCTTTACCAGCACGGACATGCCCAGGAAAGCGGCTGATCCATTTATTGCAATAATAAGAAACTAATACCAATTACACACACCGAGTTCAATACGTGTCAAACAGGGAACGGTTGTCAAGGCCCGTACAAACACAATAGATAACACTCAAGTGTTCGAATCAATCAAATCTGCTCTACTCCAAATTTTGGATATTTCACAATAACAGTGAATCGTTGTTGGTGACAGGCCCTTCTCTAATGTGGTTCAGATCAGTCCCTTCTCTAAAGTGGTTTACTACAGTCCCTTCTCTAATGTGGTTCACTATAGACCCTTCTATAATGTTGTTCACTACAGGCCCTTCTCTAATGTGCTTCACTATAGGCTCTTCTCTAATGTTGTTCACTACAGGCCCTTCTCTAATGTGGTTTACTACAGGCCCTTCTCTAATGTGGCTCAGTACAGGCCCTTCTCTAATGTAGTTCACTACAGGCCCGTCTCTAATTTGGTTCACTACAGGCCCTTCTATAATGTGCTTCACTATAGGCTCTTCTCTAATTTGGTTCACTACAGGCCCTTCTATAATGTGCTTCACTATAGGCCCTTCTCTAATGTGGTTCAGTACAGGCCCTTCTCTATTGTAGTTCACTACAGGCCCTTCTCTAATGTGGTTCACTAAAGGCCTTTCTCTAATGTGGTTCACTAAAGGCCCTTCTCTAATGTGGTTCACTACAGGCCCTTCTCTAATGTGATTCACTATAGGCCCCTTTTCTAAAGTTGTTCACTACAGGCCCTTCTCTAATGTGGTTTAGTACAGGCCCTTCTCTAATGTGGTTCACTACAGGCAACCTCTAATGTTGTTCACTACAGGCCCTTCTCTAATGTAGTTCACTACAGGCCCTTCTCTAATGTTGTTCACTACGGGCCCTTCTCTAATGTGGCTCACTACTGGCCCTTCTCCAATGTGGCTCACTACTGGCCCTTCTCTAATGTGGCTCACTACTGGCCCTTCTCTAATGTGGCTCACTACGGGGACGGGCTCTTCTAATCTTAAATTTAAGGAGTTTATAAACAAAAAAAAAGAATGTGTCAATAAGTTAATAACAAGATTAATATCTTTTAGAATGGATATTAGCATAAGAGCGAAATATGAATATCAATGTATCGTTGGGTAAGGTTTTATCCTGCCCAAAAGTAATTCAGTGTATTTACCTCATACGTTTAGTACTTTAGGAGGTGACCAGTTTTGCTGGAGCCCGTCTCTGGACAGCCAGTTTGTAAGTATGATTTAAAAGTTGNGATTGGAGGGGGGGGGGGGGGGGGGGGGGGCGCAGACTGAGATCGGGTTACGTCGAAGGAAATATGTATCAAAAAATAACCAAATATAACTATGAAATATTTCAAATAAAATGTGTATTGTTGTAAATGAAAGTTTTTATTTTTTTTTTTTATAATTGGCTCGATTTCGTTATGGGAAGAAACACATATGAATGTTTAGTGTTATTTTCTCTGTTTAGTTAGTCAAACATTTACATGTCCTTATCAGACTGTTTTGTATATTATCATTAGTAATAACATCTACATTTTCATATTGAAAAGATACGTAATGCTGTTTCTTTTCTTTTCATTGTTTTACAGACGAGTCGCTCTTAGGTTCTATGTAAAGGAGTCCTCAATCGTTTGTTTTATTTATTTATTGATTTAGGCAATTTTTTAATTTTTTTATAGCGCTTACCTGACAGCTCTAAGTGCTTTACAATTAAAAAAAAAAATATATAAACTATTTAAACTGCTTAAGTAAAATAAAAAAATGAAAACAAGAAAGACTAGAACAGTAACTACAATGTTAAAAGTGACTATAAAAACAGTAGCTAAAACATTAAAAATGGCTATAATGTGTATGATCCATGGGACCAATGACCCTTGCTAAAGTACAACGAAAGTCAATAATTATGTTTCCTATTCACAAGAACATGGTTTTTATTGTGCGAGGGGCATTGTTAGCGTATAAAATGTAAGACGATACTGTGAATCTCTTTAAGCTTGATCTGATATATTATATTATATATATATATATATATATATATATATATATATATATATATATATATATATATAAATGAAGCGATTTAAATACATTCAGATCATAAAAACAATGATAGTCATTTTCTACTATCTTACGGAAATCGTATGAATTAAAATGCGCAAACAATAAAATATATAACCATTTTTATTTTAGTAAATGTTTAAGTAATATTATTATAAATTACAAATGCATTTAAAATAACAATAAAGGAGGCATTTTAAGCTTTTTATCCGAGTTTAAAAGTAATGAAAAGACATATTTAAAAAAAAAATATAATCTAAGTCTTACACCGTAATCACATTTATCGGGAAAACCCAAACAACTGTTGTTTTTAGTGCGTATTTTATTGCATTGGTAATATTGCGAAATTAAATTAAATTAAATTTGCTCTCAATAAACACATAAATGAAGTCATAGCGCGACTTTCATATTTTAGCCAAAGCTCTAAGTTTCTTTGATTTAATAACCGCGCGTCACAGAACTGATAATGTATATTCCCCCTCTTAAAAGTATAATTAATAATATGATTGATTGCTTTTAAAATTGCTAATAAAACACACAAAAAATATTAACTTCGTATTTTTTTTTTTCAGTCCATAAATATGCATTTATTAAATTTATAGCGTAATAAAAACTTAACCTTTAAATATACTTTTAATAAGAAAATGCCGTTCAAGTCAATCAGTGCAGCGAAACTCCAAAGCCAAATAACATTCTATTGTGCACTTATCACCCTTGCAAATAAGAACAAACCATAGGAAGTGCAAAAAATGTGTGTTTGCAAACGAAGGGGATACAATCTCGTGGATTATTTTATTATTTTTATTTAAAATTTTTGGGTTCAGGGGTCGATACTTGCATTTTCCCACAGACAGCACAAGAATTGCCTCGGAATAAAGGAGTGAATTGAGAAATGATTTACCTTTATAAGAAAGAAAAAAAAAATTCAAAAAATAAAAAAACAAATTTAAAAAGCCACTCGAGGCTGTTACAAAGGTTTAAGAATGTCACTACTAGACTGGGCTGTTTCAGAATGTCACTACTAGATTGTGCTGTTTCAGAATGTCACTACTAGATTGTGCTGTTTCAGAATGTCACTACTAGACTGGGCTGTTTCAGAATGTCACTACTAGACTGGGCTGTTTCAGAATGTCACTACTAGATTGGGCTGTTTCAGAATGTCACTACTAGATTGGGCTGTTTCAGAATGTCATTACTAGATTGTGCTGTTTCAGAATGTCACTACTAGATTGTGCTGTTTCAGAATGTCACTACTAGATTGGGCTGTTTCAGAATGTCACTACTAGACTGGGCTGTTTCAGAATGTCACTACTAGATTGGGCTGTTTCAGAATGTCACTACTAGATTGGGCTGTTTCAGAATGTCACTACTAGATTGGGCTGTTTCAGAATGTCACTACTAGATTGTGCTGTTTCAGAATGTCACTACTAGACTGGGCTGTTTCAGAATGTCACTACTAGATTGTGCTGTTTCAGAATGTCACTACTAGATTGTGCTGTTTCAGAATGTCACTACTAGATTGTGCTGTTTCAGAATGTCACTACTAGACTGGGCTGTTTCAGAATGTCACTACTAGATTGGGCTGTTTCAGAATGTCCCTTCTAGATTGTGCTGTTTCAGAATGTCATTACTAGATTGGGCTGTTTCAGAATGTCACTACTAGATTGGGCTGTTTCAGAATGTCACTACTAGATTGGGCTGTTTAAGAATGTCAATACTAGAGTGGGCTGTTTCAGAATGTCACTACTAGACTGGGCTGTTTCAGAATGTCACTACTAGAGTGGGCTGTTTAAGAAAGTCACTACTAGATTGGGCTGTTTCAGAATGTCACTACTAGATTGTGCTGTTTCAGAATGTCACTACTAGATTGGGCTGTTTCAGAATGTCACTACTAGATTGGGCTGTTTAAGAATGTCACTACTAGATTGTGCTGTTTCAGAATGTCACTACTAGATTGGGCTGTTTTAGAATGTCACTACTAGATTGGGCTGTTTCAGAATGTCACTACTAGACTGGGCTGTTTCAGAATGTCACTACTAGATTGGGCTGTTTCAGAATGTCACTACTAGACTGGGCTGTTTCAGAATGTCACTACTAGACTGGGCTGTTTCAGATTGTCACTACTAGAGTGGGCTGTTTAAGAATGTCACTACTAGACTGGGCTGTTTCAGAATGCCACTACTAGAGTGGGCTGTTTAAGAATGTCACTACTAGATTGTGCTGTTTCAGAATGTCACTACTAGATTGGGCTGTTTCAGAATGTCACTACTAGATTGGGCTGTTTCAGAATGTCACTACTAGACTGGGCTGTTTCAGAATGTCACTACTAGAGTGGGCTGTTTAAGAATGTCACTACTAGATTGTGCTGTTTCAGAATGTCACTACTAGATTGTGCTGTTTCAGAATGTCACTACTAGACTGGGCTGTTTCAGAATGTCACTACTAGACTGGGCTGTTTCAGAATGTCACTACTAGATTGGGCTGTTTCAGAATGTCACTACTAGATTGGGCTGTTTCAGAATTTCACTACTAGAGTGGGCTGTTTCAGAATGTCACTACTAGACTGGGTTATTTCGCTTTTCTATTGTCCTGTGTTTATTTATGATCATTTATTAACTGAACTAACAATAATTCCAAACAATTTTTAATATTAAATTAAAAAATTTAAAATAATAATAAATTCCCCCCCCGATTCAAATAACCCCCCCCCCCGGTCCCCCGCTTTCACCATTTACGTCTCCCAAGCCTCTTTTACCTCTTAAATGTGGCTCGCAGCTACAAAAGTTTTGCCCACAATTGGTGTATTGGATCAATGGCTTGAAGAAAATTGGTTGGATTTTTTAAAAAAATCAATCAGTTCCATGAAATGTTAACCAGAATTCTGGTGATACATTACAGTGACGCCCTGGTTTAGGAATGGTGTCAGACAATGTTGTTTGTCTTGTAACCAATGCTTCCGTACACCGGCCTACATCAGCTGTTGTCATACCTTCTACGACTCAAGACTCATGGGATCGGTACTTGACTTAACTATGGTTTCATACACTCGTCCGAAATTCCAATGTAGCTGGGTGAATTTCTTATCAACATACTTCATGCTACGTCGGAATACTGAAGATGGAAGAAACGTAGGATTATTATTTGACCGAACATTTGCTCTTAAGGATATCAATTATTTTTCGTTGTAACCAACAATGGAGTGTTAATATAAGACAAAATTCTAGTACAATTGGACTCGACCATCCCACCGCCTCCATTTCGGAACAATAGTGGTCCATGGCTAACAAAAACAAGAACAAAGTACAGGAGCTCCTCATTCTTGCCAAAAACAATAAGGGACGGGACAAGCTTCCAAAAGCAACCGTTGAGGCGACAAAACTTGACACATTTGCAGCTTTTGCCTCCTGTCTTCAAAACCCAGTTCATAAAACCCTTGCTGAGTAGCCCTTGAAATCAGTGAAGTATCCCCTTGAAACCCATGCACAGCAACATCGCGAACCCCTCTGAAAAATAGTAGACAGGATGATCAATCCATTGATCGTGGGCCCTCAAAATATAGAAGTAAAAACGATTGGCCCCTATTATAAATCATTTGATTAACGTCGACCAGATTAAAAAAACAAAACACTTTGTTTACATTTGTTCTTCAGAACCAACCAATCATTTTGAGTTTTAAGTTTATGATCATACATTTTCCAGATTTCGCCAATAGATCAGCCATAATGGTATACACCCAGTAGGCCTAAAGTAATGTATAGCAAAACAAAAGCTAGGTTGCGGACATACGTAAGTCCTTTTACCTCCCACCCTCTTTGTCCGTATTTCAACGACCCCCATACCACCTTTTTTTCGATCTCTGTGAACGTCCATCACAAGCCATCTTATCGACCAGGGCCTCAGGCTTCTAGGGGGCCTCACGCTTCTAGGGGGCCTCAGGCCTCTAGGGGGCCTCACGCTTCTAGGGGGCCTCACGCTTCTAGGGGGCCTCACGCCTCTAGGGTCCTCACGCTTCTAGGGGGCCTCACNACATTTTCCAGATTTCGCCAATAGATCAGCCATAATGGTATACACCCAGTAGGCCTAAAGTAATGTATAGCAAAACAAAAGCTAGGTTGCGGACATACGTAAGTCCTTTTACCTCCCACCCTCTTTGTCCGTATTTCAACGACCCCCATACCACCTTTTTTTCGATCTCTGTGAACGTCCATCACAAGCCATCTTATCGACCAGGGCCTCAGGCTTCTAGGGGGCCTCACGCTTCTAGGGGGCCTCCGGCCTCTAGGGGGCCTCACGCTTCTAGGGGGCCTCACGCTTCTAGGGGGCCTTACGCCTCTAGGGGGCCTCACGCTTCTATGGGCATCATGATGCATTTTTTTTTTTTACAAATGATTATTTTATGTTCTAATGACAATTTAATTTTCTTTATAAGTGCAGTGGAGAATCACCACTTCATAATTTTTGTGAATTTGTGAACTAGCTTTTCGATTTTAAATCAACTCTATTTTTTTATACTAGTTTTTGAAAAGTTTCTATTATGAAATCTTCAATTAAAAATAATCCGGGTATTTGGTGTGGGTGGGAGGGGGAGGGGTCTTAAGTAAATCAACGAGTGTTACAATTAGCGTCATATGTTTTTTCATTAACTTGTAATGTCTCCAAAAAAATAGACAGTAGTTTAAAATTCTGAATAAAGCTTTCATTCTATTGAATTTTAGGGAATTGGACTGCTTCCACTTTTTACAGATAAATCAATCCTTACAAAAATGTGTGACTCCATTTGTAAATATCTCATAACTTCTTGACATAATTACGCCAGATAATGCAATATATCAATAATCACCACTTTTTGATGAATGATCTATAGATATATTCTAAAAAGAAACAAAAAACAAAACTACACTATTGGTACACTTTTTGTGTTTGTAAACATTGGAATTATTTTATCTTTAAATAATTATCATAGGCAACGTTTAGTTTTGTTTCATTTTCGTTTACATGTATAATGATCTCAGGAGACATTTTTGTTTAACATGTATAATGATCTAAGGAGACCTTTTTGTTTAACATGTATAATGATCTCAGGAGACATTTTTGTTTAACATGTATAATGATCTAAGGAGACCTTTTTGTTTAACATGTATAATGATCTAAGGAGACCTTTTTGTTTAACATGTATAATGATGTAAGCAGTCCTTTTTGTTTAACATGTATAATGATATAAGCAGTCCTTTTTGTTTAACATGTATAATGATATAAGCAGTCCTTTTTGTTTAACATGTATAATGATCTAAGCAGTCCTTTTTGTTTAACATGTATAATGATGTTAGCAATCCTTTTTAACGAACATTTTTTACAGACACCAATGAACAATACAACACAACTGAGTTGTGTTTAAAAACATATTAAGAGGCAATGAAAGATTACATAATATTAGATTTTCGAAATAAAATGTTACACTTTTGATGGTTAAACAGGTTGAGGATTTGATCGTTCAAAGAACGTTCTATGCATTTACATCGAAGTACCATGTTAGCATCCATTAAGGGAGATGACTACACAAAATGTAGGAGTAATTTGTTAGGTGTTGCTTCCCTTTTTAAAAAAAAATCTCTTACAACACGTATTATCTATATTGACCTTCTACTTGCAAGTTGCAGTGTAGAATTATGGCAGCTATATTAATGTGAAGTAAAATTATTGTGCATACCTTGCATGTTATTAAGACATTATGTAATGCAGACCGATATCTAGAGCTTATGTAAATAAATCAAAACTCTCTCTCTCTCTCTCTCTCTCTCTCTCTCTCTCTCTCTCTCTCTCTCTCTCTCTCTCTCCCCCTCTTTCTCCCTCTCTTTCTCTATCCTCTCACTCTATCTCTCTCTCTCTCTCACTCTCTCTATCTCTCTCTCTCTCTCTCTCTCTCTCTCTCTCTCTCTCCCCCTCTATTAAGACATTATGTAATGCAGACCGATATCTAGAGCTTATGTAAATAAATCAAAACTCTCTCTCTCTCTCTCTCTCTCTCTCTCTCTCTCTCTCTCTCTCTCTCTCTCTCTCTCTCCCTCTCTCTCTCCCTCTTTCTCTCTCCCCTCTCTCTCTCTCTCTCTCTCTCTCTCTCTCTCTCTCTCTCTCTCTCTCTCTCTCTCTCTCTCTCTCTCTCTCCCTCTTTCTCCCCCTCTTTTTCTCTCCTCTCACTCTCTCTCTCTCTCTCTCTCTCTCTCTCTCTCTCTCTCTCTCTCTCTCTCTCTCTCTCTCTCTCTCTCTATCCCCCTCTTTATCCCTCTGTTTCTCTATCCTCTCACTCTATCGCTCTCTCTCTCTCTAACTCTCTCTATCTGTATCTATCTCTCTCTCCTTATATCTCTCTCGCTTCTTTATATCTCTCTCTATTTATCTCTCTCTATTTTCTCTCCCCCTATTCTCTGTCTCTCTTCTCTCTCTCTCTCTCCCACTCTCAATATCATATCTTTATTGAAAACCGAGTTTTTCTTATGTTAACATAATTTCCAGAGAACACCCATTCAAGCGTATCAATGCTAGCTATAAAACATACAAAATAAGAACAGTGCACCAGTTAACACAGAATCTATAAAAATCACGTCACCTTAAAATGTAACGTATAGACAATGTCTACTTGATAACAATAACTATTGCTCTGTGTGATGTAACATCTAGACAATGTCTACTTGATAACAATAACTATTGCTCTGTGTGATTTAACATCTAGACAATGTCTACTTGATAACAATAACTATTGCTCTGTGTGTTAATATCTATACGATGGGTTATAGGCGCCTGCACCTGAAATTATCAGAACAATCGGTCAGATAATATTTGCATATGTATGTACATACAATAGAGAACAACAGGTCAATTAATATGTGCATATAAATGTAGATAATAATAATAATAATAAAGTTTATTTGAAAAACACGCTTCATCCCCAAAAGATCGAAGCGCTGTACAAAGTCAACCATATTAAAAAGATAAATAAAAACAATCTAAAATTTACCACATTTAAAAACAGACACAACAATATAAAGCTACGCACGAGCATACCAAGTCAAAGTCTGTCATCCCGTTTCAACCATAAGCAACACAAGCCAATATACATTAACTGAAAAAGATCGTAGATAGCATCACCCCAGAAGGTGTTTGCGAAATAGATGTGTTTTTAAATCGGTTTTAAAGGACTCCAGTGTCTGGCTGTTTCTGAGAGCGACTGGAAGTGCGTTCCAAAGTGTTGAACCGGCAAATGCAACAGTGCGTTTTCAAGGTGAACACACGGTAACGATATGTTGCCACTATCGGATGAGCGGAGCTCTCTAGTGGGTACATAAGGCTTCATGAGTGCTTTATCCGAAATCCGATTAACCAAAACATCAGTAATCAGATCCGCCACTGTCTTTAAACAAAAATATATATATATTAATCATTTCGGTACGCAAACTGCAGACCCTAATTCCCGCCACTGACGCACAATCCGGGTACTATTATTATTGAAACGTGTCGCCCTGTCGTTCACGTGTCATTATTCCACGCAGTTAACCTTCAAATAAGAACTAAACAAAAAAAAAATAAATACAAATTCCACAAAACTAGATCTTGGGATAAGAAAGGAATTAAAACTACTGCCGAAAAAAAATTTGAATATTCGGACAAAGTTACAACCTCTCCCTCTCACCTTTTCCGAAAAAAAAGCCAACAAAGAACACGCCTGTTTCTATAGGAACGGTTATTGTCTTTGTCAGTGAATATAAAAATGTTAATGTGGACGAGGTCAGCGTTCTTGTGTCAACAGAGCATTTTTGAAATAAAGGAATACAAGAACCCTGTATAGAGCGTAATATTTCTCTAGTATACCCTAAGTAATATTTCTCTAGAATACCCTAAGTAATATTTCCCTAGTATACCCTAATTAATTTTTCTCTGGTATACCCTAAGAAATATTTCTCTTGTATACCCTAAGTAATATTTCTCTTGTATACCCTAAGTAAAATTTCTCTAGTTTACCCTAAGTAATATTTCTCTTGTATACCCTAAGTAATATTTCCTTGGTATACCCTAAGTAATATTTCTCTGGTATACCATAAGTAATATTTCTCTAGAATACCCTAAGTAAAATCTCTCTGGTTTACCCTAAGTAATATTTCTCTTGTATACCCTAAGTAATTTTTCCTTGGTATACCCTAAGTAATATTTCCCTAGTATACACTAAGTAATATTTCTCTAGTATACCCTTAGTAATATTTCTCTAAAATATTCTAAGTAATATTTCTCTGGTATACACTAAGTAATATTTCTCTGGTATACACAAAGTAATATTTCTCTTGTATACCCTAAGTAATATTTCTCTATGATACCCTAAGTAATATTTATCTGGTATACCCTAAGTAATATTTCTCTGGTATACCCTAAGTAATATTTCTCTGGTATACCCTAAGTAATATTTCTCTAGTATTCCTTAAGTAATATTTCTCTGGTATATCTTAAGTAATTTTTCTCTAGTATACCCTAAGTAATTTTTCTCCTTAGACCCTAAGTAATATTTCTCTAGTATACCCTAAGTAATAATTCTCTAGTATACCCTAAGTAATATTTCTCTGATATACCCTAAGTAATATTTCTCTGGTATACCCTAAGTATATTTATCTAGTATACCCTAAGTAATATTTCTCAGGTATACCCCCAGTAATATTTCTCTATTATACACTAAGTAATATTTCTCTGGTATACCCTAAGTAATATTTCTCTAGGGAACCCTAAATAATATTTCTATAGTAGACCTTAAGTAATATTTCTCTGGTATACCCTAGGTAATATTTCTCTTGTATACCCTAAGTAATATGTCTCTAGTATACCCTAAGTAATATTTCTCTAGTATACCCTAAGTAAAATTTCTCTAGTATACCCTTCGTGATATTTCTCTAGTATACCCTAAGTATTATTTCTCTGGTATACCCTAAGTAATATTTCTCTAATATACCCTAAGTAATATTTCTCTAGTATACCTTAAGTAATATTTCTCTAGGATACCCTAAGTAATATTTCTCTGGTATACCCTAATTAATATTTCTCTGGTATACCCTAAGTAATATTTCTCTTGTATACCCTAAGTAATATTTCTATTGTATACCCTATGTAATATTTCTCTGGTATACCCTAGGTAATATTTCTTTAGTATACCCTAAGTAATATTTCTCTAGTATACCCTAAGTAATATTTCTCTAGTATACCCTAAGTAATATTTCTCTAGTATACCCTAGGTAATATTTCTTTAGTATACCCTAAGTAATATTTCTCTAGTATACCCTAGGTAATATTTCTTTAGTATACCCTAAGTAATATTTCTCTAGTATACCCTAAGTAATATTTCTCTAGTATACCCTAAATAATATTTCTCTGGTATACCCTAAGTATTATTTCTCTGGTATACTCTAAGTAATATTTCTCTGGTATTATCTGTCAAAAGTAGCTGACTTGACATTGAATTAAGAAGAAACCACCTAGTACAAATGTAGTTAATAATAAAGATTTAAAAAAAACCCAACAAAAACAACAGTTACTAGAAGTTGATATCCGGCCACGTTCTTGAATTATCAAGCTCTTTATTTTGTTTATTGAAGGAAATATTATGTACGGTAAAACTGGTTTAAGAAATATTCTAAAATATTTGATACCAATGTGAAATTTTTTAGTAAAACGAACTTGACAGGCGAACAGGGTTTCATTCAGCTATATCTCCAGAAAGCCAATCGCCCCCCCCCCCCCCCTAAAAATTTGATACCAATGAGAAATTTTTTAGTAAAACGAACTTGACAGGCGAACAGGGTTTCATTCAGCTATATCTCCAGAAAACCAATCGCCCCCCCCCCCCGAAATAAAAATATGTCCAACATTAAATTAACTGGCCCTGCTGGTACTGCCCCCGCCCCCCCCCTCGAAAAATCTGAAGTGCCCCATCCGGAGGGGGGGGTGGGGAGGAATTCCTGAAAGTATCACTGCAGGCGAAAAGCATTTTTAGTTCTCAATGCGTTATTAGTTATTATTATTTTTCAAATCTTAAAACTTATAAAAGTTTTCCACGTGCTGTTTCAGTTTGTCATTTGGAATATTTCTAAACACGACCCGACTTTACAATCACCTGATGAGTAACTACATAAAAAAAATCAAGATATAAAAGTTTTTGATTATCTATATATAGAATAAAAAAATAAACCCCTTTGATGTTGTGTGGGTTTTTTTTTTTGGTTGTATTTTTGTTTTGATGAACATATCAAAGGGAACGAAGTCATGTAAAGATGTCATATAAAGAATTTAGTCATTATTTCCCTTGAAATGAAATCTAATAATTTTGTATCTCACACTTCTCTATAAATAATACAAATTAAGCAGCATGAGCATCAGACGCCTTAAAACAATCACTGATATTTTTACAGCAACAGTGAAACAGCAGGTGATAGTAATAACTCATGTGAGTGAGAAATATTCACATCAAGAATTTGCACACGACTCCCTCGAGCGGAACACAGATAGCTGATAAAATATACTAACATTAAACTGTAAAATATAAAGGAAATAACAATATGACGTCATCGCTTTTAGGACTAAGGAAAAGGTTGTGTTTTTTAGGACGTCATCTCGCTTAGTACTTGGTGACATACGCCGTAGTATTGTATGGGGGGGGCACTTGACCTGCAATATAAATAACACAAATAAATGGGATTTACATTGTGTATAATTATTTCAGTATGTCATTTTGCTTCGATGTTTCTGATTCAGTCATCAAACATTGGATGACATATACTAAAAATCATTTCAGACATGCTTCATTGCGTACCATTTACATATCATCTGGGAACATCGCTGGCATTTTTGAAAAAAAATGTATTATACCCATCATGAACTGACCTGGAGTGCCAGCTTGTGTCCTAAACTCACCTGCAGTGCCACCTTGTGACATCATGCCACTAGTTTGTGTCATGGCAGCGCCTCCTTGGGCCGGTGATCCTAGAGCGTTGACACTTCTTGTCGGAGCTGTGCATTTCTTACGTATCAACACAATGGCGACTATGAGAATCATTAATCCAAAAACAGAACCAAATGCAATGCCAAAAATGGCTCCAACGTTGAACACAGGTGACCCAGTACTGCTGTCGTTGCCGTAGGAAGAGATGAAATGGAAACAGAGTGCATAAGTTTGATAGTGTTTGCCGTGAGTTGTGATTTTATAAACAGTATGTACTCTCAGATAATATGCACTATTCATCAATGTGGATTGATTATTAAAAATGCTTTTTACCCCCCTTCATTATTTAAAGAAATAATAATTAAATTATTTATGTAAAAAACGCGGCCATTGATAAATGCTAAAATGAGAATAATTGAAAGTAGTTGAAATAGGGAAACGATTTTATTGGGGTGGTTCTCAATACATGTTTGCCAAGGCACTTTTAATTGTTTCTCCCTTTAAATGTGGACATTTGAAGTTAATCATTCGGTTTGTCCTTTATTTCTTTCTTTCGCCATACTATGTCTCAAGTAGCTTGTGGAAATGAGTTAAATTTGTATGATTTAAATCTAGAATGAATTTAATGAAAATGTGAGGGGTTAAAGTAAGAGTTGCCTCATTGTTTGTACTGATATCTAAATCATTCAATGTAAGGGAACAAAATCTGCCACTGATTACGGGTCATTAGGGGTCGTTCGTAAATTAAGTCTTTCTAAAAATGACGTTTTTAGGAACGCCCCCCCCCCTCCCCCCGTAGTGTCACGTCACACCTAAAAAAATTCAAAGCATACATAAAATTTTCATAACTAAACTATGATATTATTTCAATAAAGTAGTTCTGTAACAATCTGCTCAAACTTTATTAATAACAAATTAAAACATAAAGGGGTCTCAAAAACTATGCTTCAGTAACTTCCTTCTTCTACTTTTTGTCAGAGACCTGGCAGTGCTTCTTCTTTATGGTAGAAAGGGTCTTTTTGACTAACCATAATTTTAGTGACCAAGGTGACAGGCTTTGAATTTCTCTCATTCATCACTCGTACTAACTAGCGGCAATTTTGATAGAGATTCTTTGTTATTGTTTCAGATTGCTACGACTTACGCAATTATAGTTGTGCCATACCCACTAAATGAGTTTTTAAGCTTTTGACATATTTATATAGAACATTCAAATCGTGTTTTCTCAAAAAACCGCACATAGGCCATGTTGTCTCATAAAATGCTATAAAATAAAAATAAAAATTTTAGTCCGATTTTAAAACAGTTTTTACCATTATAATAAACGTCCAAACCTATGCAAACATAATGGAAGTCAAAATTAGACGAGTCGGTGAGCTTCGACAGACACTGTCACGGAGGGGTCACATAGATCAGTGGTCCCCAAATGGTGGTCCGCGGACCTTCACCGGTCCGCATGCGTAGCGCTGCCGGGTCCCCATAACATAAATATTTATTGTCAAATAGAAATAAAAGTATCAAAATAAGTCATGCACCGGTCCCTGGTAAAATTTCAAAACTTGTTCACCGGTCTGCCAAACTTAAAAGTTTGGGAACCACTGACATAGATAAAAGAATGGGGAAAATGCGCCGCCGCATTTACACTACACTTTGCTGTCAGGTATCGGGCCGCAAAAAATCGTCTAGCGGGCCTCAAATGGCCCACGGGCTGCGTGTTTGAGACCCCTGTTCTACGTTGTAATAATAGTATAAAAGTAAAGGACACTCAAAGTCTATTTTTCATGAATTTTGCCACGCTACCCCCCCCCCCTTTTTTTTTCCTGTCCAAAATTTATCATACCGTGCTGTTTTAAAAAAACATGTTACAGAAATTTAAATTACTTTTAAATTAAATTGGTAAAAGCTAAAGTATACATTGGATATATTCACGATGATCTCATGTTTTATACAAAGAATGTAAATATTGATAATTTACCCCATCGATGTATGTAGAATGTATGCATGAACGAATTTCAAAATATATAAATATTTTGGTTTCAGCTTCAGTTTTGGCCAAAAGTCATTTTTAACTTTCAGCCTTGTTTCTGCTTCGGCCGAAATCAGAAAATCACTTTCGGTGTCGGTCTCTTACATGCAACACATTAGAACGGTTCGATCATGTCTGAAATACGCTACATAAGGCAGTGTATAGAGATTTACCAGCACGGACATGACCAGGAAAAGGTTGATTCACTTATTGTAATTAATATACATTTAATAACAATAGAAAACACGCGTAAAATACTTTTCAAAAAGGGGACGTAAATAAAGACCCTTAAAAAAACCAACAGATAACACTCAAGTGTTAGAATAATGAATTCGGTTCGACTCAAAATATTGAATATTTAAAGTTTCATCGCGTTCTAAGGTACATTAATGCATCTACATGATGCGTTTTAGTACTTCAGGCGCATACATTTTCAGTATTAGTTTCTCTGTTTAGTCAGGCGATCATTTTCAAGTGCTGTAGGATTGTCCATAAGGTCATTTTAACACTATTTGGTACAGTTTCATTAATGCTCCCGAGCCTCTGTTACCTCTTGAATCTTGCTCGCAGCTACAAAAGTTTTGCCCACACTTGACATATTGGATCAGTACCCTTACATGTTAATCAGAGTCCTGGTGATATATTACAGTGACGTCCTTGTTTAGAAACGTTGTCGGATAATGTTGTTTGTCTAGTAACCAATGATTCCGAACATCGGCCTACATCAGCTGTTGTCATACTATGACTAAAGACTCATGGGCTCGGTACACGACTTAGCTATGGTATCATACACCTCTCAAAAATTCCAATGTAGCTGGTCCAATAAGAAATTCTTATCAACATACTTCATGCTACGTCACACAACTGAATATGGAAGGAAAGTAGGATTATTATTTGACCGAAAATGTGCACTTGAGGATATCAATTATTTTTCGTTATAACCAACAATGAAGTGCCAACATCCCCCACCCCCCATTTCAGAATAACAGTGGTCCATGGCGGGGTCGCTGTGATGAAATCAGAACGGGCCGTCTCATTTCATACACAGTGATGTAGGAAACACATCTTGCTAGAATGTAACCCCCTTTTTGCATGAGTTCTTCCCCTTTTTGTGTTGTCAACCATGAGCAAACTCAAATACCGAATTTTAAACGTAGCAATAACCCTCCTCCCACCCTCCCCCATCCTACCAACACCCTGTTGCGCCCATCGTTTTGTTTCTTGACTTCACCGTTGCTATGGGGAGTTGTGTCCATCGTCTTTAATTCTTGAATTCATCGTAGCATGAGGGACTTGCAATTTATTTTAAGATTTTTTTCATTTGCCAAACACAGACATACAATTTATTTTACTTGAAATATTTTTAACTTTCTTTGAGATTCAACCCCCCCCCCCATTTTTTTTTACAGCCCTACCCCCCAAGTTAAGTGCTTTATTTGAGCCATGATTTCCCCTAATTCACAACGAACAGGTCCCCCACCCCCCCAACTACGTTTTAATGTGGCTCGGGTGTTTAGTTGCCGATCACCTTACCTTTTTATTCAATCCAATCCTGGGTACCTTGGCTCCTTGTCAACGGCTGCTGTATGTCATGGAGCACATGAGCTCCACACTACTACTATTATATCAACAAGAATGGCGTCTATAACAACCCGTTGGTTATTTGTGTTCTTAAATGTATGCAAGAAAGTCGTTACCTAATCACGGCAGCCCGCTGTCGGTTCACGCTTATGGGAGAACTAGTCGGCTTTGGTCTAAATCAGGGGTTTTGAAAGTAAGTGGGAAATTAAAATCTTCAAAAGTTAATAGGACGCTCAGTTGAGCTAAGACAAACTTTTTAAAACTAAACGAATAAATACATTTTTATTTTTAAAAAAAATCAATCTATAATACGATTGAATTGTCAGCATTGAGGAAGAGTCGTGGATAGACATAAGTAAACGAAACAGTGATGCGTATCTTTTTCGTAATTACTATGAAAAACTTTGTTTACCACTCAAAAAGTACACGTAGCAATGAACAAAGGACGTACCAATGACCAAAAAAAAAAAAGCCGATTAGCTATTGATCTGCTTGCCATAATGTGTCGATAACGATAGTGTGATACCGTTTGCTCGATACCAATGGCTCGAAACCGATGGCGCCATGCTGATGGCGCGATTCCGATGGCTCGATACCGACGGCTCGATAGCCGACTAATTATAATTTCAAAATGTTTCACTCGTGTCAGTATAATGGAGGTATCAATTAGGTTCTCGGGAGTAAAAGAGAACAGTTGTTACGAAAATAGCCCAGGCTCAAGAAATAGAAGCGAGCGATACTCTGTCGACCAAACTTTTTAAACTTTTAACTCTTTAAATGCATTGTTACTTTCGTAGAAGGGTGCAAGGCTTAGATCGACAATTCGTAAGTGTAAAAAAAGCTGCACGCCAACACAGATTTGATCAAGAACATTTCAGCGTGAAAGTGCTGTCATCTCTTCGCAACTTCTTAGATAAACCAGTGAGTCCTACCGCTACCCCGTTTTTTCCACAGTCAATGCTGTTTGACATATATGTCTAATATCATACTTTCAAACTTGATACACTTTCCATAATACTCATATTTCTTTAAATTGTAACTTTCATCCCCAACACTCCTCTTCCTCCCCCCCCCCCCCCAACCCCACCAAAAAAAAAAATAAAAAAAAAAAAAAAAAAAAATATTTCTTTAAATTGGAACTTTCATCCCCAACACTCCTCTTCCCCCCCCCCCCCCAACACACGCAAGGAAAATAATTAAATAAAAAAAAAACAATAATACTAATAATCATTGATTATATTTATTTACAGGAAATGTTTAAAGACGCCTCGGCGATTTAAACGAACACGCCAATAATGTATGAAACATCATTTACATAATAAAATGACAATAAACCTTAATTTTATTCACTTCATTGGCTCCCCATGCAAGCACGTATTGACTACAAACTGTCTGTTCTCTGCCACAACTTTTTCTCGAATTCCTCCCCTTCCTATGTAACCGAACTTCACTCTGTCTATTCACACCTTCGACAGCTTCGCTCCTCCGCAGACGCGTATTCTTTCCGTCCCCAAGACTCGCACAAAAACATACGGTGAATGATCGTTCTCTTTCTGTGCCCCCAAACAATGGAATTCTCTTCATTTAAAAATACGCAATATACCAACCATCACAGCCTTCAAAACTGCACTCAAAACACATTTTTTTTAACTCTACTATCCTGATTGAATCCCACCTTTGACCGAAAAACGATGCTGCTGGAAGTCGCCCATAGCTTGACATGCAAATCGTTTTAAATATACATTTCTTTTGGTTTTTTAAATTAATGTATGTTAATTAATTTTTTGATTAAGTTAGTTAAATTGTATATACAGCGTGGTGAGTCCAGCCCTAAGGTGGGGTAACACGCTATATAAAACCACTTATAATAATAATATCTTCATTCACCCAATGGTATGACTAGACACCTTGATTTACACAGTGGTATGACCACATACCTTCATTTACACAATTTTATGAACAGATATCTTCATTTACATAATAGTAACTTGAAGTAACCAGGTACATTTATTTACACAATGGTTTGACCAGATATCTTTATGTACAAATTGTAATGACCAGATACTTTCATTTATTTATTTATTTAGACATTTTTATATAGCGCTTACCTTACAGCTCTAAGCGCTTTACAATTAATAAAAACATCTAAACTATTTAAACTGCTAAAGTAAAATAAAAATGAAAAACCAGAGACACTAGAATAGTAACTACTATATTAACAATGACTATAGAAACAGTAGCTTAAACATTAAAATGGCTATAAAAACGAGTACACTTTGGCATTTACACAATGGAATGACCAGATACCTTTATTTATACAATGGCATGACCAGATACCTTCATTTACACAATGGTATGACCAGATACCTTCATTTACACAATGGTATCAACATATATCATTATTACCACAATTGCATGACCAGATACCCTAATTTACACAATTCTATGACCAGATACCTTAATTTACACAATGGTATGACTAGATACCTTCATTTACACAATAGTAAGATACTTTCATTTACACAATGGAATAGGCAGACACCTTCATTTACAGAATGATATAACACAGTGGTATTTCTAGATACCTTCATTTACACCGGGGTTTCAAACTCAAATTAGCCGGGGGCCGCAGGAGGTAGAGTCTGAGTGAAACTGGGTCGCATTATGTAATCCACAAAAATGTGGTTACAAATTCAAGTACAGCTGTTACAATCTGCTCAACCTTTATTCATAACAAATAAAACATTAAGGGTTCTCAAGAACTAGGCTTCACTTACTTGCTTCTTCTACTAGTTGTTGCACTTCTTCTCACAAAGCTGAGCAACATGTGGCTTGAGTGAGGAAACAACTGAGACCCTCAGTACAGCTTGGAGATGCTCATCAATTGTAATTTTCGCCCTGAACTTTGACAAGTTGAAGTAAGTTCATAGTGGAAAAGAGCTTTTCACACAGATTAGGTACTCCCAAAAAGGCACATGATCCGCTTGAACAACTTGGATATCTCAGGGAAGGTGGAGGGCAATTCTCTCATAAATTGTCTAAGCTTGTCTGTTCTGTTCACCTCTCTGAACTTAGCCGTGAGTTCAGAATTACACCTAATTTTAATGAGCTCCGTTTGAAGGAAAAAAAAAGTGGAGGGGGGGGGAGCATCTTCCACATTTAAGGAGGAAGAATCAGCAAAAATTTGAAAAGTGGCTGTGTGTGTTTTGAAGTCTGTAAACCTGTAATTATCAAATTCTTCCTGTAGCTTTTCAATGGCATCAGTATATTTACTAATGAATGGTGTGCCTGAGTCCATGAATACTTTGCATGTTGGAAAATCTTAGAGGTTTCTCTCAGAATGATGGGCTTTCCATAGCACAAGTTTTGTACAGAATGCCATGACATTGTCATAGCCAACACCGACAAGCCACCCCTGGTCTTGTAACGTCTTGTTGAGTACATTCAGCTCCTGTGAAATGTCAACAATAAAAGCCAAGTCCATAAGCCATTTTGCATCATTTAGTACAGGAAAAACCACCCCATCCTTCTCCACGAAGGCTTTGATTTTTGCTCTCAACTCAAAAAATCTTTTCAAAACGATTTGTCTACTATGCCAACGTACCTCGGTGAAGTAGATCACATCCTCATTTGCTGACTCTATTTCCTCTAAAAAGTCACGGAACTGACGGTGCTTCAAGCCCCTGGATCTGATATGGTTGATGCATTTCACAACGTCAGACATCAAATTGTCAAACTTCAGGCATTTGCTGCAAAGGGCCTGCTGATGGATAATGCAGTGTAGTGCAATGGCCTCTTCCATACCTTGCTCTTGAACATGTGCCACGAGTCCATTTTTTGTCCCTAACACTGATGTTGCTCCGTCGTTTGTTATTCCTGCAACATTTTCCCACTGTAAACTGACATCCACAATAGTATCACACAGCGGGCTGAATATCTCACGAGCTGTGATTTGGCCTTGCATAGGAACCACTTCAAAATTAGCATCAACACCACGGACATATATTGCGAGCTGTGCAGTGTCAGTAACATCTAAGCTCTCATCAAGAGCGACTGAGTATGCATGGAAATGTTTACCTTTCTTGGCCAGATATCGTCATTTACACAATGGTATGACAAGATACCTTCATTTACATAGTGGTATGATCCGCTACCTTCATTTACACAATGGTAAAACCAGATACTTTTATTTACATAATAGAATGACCAGCTACCTTCATTTACATAACAAAATGACCAGATACCTTCATTTACACAATGGTATGACCAGATATCTTCATTAACATAATAAAATGACCAGATACCTTCATTTACACAATGGTATTACCAGATAACTTCATTTACACAATGGGATGACCAGACACCTTCGTTTACACAATGGTATGGCCAGATATCTTCATTTTAACAATGGCTTGACTAACTATCTTTATTTACATAATGTTTTGACAAGATATCTATATGTTCACAATGGTATGACCAGCTATCTTCATATACACACTGGAATGACCAGATACCTTCATTTACACAATGGAATGAGGAGATAACTTTATTTACATCATTGTATGACAAGATACCCTCATTTACCCAATGGTATGACCAGATTCTTTCGTTTACACCATGGAATGACTAGATACGTTCATTTAGACAATTATTATTGTATGACCAGCTATCTTCATTTACACAATTGTATGACCATAATGGCCCCCCTTCCCTACCCAAATGATGTCCCTGATGCCCATAGCTTAGAGCAAACCTGGCTACTTCATGGCGTTCCACTTTACACGGGAGCTCCATGCAGCATAAAGTTGGCAGAACAGTGACTGCTGAGCGCAAGAGACACGCCAGGAAGGTCCTATACCATAATTGTCATCTTTACTGACATTAATCATATTTTTACCACAAAAATGATATGTCGTCTGTAAGAAACTTTTAATTGATTTTGCATTATAAAATTTAATTGTAAAAACTCTTTTACTTGATTAACAAGCTAAAGATGTAATAAAATGTATTTCCTACAATTTTGTGTAATTAAAATAGATCAGCACAAAGTAAATGCATTTATAAATGTATTTATAATATAATTCCTTTCTTGTGGGGGGTGGGGGTGAGGTGTAAAAAATGTTGACATAATTACATAGTGAGAGTCATTAAAAGTTTGGCAGAAGGGTCTTCTTTATGGAACACGAGGGAAGAAGGTATGGAGTCTTAATATTAACATTTTGTACACAAGAAGATGTCCGCACAAGAAAAAACATAATTTTTTGTCCGTTTGGAAATTAAATATAAAAAAAAATTATTTTAAAACACATTTCTTAATACGTTGTTTGATAGCATAATTTTATTTTGTAAAATTGTAGTTTTTTTTCCAACAAATTTAAAGAAAATCAATGTTAACTATTCACTATGATTTATGATGTAATTATGAACTATACAGAATACTAATACATGTTTTCATTATGATGTCATTGCTACCTCGAGAAAATATGTGCTATAAAAAAGGGGATTATGGTGGAGAGGAATTGGTGACTGTTGAGACCCGCCGGTCCTCACCTTTTTGAGACCCACTGGCTCATACGCTCTCCACCCCTACCCCACGCTCTTCATCGCTACCCCACGTGACAGGCATACTTAGGCTGGGCCTTACAGTCATAACAATCTCATTGTCTATGAACAGAGGATATTAATTTTGTCACCTTAACCGTGACCCAGCTTAAACAATGCACTCATTCTGGTCAAAGCGGACCCACGCTCACGCAATAATTCAGGGCACGCGCCCTGTACTCAGTAAAAAGGCACCCCTTAATCATTTATCGCCCTCTTTCACCTGAAGTTTGTCAGTAGGCACTGGCTGGCATAATTATTTGATGAAGTTTGTTTATCCATAATTTGCTGGATTAGTATTGTTAATTTTCAAATTCATGTGTCTTTAGGATGTAGTTTTGTTAAGAAATGTTAGGATTATAGTAGATTATGATTGATTATTAATAATGTGATGAGATTTTAATTCTTATTTATGTCTTATGCGTTGTATTCGTTATTCTCATTTCTAGCCAGTTAGTTGGAAGCTAGTGCAGTTAGCACAGTTAGTAACAGTTAGTACAACTAGTAACAGTAGTGTTGATTTTAGTCAGTATAGTTGAGCTCATTTAATGATAGTATGGTTGAGCTGAATTTAGTACAGTTCGGTGCAGTTGAATTAGTGGAGTCAGTCGTTCAGGGTCAGACTAACACCAGAGAGAGAGAGGCCAAACCAATAAGGCTGCTGTGTGTGTGTGTTGAACCTTAACTCCTTGGAGGACAAGATCGACAAGCGCAAATTAGCCGATCGAAAAATTGTATTAAGTATTAGACAGTATAATTAGCCATTGCTATATATTTATATGTGTGTCGTTAATTCTGTTTATAATTAAATATTTATTTGTGGGCTGAACCACCTGTGTTTCTTAGTATAGTGATAGCATTAATAGAAGTGAGAGCTAGTGGGAGCGTCATTGAATGTTAGAGTGAGATTAGTTTAGAGTGCTTAATTAGGAAATATAATCATACCCTAGACATAGCCCTAGTGGCCCTTCTAATCTAATGTAAAGTAACACAGGGGACCTTATAAAAACACCTTTCTAAACAACCCAAAAGTTAACATTTGAGGGGCTGTTTACAGAAGCAAAAATTAGTTGCTATGGATTTTGGTAGTTAGTGGGTGAGAGATAGAGGAAGAAAGAAGACATGCTGTGAATTTTATTGTTGAATAAACAAAAAAGCAAACTTATCAAATATTGATCTTCGTGTTGTAATTAAAACTAACAACTCTTAGACTTAATCGAGGCTATTGAACTACTTTTGCAATTAGCAGGATTATGACAGTTTCCCTTGTAGACAGTTATCTAATGCTCTACTGTAAGAGTATATCTTGAAAATGTATTATTTAAAAAAAATATCCTTTTGATAGTTTCTTGAATAGTCTGCTGTATGTAAACTGAATCGGTTAGTATTTTGAATTAAAAAAAAAAAACAAAAAAAAAAAAAAAAAAAATTAAAAACAAAAAAAAAAAAAAAAATTAAAAAAAAAAAAAAAAAAAAAAAAAAAAAAAAAAAACTTACAACCTAATAATGCTAAGTAATCTGAGAATAAATAATATATATTTGTTTAAAAAAAAATATTTGACCGTTCAACATTAGCATCAGGCTCCTCACAGAAGTGGTGATATTAAAATAACACTTTAAATTATTGATAATAGAAATCGCTCATGGAGGAAAAAAAAATCAATAATGCAAACATGGTTTATCGCACCGTATAATGTACAGATAACATTACAATAAGATATCACGTCTCTTAGTATCCATACAACTTAGGATTGTAGGCTAGCACTTGGCCTGGAAGATAGAGGAGAAAAAAAATGTGATTGACATTTATATTAGTAATTCAATTTGTTTATGTATCACACAGTTTCAAAATAATTCGCAAAATATTGCATTGCATACCATATACTAACAAAATAATTCAGCCGCGCTGCATTGCATACCATATACAAATAAAATAATGACGCAAAGATACATTACATACCATGTACTAACACTATAATTAAGCCATGCTACATTGCATACCATATACAAACAAAATATTTAAGCAGTGCTACATAGCAAACCATTTACATCTATTCTGGGAATATCGCTTGCTTTTTTTTTTAAAAAAAGTATTATACCAATCGCTTGTGTCATAAATGAACCTGGAGTGCCAGCTTGTGACATCATGCCATTTGATAGTGTCTTAAATGTACCTGGAGTGCCAGCTTGTGACATCATGCCATTTGATAGTGTCTTAAATGTACCTGGAGTGCCAGCTTGTGACATCATGCCATTTGATAGTGTCATAAATGTACCTGGAGTGCCAGCTTGTGACATCATGCCATTTGATAGTGTCTTAAATGTACCTGGAGTGCCAGCTTGTGACATCATGCCATTTGATAGTGTCTTAAATGTACCTGGAGTGCCAGCTTGTGACATCATGCCATTTGATAGTGTCTTAAATGTACCTGGAGTGCCAGCTTGTGACATCATGCCATTTGATAGTGTCTTAAATGTACCTGGAGTGCCAGCTTGTGACATCATGCCATTTGATAGTGTCTTAAATGTACCTGGAGTGCCAGCTTGTGACATCATGCCATTTGATAGTGTCTTAAATGTACCTGGAGTGCCAGCTTGTGACATCATGCCATTTGATAGTGTCTTAAATGTACCTGGAGTGCCAGCTTGTGACATCATGCCATTTGATAGTGTCTTAAATGTACCTGGAGTGCCAGCTTGTGACATCATGCCATTTGATAGTGTCTTAAATGTACCTGGAGTGCCAGCTTGCGACATCATGCCATTTGATAGTGTCATAAATGTACCTGGAGTGCCAGCTTGTGACATCATGCCATTTGATAGTGTCTTAAATGTACCTGGAGTGCCAGCTTGCGACATCATGCCATTTGATAGTGTCATAAATGTACCTGGAGTGCCAGCTTGCGACATCATGCCATTTGATAGTGTCATAAATGTACCTGGAGTGCCAGCTTGCGACATCATGCCATTTGATAGTGTCATAAATGAACCTGGAGTGCCAGCTTGCGACATCATGCCATTTGATAGTGTCTTAAACTCACCTGAAGTTCCAGGTTGTGTCATCATGCCACTTGGTTGTGTCATAAACTCACCTGGAGTGCCAGCTTGCGACATCATGCCATTTGATAGTGTCTTAAACTCACCTGAAGTTCCAGGTTGTGTCATCATGCCACTTGGTTGTGTCATAAACTCACCTGGAGTGCCAGCTTGCGACATCATGCCATTTGATAGTGTCTTAAACTCACCTGAAGTTCCAGGTTGTGTCATCATGCCACTTGGTTGTGTCATAAACTCACCTGGAGTGCCAGCTTGCGACATCATGCCATTTGATAGTGTCTTAAACTCACCTGAAGTTCCAGGTTGTGTCATCATGCCACTTGGTTGTGTCATAAACTCACCTGGAGTGCCAGGTTGTGTCATTATGCCACTTGAATCGTCATAAACACACCTGGAGTGCCAGGTTGTGTCATTATGCCCCTTGGTTGCGTCATAAACTCACTAGGAGTACAAGCTTGTGACATCATGTCCCTTGATTGCGTCATAAACTCACCTGAAGTTCCAGGTTGTGTCAATATGCCACGTGGTTGTGTCATAAACTCACCTGGAGTGGCAGGTTGTACCATAATGTCCTTTGGTTGTATCATAAACTCACCTGGAGTGCCAGGTTGTGTCATTATGTCACTTCGTTATGTCATAAACTCACCCGGAGTGTCAGGTTGTGTCATCATGGCACTTGGTTGTGTCATAAAATAACCTGGAGGGCCACCTTGTGACATCATGCCACTAGTTTGCGTCATGACAGCACCTCCCTGGGCCGGAGGTCCTATAACGTTGACAACTCTAGTCGGAGCTGTGCATTTCTTACATATTAGCACAATGGCGACTATGACAAGAACCAGTCCAGCGAAAGAACCAACCGCTATGCCAACGATGGTTCCAATGCTAAATACAGATGACACGGTACTGCTATAGCCGCTGTAGCTGCTGTAGATGCTGATGAGATGGAAATGGAGAGCAAACGTTTGATAATGTTTGCTGCGAGTTGTCCTTTTAAAAAAATAGCATGTACTTTCAGATAATGTGTACTAATTCATCAATGAATATAATTAACGCCGTGTGTCTGGAACTTACGCTAAGCTAAACAACCGCTGGAACAGCGTTGAATTTATAGCGTGCGCAGGTAGTTCTCCTTTAAAATCGTTGACACTCAGATACAAACATTAGGTCTACAATGTTTAAAAAAAAAAAAAAATTAAGTTAGAAAACAAAAATTCAGCGATACGAAAAAGAATCAAGGGAAGAAACCCAAGCTGCACGTACAAGAAACAAGAACCATGCATTCAAGTAACGTACTTTATAAGACTCCCATTTAGGGTCACCCATCCTGAACTTTATTAATAGTGTTATGTACCACCCCCTTTTATTTACACCGCAGGTTTAAAATGCGATTGTTTTGATATTCAGACTTATTCCGTAAAACAAAATAAGATGTTAAGCACCAAAGGCACATGAGGTATTTTTTTAAGAATCTCATTTTAGTCGCAGTTATCGGGAATTTTATTAAGTGAAGTCAGCGCCATCTGATAGCATTAGTGACATTTTGGGTTACATTTTGTTACACTCTTTACTTTCGTCTTCCCTATTTAATCTCTCACTTACTTACTTTCTGTCACATTTCATTGGCTGCCCACGGGTACTACCTCTAAGCTAAATGCTATTTATTTTTAATACTGTTTTTTTTCTGTTGTTTTGCTCGCTGACGAAGGCTTCCTGCCGACACGTTCGTTGTTTTGTGGCGTTCCTTCTTCAGGTTTAACCCTTCTTTGTTTTACTCATTTTATATTGTGCTAACCTGATTGCACTCTCCCCCCTTCTTACACTAAAAGGGAAATAACTGAATATTAAGAAAATGAACGCAGGTCTCACGGTTGTCTATCAACAATCATTGTTTTTATGTAATGTTAAAAAAAGAAATCTTTTAAAGATCAAATCATTTCAAATTGTGTAAGTGCAACGCTGTTCCAACGATTGTCTCCCAGTTTCTCCTGCCCTCTCTGTCTCTCCCACATCCCTCTCTCTCTCTTCCCCTCCGTCTCCCTCCCTCCCCTCTCTCCCTCTTCACGTTAACTCTAGACATACGACGAGAGTCCTTTTAGTTGATAATGTTGAATGACGATGATAGAGGATGATAGATGATTATAGATGGTTATAGATGATGATTATAGATGATGATTATAGATGCTGATTATATTAAGGCTCTATGTTTTTTAAATGTATTTTAATAATAAATATACACCTATGTTCTCTATTGTCCTAGAACAAATATGGCTATGTAGATTTGTTTGTCCGACCCCAGGCTCAGATTTGACCAAAATCGCACTTTTTCTTAGATGATCTATACAGAAACGAATAGTGTCATGTTTTGTGTTGCGATTCGGCCATGAGCAATCGATTTAAGGTTTCATTGTTTTACAAAAGGAACATTTTTCCTATGTGCGCTGCATATGATAGCTTTGTACTTTGTTCATTACAAGAGAATATTGTGTTTGGTGTTTATTTACTTTGACGTCTAAGCGTTGCAGAACGCATCATTATTATTGAATAACCGTTCTCTGAGAATTATCATTGAGAGACTAATCATTGAGAGAGTGCATTTTCATTTCAGAAAGACTGATCCTCGATAGAGTGAATTATCATTCATTGAGAGAGACTTATCATTGAGAGGGTGCATTATCATTTAGAGAGACTTATCATTGATAGAGTGGGTCATAATTGAGAGGGTTAATTATTATTGACAGAGTTGGATATCATTGAGAGAGTGAGTTATCACTTAGAAAGACATATCATAGAGAGAGTGCATTATCACTGCAGCGTGCTTATAATTTCCAATTTTAATGTCATTGCCCACAACTGTCAAAACACATTTGCTAAGTTTTTGATCGCCTGATAAATTATTGTTCAACATTTTGTGCAAGCGAAATTAACTAAAATGTTAATAGAGAAGTGTTATTCTTTATCAAATTAATAGACAATTTTTTTATATTGTTATTACGAAAAGCTGACAAAAATTTATAAACTTGATGACTTTTATAAATAGATAAAACAAATCTTTGTAAAAGTGGATACATTATTGTACCCAATTGTAACGAGTATAGACTAATGCGAGAAGTTTATGGAATTAAACAGCATCTAAAAACAAAGTTTTACGTATAGATCATGTATATACCTTTTGCTATTTTATTTAAGGGTAATATTCTAATGCCACACCCGCTTTCACACCTCAGATTTATTCCAACAACTATTTCAGAAAAGCAAAAGAAAATATTACACACCAAACGCACTGGCGATATTTTTAAAAAAAGAATCTCATTTCGAACAATTATCGGGAATTTTATTCGTGAAATAAATAACACGATATGTCCATCAACATTTCCCTTGAAAACCGGAAAAAAAAACCTGATTGTTGGTGTTGGGGCCGCAGGGATGTGCTAAAAAATTTGAAAGAATGTGTTGTCATCGGCATCAAGTCTATGTGCCAAGTTTCAGCTCTATAAGTTGACGGAAAGTAGATCAATCAGCCATCTAAAGATTTTGCCACCCATCCATTAATACATGAACAAAATTGAAGTTATTTTAAAGGATTTAAAATGGTACTTTATTTGATGGGTTCACATTATGCTAAGGCTACGTTAAAAAAAAAAGAACTGTTATACTAAGACAACCTCACATACTAGGACCATGTGACAATGTTGTTATATTATGTTAATGCTTGTTTCATCTAATTATTTATTCTTATTGTATGTCTAATTTACATGAGATAAGAAGGTCAATATTTTTTTTAAAATGTGTATAGAAAAAAAAATCTGCATTTACACTAAGTAATCATCGTGATAATGGCTTACTTTGAACAGCAATACTGGTAAACTGAAGTTCCACAACAGCCATAAGCACAATAGAGGCTACTAAAAGTATTGTCTCCATAACAATATTCACCACAAACGGTGATGGCTGAAAAACAAAATATTGTTGATAGCACTTGAGTATTGCACAATCTGTTTTTTGTTTTGTAAGAGCTGTAATTGTTGTTGCAGGCGTCGATATGACGACTACTTGAATGTCCTCTTAACGACTTTATTTACGACATGTAATTGAATTAATTACGATTTTAACCAAGTTACATTTAATTCCACGTTTACTTTCAGTGAGAAATATATGACATTTATTTCGGAAATGTAAACCCAAATAGGTAGCCCTCACATGAATCTCTGACTTAATTTAAAAAAATAATTAATACATTCTTAAGCTTAATATATCTGCTAAGAATTTTAAACATTCAACAATTATTGTCAAATCATATTTTAACAAAAAATGCAAAATTGTATTTAAATAAAAAATTTTTTTAAAGTAAATTATTAAATTTTGTTTGGTTTAAATGCAAAGAAAAAAGTGGTGCCATGTGCGATAGAATTTCAATGACTTTTCATACCAAAAAAATTAAAAAAAAAAAAAAATACATATCTAAATACCCTGTAAAAGTGTTAGGAACACAACCACTATATGTCTGTGATCCATGGTAGTCCTCTGATCGAAGTGAGCCTTGTGACTGCCTCATACTCGCTGGAGCTTGCGATCGCATTGATTTCTACCGACACATTTCTGTTCCAACCGGTTTTAGCCACACTCTTCAGGTATGACACCGCACTCCCCCCTTACCCCGAAACTCTAACCGCCCATTACCTTATCCTCTTAAGACGGCAAGACATGCATATTACAAATACTTGCAAACCCTTTCCTCTTTCACCAATAGCACACCACTGCCCTACTCTGCCCCAGACCATCTATCACTGACTCCGAAATCGCGTAATACCATTCCCTAATTTATAGTCACCACCAAATACTCTCCTTCATTACACACTCGCCTCATAGACATCCAATCATCTATTTATCCCTTATCCTCTCTTCATTAACGGTGATCTCTTACGAATAAATACATACATTTCCTACCTACATTCCCTACCTACATTCCCCACCTACATTCCTTACCTATTTCCCTACTACATTCTCTACCTACTTTCCCTACCTGCGTTCCCTACTAATTTTCCTACAAAAATTACCTACCAACATTCCCTACCTACATTTCCCATCTACATTCTCTACCTACATTCCCTAACTACATTTCCTACTTACATTCCCCACTTTCTTTCCATATTACATTCCCTACCTACATTCTCTTCATACATTTTCTACCTCACAACCTCAAACTCGCCTCCTCATATCATACACGTTTCACTTTGTTCTAATTTTTTTACCTACTCTCACTCCTAGTCTCGACCATTCATTTCCTGTCCCCTTTATACGTAAGTACAAGACTATTATCCAGACTGCCCCACCCCCACTCAAAAAAAGCGACCTTCCCTACAAAAAAGATATCACATTTACAGTTACGCAATTGTCATCCAATTTACCATGGCTCGGAAAATATCATCGAGTTATCAAAACAAGCCTTCAATCAAACAACTCTTTTTTCCATTAAATGCTACTAAATGCGGGGAGTTAAGACTGGGTAAAATACTAAGTAATGGTATAGTTGTTTACTGTATGTTTACATTTTGTGATTTTCAAATTTATCCCAATAAAATAATTAAGTCTCAACATTGTGCTATTATTGTGATGTTAAGACACTGAAGAGTGGAGTCATAAGAGGGAAAAAATGATGTCATTTTATAAGGCGGTATAAAATCTGGGTACATAACTGCAGGTAACTGTGCCCCCAAGAACAACTCATTCACTGTAAATTATAGAACCACTGTAGGCAATTTAAAGTTCTGAAATTAGCAGTGAATTTGTTCATGGATAACAATAGAAGATGAAATGTTCTATTAAATTCCTCTTTTTGTTGTCTCTGCCTGTATTTACTCTTTTACCGTACTAATGGTCTATTACATTCCTCTTGCTATCCTCTTGGACACTTTATTTCAGCTTGTGTTTAGTATTATTATTTAGTTACTTACGATAGTATGAAATTCCAAATAAAACTTTCAATCAACTGACATTTTGGGACATTTTACTGTTTCAACAACACTCAGATAATTCAAAGATTAATGAATAAATGATACTTTTCTTTACATAATAATGCAATTTATATTCAATTTTTTTCCCTCACACTATCGTTACTATCATAGCTTGTTAAGGAATACAGGGCATCAATGCATTAGTTTGCCCAAGGCCCCCGTTGATGTTAAGACGGCCCTGGTGACGATCACATATTCAGTGGCGTAGGATGAGAGGCTATTTTTTAAAAAAAAATGAGACATGTTATTTTTTTAGTAACTGCACAGTTTTTTTCCACAAATTTTGGACCACCCCACGTGTCATTAGCAATAGCTACGCCATTGTATGTGTCAGTGAGAAAACCTTGCTGAAAATCTCCTCACCATTATATATGTCAGTAATAAAACCTTGCTGAAAATCTCCTCACCATTATATATGTCAGTGATAAAACCTTGCTGAAAATATCCTGATATATATCTGCTCTATACCACATGTCTGATAAGTATATTCCATGTTGTTGTTCAGTTGTTAACCATGTGCAGACACACCTTTGGATTCTGATGCCGAACGATTGTTTCTACGACTGTGCTAGCGCAACTAACACCAGCCATACCACCCAAGCAACTGACAACAGCCATTCCACCCAAGCAACTGACACCAGCCATACCACCCAAGCAGCTGACACCAGCCATACCACCCAAGCAACTGACACCAGCAATACAAACCAAGCAACTGACACCAGCCATACCACCCAAGCAGCTGACACCAGCCATACCACCCAAGCAACTGACACCAACTATACCACCCAAGCAGCTGACACCAACTATACCACCTAGGCAGCTGACACCAACTATACCACCCAGGCAGCTGACACCAGCCATGTCACCCAAGCAGCTGACACCAGCCGTAACACCTAAGCAACTGACACCAGCCATATCACCCAAGCAACTGACACCAGCCATACCACCCAAGCTGCAACTGACACCAGCCATACCACCCAAGCAGCTGACAACACAATGCCAGTCCCGCAGCTGACAACAGCCATGCCATTCCCAAAAATGACAAAACCACGCCACTCCCAAAGATAACAACCACGCAACTCTCAAAGATGACAACATAAAATACATACAACATACACCATGTACAATGTACACAACATGCAATATACACTATGTCTCTCCATTCAACTTGCATATCATAAAACACATTAGAACGGTTCGATCATGTAATGAAATACCTTTCAAAAGGCAGTGTTTACAGATTTACCAGCACGGACATGACCACGAAAACGGTTGATCCAGTTATTGTAATAATATATATATTTAATAGCAATAGCCGACGACGTGTGCGAAAGGCGTCAATCAAGGGAAGTTATTCAAGCCTCGTACAAATTTAACATAAAGCACTCAATTGTTTGAATAAATTAAATCTGCTTACTCGAAATTTTGATTATTAAACAATAAAAGTGAATCGTTTTCAGCGACAAGCCCTTCTCTAATGTGGAACACTAAAAGCCCTTCTCTAATGTGGATCACTACAAGTCCTTCTCTAATGTGGATCACTACAAGCCCTTCTCTAATGTGAATCACTACAAGCCCTTCTCTATTGTGGATCTCTAAAAGCCCTTCTAAAATTAGAATCACTACAAGCCCTTCTCTAACGAGGATCACTACAGGCCCTTATCTAATGTGGACCACTACACGCCCTTCTCTAATGTCGATCGCTACAAGCCCTTCTCTAATGTGGATCTCTACGGGTCCTTCTCTAATGTGGATCACTACGGGCCCCTCTCTAATGTGGCTCACTACAAGCCCTTCTCTAATGTGGATCACTACAAGCCCTTCTCTAATGTGGATCACTACAAGCCCTTCTCTAATGTGGATCACTACAAGCCCTTCTATAAAGTGGATCACTACAAGCCCTTCTATAAATATTGACCACTACAAGACCTTCTCTAATGTGCATCATTACAAGCCCTTCTCTAATGTGGATCACTACAAGCCTTCCTGTAATATTGACCACTACAAGCCCTTCTCTAATGTGGATCATTACAAGCCCTTCTCTAATGTGGATAACTACAAGCCCTTCTCTTATGTGGATCACTACAAGCCTTCCTGTAATATTGACCACTACAAGCCCTTCTCTAATGTGGATCATTACAAGCCCTTCTCTAATGTGGATCACTACAAGCCCTTCTCTAACGTAGAAATACTACGGGCCCTTCCCTAATGCGGATCATTACAAGCCCTTCTCTAATGTGGATCACTACAGGTCCTTCTCTAATGTGGATCACAACACAACAGGCTCTTCCGTTATATCTATAATCAGAGGAGAGGTTTTTTTCAACTTCAAAAACTGATGTAAGAATAAGTTAATAATATTATTTTAGGATAGACATTAACATAAGAGCAAAAAAAAAAAAAAAAAAGATTATAATTTATCGAGAAAGGGTTTTTCTTATAAACAGAGGAGAGGTTTTTTTCAACTTAAAAAACTGATGTAAAAATAAGTTAATAATATTATTTTAGGATAGACATTAACATAAGAGCAAAAAAAAAAAAAAAAAAAGATTATAATTTATCGAGAAAGGTTTTTTCGTGTCCAAAAAGTACTTTAATGAATTCACTTGAATAGTATTTCTGGAGATTGCCAATTTTGGTAGCGTTAGTCTGCGTAGAGCCAATCTGTAGGTATGACATATAGGGGGGACAGGCTGCGATCAGTTTAAGTAGAAAGAAGTATAGTAAACAAAATAACCAAATTTAACTATGAACTGGTTCAAATAAAATGAATATCTTTATAAATAATAGTTTTCAAAAGTTGTATTATCTGTCCGATTTCGTTATGGAAAGAAACACTCATAAATGTTCAGTGTTATTTTCTCTGTTTAGTTAGTCAAACATACACAAGTGCCGTATGATTGCTCATAATTTTATTGACACAATATTTAGTATAGTATCATTAGTAAGACCATCTACATTTTAATATTGACATGCGGAATATATTTTTTTTACAAAGTTTTTCAATTACAGACTAGTCTTTGTTGCCGTCGATGTAAAAGGGTTGTTAGTAGTTTATTTGAGATCCATGTGACCGAGACTCTTGCTTAATAATAACAAAACTCAGTAGTTATATATTTCCTATTCACAAGGCCCTGGCTTTTATTGTGCGAGGGGCATTGTCAGCATATAAAATGTAAGACGAAACTGCGTATCTCTTTAAGTTGGATCAGACGTCATCAAGTATAAGAGGATTAGCATATCTAATGTAATAGAACAGACATATTTACTGTAATAGAATATACATGAAAACAGCATGTTAATATATTTTATTGATTAAATTTAAAAAAAATTTGTAGCATGTTATATTTATATCCTGGGAAATGTGTTATAAACAATCAATATTATTTATGAATTCTATTAAGGTGATCGAAATTCAAGTGTAAAAAAATAATAAAGATAAGAAAAGTAAAAAAATTCTTGAATTTTAAACTAAGAAACATAACCAGCTGGTACAAATAATTTTTTTTACAGAAAACATGGATTGGAACTTAATTTTCGAAAGAATGAGAGGAACGTTGGAGAACACGAATGCAAAGTGATTTTCCAAGTAACAATGACAGTCTTTGATGTTTATAACAGCAGTTGCATTCATAAAAAAATTATACGACATGTTGAGAAGGAATTTTTTTTTTTTTTGGTTACAGTATCAATTTAATTTTAAAGTCTCTTAAAACAATGCGATGAAAAAATGAAGGGGAAAAACATACATTTATTTCGTTGGCAAAGAGGTCAGCTATGACTCGTGCCCCATAGAAATTAATAAATAAACTAATCTTAAAAATGGAATTAAAAGAGTAATGATCGCGTAATCTAAATTTTCAATGGCAAATGTCATTACTACATTGGGTTATTTCAGATGTCACGTCTACATTGGGTTTATTTAAAATGTCATGTCTACATTGGGTTATGTCAGATGTCAATTCTACATTGGGTTATGTCAGATGTCACGTCTACATTGGGTCATTTCAGATGTTATTACTACATTGGGTTATTTCAAATGTCCCTTCTACATTGGGTTATGTCAGATGTCAATTCTACAATGGGTTATGTCAGATATCAATTCTACATTGGGTTATGTCAGATGTCACGTCTACATTGGGTTATTTCAGATGTTACTACTACATTGGGTTATTTCAAATGTCACTTCTACATTGGGTTATGTCAGATGTCACTTCTACATTGGATTATTTCAGATGTCACTACTACATTGGGTTATTTCAGATGTTAATACTACATTGGGTTATTTCAAATGTCATTTCTACTTTGGGTTATTTCAGATGTCTATATAATTTAATAATGATGATTTGGTTAGGTTGGGTTATTTCACTTTTCTATTGTGTTTAATTATTAGTTTTTTTTAACTGAACTGACATAATTCCAAATGATATTAATTTTTAAAATTTTAAATAATGAATTTCCCATGATTCGGGTTCCCCCCCCCCCCCCAAATAGCCTGTCCCCTGCTTTCACCATTTATGGCTCCCATGCCTCTGTTACCTCTTCAATATTGCTCGTAGCTACAGTAGTTTGGTCCACACCTCGATTGTTGGATCAATGGCTTAAAGAAAATTGGTGGATTTTTTTTTTAAAAATCGATCAGTTCCATGAAATGTTATTCAGAGTTCTGGCCATTATTACGGTAACGTCCTGGTTTATGAATGTTGGCAGACAATGTTTTTTGTCTAATAACCAATGCTTCCGTACACCGGCCTACATTAGCTGTTGTCATTCCTTCTATGACTCAAGCCTCATGGGCTCGGTACACGACTTAGTTATTGCTTCATACACTTGTCCGAAATTCCTATGTAGCTGGGTGAAATTCTTATCAACATACTTCATGCTTCGTCAGAAAACTGAAGATGGAAGGAACGTAGGATTATTATTTGAAAAAAAATTTTTCTTAAGGATGCCAAATATTTTTCGTTAAAGCCAACACTGGAGTGATGATATAAGCCAAAATTAAAAGTCGATATTTAAGAACATCTGGACACCACAATCCCCCCCCCCCACCCATTTCGGAATAACAGTGGTCCAGGGCGGGGTCGCTGTGATGAAATCAGAACGGGCCGTCTAATTGCATACACAGTGATGGAGGAAACACATCTTGCTAGAATGTAACCCCCTTTTCGCATGAGTTCTTTTCCCTTTTGTATTGTCACCCACAGCCAAACTCACATACCGAATTTGAACGTGTCTCCGACGCCTAGCAGTAGCCCTCCCCTGCCCACCCCACACTTTGAGTGAGTTCAACTCAGACTTTCTGTTGAGAACATTTACATAATATTCCTGGGTTTTTTTTATAGTTTTTTTTTTTAATCGGGTTATAATCGGACACATTTTTTAATGGAATGCATACTGATATGTATTCGAAATACGTGGTTGTCCATAAAGAACGTCAGCACAAAATACGTTGTTCTTCTACCTTCCTCTATCTCCCCCTCCGCACTGGTCCGCATGTGGCGTACCCCCACCCCCACCCCAACAGGGTTGCTGACGTCTGCAGGCACATATGGCAATTTGAAGTGTACAACGCCAGGAAGTATAACCACCATCTTAAAGAGCAAAAAGTAAGTAGGTTAAAACATCTAAATCAGTATGATATAAGATAAGATAAGATCAGATAAGATTCTTTGATTGATCCAAAAAAATGGAAATGTTTTTTGATTGCATTATACATTTTCAGCACTAAAATAAAACAATTTGAACACAAGACATTTATAATAAATTATTTCAAACAGCCAATCTGTGAGTTCTCTTAGCGAAATCCTGGAATTATTAGTTCTCATTCAGGTATGTGACTTCAGGGGAAGCACGCCGGTAAATTCGTACAGATATGGGTTCATACATTCATTACATACGCGCTGCTGGATTGGTGGGGGTGTTGGGGGGGGGGGCTTGATTTTGGAGATTATGCGTACTGGTGCGTAGGTTGTCAGCAGAAAGAATGTACATTTAATACGTGTCCTGAATATCTGGGAAGTCCATGAGGTTTAATTATTTTTTTAAAGTGGGGGGGGTGGGGGGGGGGGCTTGATTTTGGAGATTATGCGTACTGGTGCGTAGGTTGTCAGCAGAAAGAATGTACATTTAATACGTGTCCTGAATATCTGGGAAGTCCATGAGGTTTAATTATTTTTTTAAAGACTTAAAATTAATCACCAACATCTTTTGTCTTGATCCTCGTTACTGGTGCTGTGTGACATTAATATTGCTTTGGGCTGAATCAAGCACCTGTACAGTGGGGGGAGGGGGTGGCGACCCACGCATAATTTTAACACGCTTACTTCTTCACCACACACCAAGCCACCAACTGATTACTTCAAATGTGCCCCCCACCCCACCCTACCCTCAAATTTTTTTTCTAAATTAGTGGGAAGAAAAAGATTGGTCTTAAGCTACCTTAAAGAAAACTGATGTCAATTTTGCTACCATTTAGGCCTTAAGATTGACTTAGGCCTTAAGATTGACTTAGGCCTTAAGATTGACTTAGGCCTTAAGATTGACAACTTGAGGATAAAAACTAAAAAAAAAAGTATGTGAAATTTATGTGTATTGCAATCTATGAAAATCATCTAGGAGGTTAACGTTAAACAAATCATGTTTTAAGCCGCCAACCTCCCCACTTTTTTTTTTTCGTTTTAAATTTTGTGAAACAAAAGAGTTTCTGATCTCCCTTAGCTTTTCGGGTCAAATGTTTTAGTCGCCCACTGTCAGCCTCGGGGCTCTAGTTGGCATGTCCGTCCCAAAAAAAGGCATGTCGACAAAGAGGCGTTTGCCACGAATCCCCTGAAACGCTACGCGGGGTACAGTATCACCGTGTAGGGGACCAGCGCTTAAAGGCAAAGGTAACGCACGGAAACTGCGCAAACAAGATCAAGGCTGCATGGTTTCCTACCAGTTGAAATGAACGCAGACACAGGTCGGTACGCAGACACAGGTCGGTACGCAGATACAGGTCGGTACGCAGAACAGGTCGGTACACAGACACAGGTCGGTACGCAGACACAGGTCGGTACGCAGACACAGGTCGGTACGCAGACACAGGTCGGTACATGATTACAGTTGCCGTACAGATATGAGGCGAGGGTGCGTGACGACTTACGCCGATGGTTCTAAATATGCAGTCTTTGGGGGTACTGCTCCTGGGCAACCTCTTTCTCTCCCAGCTGTGGCGTGAGTTAGTCACTCCGCAGAAAACCACGTAAACACTATTAGAGGGCGCCTGTTAAACACCTACGCGTTCCCCCGGTGTGGGAAGGGGGAGACGTAGGGACGTAAAACGTACCCACCCCAGCCCTAGAAAGTCCGTCCAGATTCCCGTGTGAAAGCAACATACCTGCCGGCCAGGCGTTTCTTCTCTTGTTCCGCCTCACTTGAATAGTCAAAGGAAGGGTGGGTGAGGCGGTCTCAGGGTCGGAAAGCTCCCGGCGTTCCACTCATAACGTCACATTGGAGATGGCGTCGGTGGGTCATCGAGCGCGAGCTTTTAATACACCCTCGGCACACTCCCACACGGACCGACGCCAGGTCTCCCCGCCGCCAGACCGTGCGGAAGTACGCCGGGAACCTCCCCCCCCCTGGCCTGGAGAACTCCGGTCGACCGAAAACGCTACGTTTAAAGCGTTTGCGTTGCACTCTCCGTGGGTCAGGGCGGCTTTTCTTCCTCTCCGGGGAAAAGGTGTTGCTTTACCACGCCCCCCCCACCGTCCAGGGAGTCTTTTGGTCGTGACGTAAGCTGGGACGAAACGGTCGCCTAGGAGCGGCTTTCTCAAAGGTCACGTAGCTAAAATTATCGGCATGGGTTTTAACCGCCACACAGACCTCATATCTATTAACGGCAACAAGTAATCATGTTATTGCGTTACTCCTGTTGCGTTGGAAGTCATGCAAGTGGCCGGGGTTTTTGTTTCGTGAGAACAAAGCCTCCCTTCTAGTCTGGCACGCCACGAAGAGGCAAACCCCATGTGACCCCACCACGCCGCCTCGGCGGTGCGGGTCCCTGACGTAGAGGCGTCCAGTCAGATCCTTCCCAGCTGGCGTGCCACTTCGCTGCCCGACTGGACTAAAGACTACTGGGGGAGTAGTTGATGTCCATTTGGGTCTAACGGAGGGTGCGTTGGAGGAAGACTTGAAGTGCTTCGGCTCGATGGTCTACTGTTTTTCTAAAGCAGATTCTATTAGTCGCCTACTGTCATTAACAACGGTTGGCCAACTAACTGCCTCCCTGATGAGGCCTCCGGGGTAGGGTGGGAAGAGAATAAAAAACACTGGGAAAAGTTGATTTTAATTAATTTAGCTGTATTTTACGTCCATTTTTTATGAATAATCATTTTTTCTTCCATTATTGGTAGGGGGTCGGGCTGAGGGCTCATGGCATATATGCCCAAAAGAGGGGTGGGGGTCACCGAAAATAGGACGTAACCATCAAGTGGGAGGGGGGGTCTAATATTTTATATTGTTGCATTTATAGTAAACGAATGGCTCTTGATATAAATCATTTGATTGACGTCGACCAGCTTAAAAAAATATCACTTTGTTTACATTTATTGTTAAGAACCAACCAATCATTTAGAGTTTAACGTTTATGATTATACATTTTCCAGAGTTCAACAAAAGATCAACCATAAAGGTCATCCACCAAGTAGGCCTAAAAGTAGTGCATAACAAACAAAAAGCTAGTTTGTGGACATCAGCTAGTCCCTTTAGCCCCCCCCCCCACCCCTCTTAGTCCGCATTTCAACGAAACCATCCCCCCTTCCCCCCCTTTTTTTTTCGGTCTCTGTGAACGTCCGTCAATCTTAAGGCATGGGCACACAGGGCTGTCGACCAGGGCCTCACGCTTCTAGGGGGCCTGAGGCTTCTGTGGGCACCCCGATGCCCTTTAAAAAAAAATGAATATTATACGGTCTATTGACAATTTAATTTTCATTAGAAGTGCAGTGGGTAAGTACGATTTCAAAAAAACTTTATGAATCAGCTTATAGTTGTTTTTTTTTCAAATCAACTCTACATTTTTTTTTTTGGGGTACACGTTTTAGAAAAGTTTCTCTTGTTAAATCTTCAATAAAAACAAAAATCCGTGTATTAGGAGTGTGTGTGTGTGTGGGAGGGAGGGAGGGGGTGTTAAGTTAATAAACGAGTGTGACAATTGGCGTCATATGTTTGTCATTATCTAGTAATCCAAATAAATTTATAGTGGCTTGAAATTCTAAAAAAAAGCTTTCATTCTATTGAGTTTTAAGGAATTGTACTGCCTCAGCTTTGTACAGATAAATCAATCATTAAAAAAATTCGTGATGCCTTTTGTAAATATCTCATAACTTCTTTACATAATTATTCCAGATAATGCAATTTATAACCAATGACCATTTAACAATTAATAATCTATAGATATTTTATTATTTTTGTGTATCTGTAATAATTGGAATTATTTAAATAATTATCATAGGCCATCGTTTAGTTTTGTTTCATTTATGTTTATCATGTTTGCAGTCCTTTTTGGTTACCATGTATAATGATGTTGGCAGTCCTTTTTGGTTACCATGTATAATGATGTTGGCAGTCTTTTTTGGTTACCATGTATAATGATGTTGGCAGTCCTTTTTGGTTACCATGTATAATGATGTTGGCAGTCCTTTTTGGTTACCATGTATAATGATGTTGGCAGTCCTTTTTGGTTACCATGTATAATGATGTTTGCAGTCCTTTTTGGTTACCATGTATAATGATATTGGCAGTCCTTTTTGGTTACAATGTATAATGATGTTGGCAGTCCTTTTTGGTTACCATGTATAATGATGTTGGCATTACTTTATGTTTACCATATATAATGATGTTGGCAGTCCTTTTTGTTTACCATGTATAATGATGTTGGCATTACTTTATGTTTACCATGCATAATGATGTTGGCAGTCCTTTATGTTTACCATGTATAATGATGTTGGCAGTCCTTTATGTTTACCATGTATAATGATGTTGGCAGTCCTTTTCGTTTACCATGCATAATGATGTTGGCAGTCTTTTTGTTTACCATGAATAATGATTTTGGCAGTCCTTTAATTTAACGTGTAAAATGATGTAAGTAGTCCCTTTAGTTTAACATGTTAAATGATGTAAATAGTCCCTTTAGTTACGAAAAACCTTGTGAACGAAATTATTTTTTATTTTTAAAAATCGTTTATTTAAATGAATTAGTTTAAATAAATTAATATTTTGCATGAATATTATATAACAATGTTGCTATATAAAAACAAATTTTAAAAAAGGAATAGAATTGACACCTTAGTCCCTTCTGTTGATTGCCGATTAAATGTGAAATTATGCAAACTTATCATCCGATATGCACCCAATTATTGTATCCCCGAATTGTGAATTTATTAAAATTGTGTGAGGACTGGCTCCCTAAAGCCAACCTCCGCTTCATTCGAGAGCCTTCGGTGACCTCGATCTTTGCTGCTTTGCAATCAAAGTGACTGCATCGGCAAATGTTTTATCCACACAATAGCACTTGATGTTACTTATAGTATTCGAAATGATTTTATTGAACTGAAAAAAACAACAACATGATTTTCTTTAGTTTTAGTCCTTTTATAGTTTTAGGTATAGTTGAACAATCGATATAAAAATATATATTTAGACAGCAAGGGCGAAACTAATATGTGTCCAAAAGGAGCGTCACACATGGCAAGAATTTATGTTGACGTGTTGCCGGGTCGACGGAGTCAGAAGTGACTTTAGGCGTCATTATACTTAATTTTTGCGCTGGTATATGCCCTGCAGCACCCCACCCCCACCAACCTCCCCTTAAACGAAGTTCTGAAATTATATGGGTAACTCAATAACCTCCTGTAATTATTAAAATAAAGGGTTTTAAAAATATAGATCCAGAAACACCAACTGTTATCGTGTTCGGTCATCAAACTCCTTCCAGTGGGTTTGTCGACTGTCGATGCCTCTAGTAGATTAAAGCGCTAGTCGAAACCAACGAAACAGGGGTAGGAGTATTGCTTCTGTACGATTAATAGAAAAGTTCAAGGAAAAGAGGGAAAATAAAGTGTCATTTTTATTACTATTTATAGACACATAATTTTGCTCCATTAAAAATAACATTCAAGGCGTTTATTAAAGTTAGTTGTGGATAATTTACCACTTTTTTAAGGCTTATTATATCTCTTATCGATTAAGATTTAAACTGGCTATGAAAAAAAAACAAAAAAAACACACAACAACAATCAACTAAACATACAATTTTGACAGGCAGGTTAACGAAACATTTGTACAGACACCGATGAACAACATAACACAATTGAGTTGCTCTTCAAAACACATTAATAGACAATGAAGGATGACATATTCTTTCGAAATAAAATTTAACACTTTTGATGACCAAGCAGTTTGAGGATTTTGATCGTTAGAAGAACTTACTATGCATTCACATTCGAAGTCCCGTGTTGGAGCCATTGAGGGAGATAACTACACAAAAAGTAAGGGTAATTTGTTAGGTGTTGCTTCCCTTTATTTAAAAAGGTCTGACAACACGTATTTCCTATATTAACATTCTGCTTGGGGTTAGGGTGGTCGACCTTACTGTCGTGTTGCAGACGGCAAGTTGCAGTGCGGAATTATGGCAGCTATACTAATGTCAAGTAACAATATTGTGCATACCTTACATGTTTTTAAGACATTATGTAATGCAGACCGATATCGAGAGCTTATGTAAATAAATCAAAACTTTTGTGATTTTCATTGTTTATTGTAACACATTGGGTTAGCACACTGGATAAATAGAACTCTCTCTCTCTCTCTGTCTATCCCTCCTCTCTCTCTTTCTCTATCTATATCTCTCTCTCTCTATATATATATCTTTTTCTATCCCTCTCTCTTCTCTCTCTCTCCCTATCTCTCTGTCTATCTATCTTCTCTCTTTCTCCCTATCTCTCTGTCTATCTCTCTTCTCTCTCTCTCTCTCAATATATCTTTATTGAAAACTAAGTTTTTCTTAAGTTAACATAATCTCCCGAGAACACCGACTCAAGCGTATCAATGCTAGCGATAAAACATACAAAATAAGAACAGTGCACCAGTTATCACAGAATTTATAAAAATCACGTCAACTTAAAATGTAACAGATAGACAATGTCTACTTGATAACAATAACTATTGCTCTGTGTGTTAATATCTATACAATGGGTTATAGGCGCCTGCACCTGAAATTATAAGAACGAAGAACAATCGGTCAATTAATATGTGTATATGTATGTAGATACATTTGAGAACAACCGGTCAATTAATATGTGTATATGTATGTAGATACAGTAGAGAACAACCGGTCAATTAATACGTGTATATGTATGTAGATACAGTAGAGAAAAACCGGTCAATTAAATGTGCATCTGTATGTAGATAATAATAATAATAATAATAATAAAGTTTATTTGAAAAACACGCTTCATCCCCAAAAGCTCGAAGCGCGGAACAAAGTCAACCATATTAAAAAGAGAAATAAAAACAATCTAAAATTTACCACATTTAAAAACAGACGCAACAATATAAAGCTACGCACGAACATACCCAGTCAAAGTCTTTCATCCCATTTCAACCATAAGCAACACAAGCCAATATACATTAACTGAAAAAGATGGTAGATAGCATCACCCCAGAAGGTGTTTGCGAAATAGATGTGTTTTTAAATCGGTTTTATCATTTCAACCATAAGCAACACAAGCCAATATACATTAACTGAAAAAGATGGTAGATAGCATCACCCCAGAAGGTGTTTGCGAAATAGATGTGTTTTTAAATCGGTTTTAAAGGACTCCAGTGTCTGGTTGTTTCTGAGAGCGACTGGAAGCGCGTTCCAAATTGTTGGGCCGGCAAATGCAAAAGTTCGCTTTCCGTAAGTCTCAAGGCGAACACACGGTAATCGATATTTTGCCACTATCGGACGAGCGGAGCTCTCTAGTGGGTACATAAGGCGTCATGAGTGCTTTGTCCGAAATCCGATTAGCCAAAACATCAGTAATCAGATCCGGCCCCTGTCTTTAAACAAAAATATATATATTAATAATTTCTGTACGCAAACAGCAGACCATGATTCCCGCCACTGACGCACAATCCGGGTTCTATATTGCAACGTGTCGCCCTGTCGTTCACGTGTCATTATTATTCCACGCAGATAACCTTCAAATAAGAGCTAAACAAAAAAATATATATAGATATATAATTCCACAAAACTAGATCTTGGGATAAGAAAGGAATTAAAACTACTGCCGAAAAAAAATTTGAATATTAGGACAGAGTTACAACCTCTCCCTCTCACCTTTTCCGAAAAAAAAAGCCAACAAAGAACACGACTGTTTCTATAGGAACGGTTATTGTCTTTGTCAGTGAATATAAAAATGTTAATGTGGACGAGGTCAGCGTTCTTACGTTAACAGAGCATTTTTGAAATAAAGGAACACAAGAACCCTGTAGAGAGCGTTGCCGTCCTAGCGTACAAACTTCGTTGTCACCTTTAGAGCTTAACACCTCCCGTAGCAACCAACAGTTTACAAAAAAAAAAAAAAATGTTTTAGCAGCCAGGTGAAATCTTTTAAAGAATGTTTATACATGTTACAATTTCAAGAGTACTGCATAATTATAATGGTTTGTTCGATTTATGACAAACCAGGTGCCCTTAACATTTGACTGCAACATGCATCATGAAAAGAATTGTTCAAACATTAACTTACATGATTTGCATAGGAACTCTAAAAAAAGATCCATGTCGATCATGTGATCCGTTTGTCTTAACATTGCCACCGTCCGTATCACCAAACTTTGTTCCTTGCATTAATTTTTTTTTTAAAAATACCATTTTCCCCTCCATTTGTAAAGAAATCGATGTTAAATTGAAAGTTAAAATAAAAGTTTAACACTACATCGAAACAGAACAAAGGTGGCTCAAGTCGATGATCGAAGTTTGAGGTTTTCATTAAAAAGCACACACATGCATGCGCGTGCACACACACACACACACACACACACACACACACACACACACACACACACACAAACAAACACACAGCGCCGATTATGTGACGAACCTCTTGAAACCAATGATGTAGCCCGTTTGTTACAGAATCTTTTGGCCGTCATGCCATGTAACAATGTCAATGACGCATTTAAAATGTGGAAATATATCCTCACTACTAAATATATACGAAAACAACGTATCTCTGTATCATTAACTCACCTAAGGTTTGTGACATCGTGCCCATAGACTGTGTCATTAACTCACCTAAGGTTTGTGACATCGTGCCCATAGACTGTATCATTAACTCACCTAAGGTTTGTGACATCGTGCCCATAGACTGTATCATTAACTCACCTAAGGTTTGTGACATCGTGCCCATAGACTGTGTCATTAACTCACCTAAGGTTTGTGACATCGTGCCCATAGACTGTATCATTAACTCACCTAAAGTTTGTGACATCGTGCCCATAGACTGTGTCATTAACTCGCCTAAATATTGTGACATCGTACCCACAGACTGTGTCATTAACTCACCTAAGGTTTGCGACATCGTACCCATAGACTGTGTCATTAACTCACCTAAGGTTTGTGACATCGTGCCCATAGACTGTATCATTAACTCACCTAAAGTTTGTGACATCGTGCCCATAGACTGTGTCATTAACTCGCCTAAAGTTTGTGACATCGTACCCATAGACTGTGTCATTAACTCACCTAAGGTTTGTGACATCGTACCCATAGACTGTGTCATTAACTCACCTAAGGTTTGTGACATCGTGCCCATAGACTGTATCATTAACTCACCTAAAGTTTGTGACATCGTGCCCATAGACTGTGTCATTAACTCGCCTAAAGTTTGTGACATCGTACCCATAGACTGTATCATTCTCACCTAAAGTTTGTGACATCGTGCCCATAGACTGTATCATTAACTCGCCTAAAGTTTGTGACATCGTGCCCATAGACTGTATCATTAACTCACCTAAGGTTTGTGACATCGTGCCCATAGACTGTATCATTAACTCACCTAAAGTTTGTGACATCGTGCCCATAGACTGTGTCATTAACTCGCCTAAATATTGTGACATCGTACCCATAGACTGTGTCATTAACTCACCTAAGTTTTGTGACATCGTACCCATAGACTGTGTCATTAACTCACCTAAGGTTTGTGACATCGTGCCCATAGACTGTATCATTAACTCACCTAAAATATGTGACATCGTGCCCATAGACTGTGTCATTAACTCACCTAAGGTTTGTGACATCGTACCCATAGACTGTGTCATTAACTCTCTAAGGTTTGTGACATCGTGCCCATAGACTGTATCATTAACTCACCTAAAGTTTGTGACATCGTGCCCATAGACTGTGTCATTAACTCGCCTAAAGTTTGTGACATCGTACCCATAGACTGTATCATTAACTCACCTAAGGTTTGTGA
>CAXITT010000090.1:1319767-1348189 GCA_964033795.1 Lymnaea stagnalis | reverse complement strand
AAAAAAAAAACAAAAAAAAAAAAAAAAAAAAAAAAAAAAAAAAAAAAAAAAAAAAAAAAAAAAAAAAAAAAAAAAAAAAAAACAACAAAAAAAAAAAAAAAAAAAACAGCAAAAAAAACAACAAAAAACAACAACAAAAAAACCCAAAAAAAACAAACATAAAAAATCAACAAAAAAAACAAAAAAAGAACAACAACAAAAAAGAACAACAAAAGAAAAACAACAAAAAAAAACAACAACAAAAAAAAAACAAAAAAAACAACAAAGAAAAACAACAAAAAACAACAACAAAACAACAATGTTTCTCTACAACGTTCATTAACACCGCCACATAATGTCAATGTGAATAAAGACAGCCACACGGTTGTCATTTGTTCATGATTTAGAGTGACAGATGCTTCAGTTCATCAATGTTTCGTGATGGTTGAGACATAAGACACTGTTTAGGACACACTCTCTATTCTATTAATGTACATGCACAACGCCAATCAAAAGAAGAATCAAAGTCAGCAATGACGAAAACAGGTTTTTATTCAATTTAAATGATATCATTTGATTTCTCACAGTGCTCTTTGCGTTTGTAAAATAAATGAATCAAGCAATCTGTATCTAAACCATCGTCAAGATCAGCGGTTCCCAAAAGTTTACATTAGAGGGGACAGGAGGACACAGTTTTGAAGCTGCACCATGCACCGGTCCAGGATGTCTTATTGACATGTTCCGTTTTATAGGACCTGTGTGGACCGGCTACGTCTGGCTCACCGACCGGTGCCGGTCTGCGGACAAAATTTTGGGGACCGCTGGTCTACATGTAATTTTTGTCTTTAATAAAGTACTTGGGGCAACCGTTCTTAAAATGAACTCTTATTGCTACACCTCAAAGTTATGTCATCAAATACTAAAGAAGAAAAAAAAAACTCATTTCAAACATAAATAAATTAACATAAATTTAGCAAATAACATGGCATTACTAAAAAAAAAACAAAAAAAACAAAAAAACATTGCAACTATGAATAATTATGTAGTTGCAAAGAAATATTTGGTGGAAGGTCCTTCACACATTATTCATTATAATATAGCAAAATTCTTTGTGTACAAAACTTACACATTTAATATATGCAATAACACAAACACGTCATTCTGTTAATAACCGTACAATGTATGTGGCGGAGGCATTGCGGCTGAAACAAATAGAAGAACGAAAAATAACGTGTTAAGGCTAGACACTAGTTTATTACAGTTTTAAATATGTTCTTTTACCATACACCCAGTGGCCGAGGAAGTGGACGGAGGGGGCTCTCCACGCCGAATGGTACTTTAAAATAAGTTGGGAGGGGGGGGGTCGAAAACCGTGTCCCGCCTCGCGTGGCACCAACTCTAGATCAGACAATGGACACACCATGCTAACGACCACAAGTGTGTGACACATATAACAAAAGTATCGTATGACTCAGTGTGGAGTAACGCGATTGGATCAACAGGGAGAGTCAGCAGGCGTATCGTGACGCTCAGCTGAACCACGAGAATTGTATGACAGGCTTCCAGGTGTGTCGCGATAGCCACATAGTGTCCACATATTTTTTACAAAGGATTAAAAAAAAAAAGTTTTAAAATCTTGTTCTTGCCATTTTACCACTAAAGCGTTTCTGTGTGTCGCAAATGAACTATCCCTTATCATTTTATCTTCATTATTAATTTAATATATTGAAATAACTTGGGAAAGCTTTTACTAAAACAACAAATATGCATCTTAATACGATTGTGTGGGTCAAGCATATTTAATAGTAAAATACAGTGCATTAAGGTTTAAAACTATTGATTAAAATGTTAAACAATAGCTCCAATGTTAGACCAAATGACTTTATGTAAATTATAGCTTCAAACTTAGACCGAATGACTTTATGTAAACTATAGCTTCAATCTTAGACCAAATGACTTTATGTAAACTATAGCTTCAATCTTAGACCAAATGACTTTATGCAAACTATAGCTTCAAACTTAGACCGAATGACATGTAAACTATAGCTTCAAACTTAGAGCGAATGGTTCAATGTAAACTATTGCTACAAACTTAGACCGAATGACTCTATGTATAATGTGAACACTGCAACCACGGATGTAGCGATGAATTCTCGCTTCGTTTCAATTGCACTGAGGCCACAGTACAGATCTTTACCAGCACCGTAGTCGGCTTGGTTACCTTGTGTCGTGTTACTTCCGATTCAATGACACATTTATTTTTGATGTCACCAACTCACCTGCTGTGCCACCTTGTGTCATCATGCCACTAGACTGTGTCATGACGGGGGCCCAGTGGGGCTGTGTGCCACCCATGTGGATCACCCTGTTTTTAGCAACACACTTCTTGCAAATTAGGACAATGACCGCTACGAGGAGTCCTAGTCCCGCTATGGAACCAACGGCGATACCAACAATGGCTCCGATGCTCCAAATGCTGGTTGTTTTAGAAGTGGAGACGTATCCATTGTAGTTGGTGAAGTCGGTGTAGTCGCTATGAACAAAAAAAATGGGGATAGTGGCAACAATACTTTGTTTATATTAAGATTTATACTATGAAAATGGTATGAAACAAATCTGTTATGTCTATGTTATATTATGAATATTTTACACAAAGTTTCGGCATTATGAGATAATGATGCCAAAATGTAGCTGAACGTTTGGGCCCCCCTCACAAATTCTTTCACAAATGCCAAATAAGTCAAATACAATCAAAGTCAACAATTTGTTATATGCGACGAGTAATACACAGCCAACGTCAAACATGTGTTATACATGACGAGTCGTATACAGTCCACGTCAACCCTTTGTAAGATAGGACGAGTAATATACAGTCCAAGTCAACCATGTGTTAGACATGACGTTTGACAATTGACAAGTCTCTTGTTCCACATTTTCTGTGGTTAAGTTATCCAATTTTTCATTAGCTGTACAGCTAATTCACTTTCAATCTCTTCAAGGAAAAGAAACAACATATTTACTAAATCAGGTTACGGTCAATATCGATTGCGCAACCCTGTTTTTTAAGGGGAATATGAAGAAAACCTCCCAATAACTGCGGTAAATGAAATTCTTTAAAAAAAAACAACTGATATCGCAAGTGCGTTTGGTGCGTAATATTTTCTTTTGCTATTTTGAACTAGTTGGTGCAATAGATATCGGTGTAAGGCGGGTGGATCAGTGGGATATTAATGTAGGTCAGGGGCGTGGACCAAATGTGTGTTTGCGAGTCTTGAGAGGGGGAGCATTTATTGGGGCTCTTATAAAGTGCATTACTTGTATGCATGTTTTGGCAAATTTTCAGCCCCTTCCACAATAGCTCATTATTACATTTTATATAGGGTTTCTATGAAAAACTAAGTTTTAGGTGGTTGTTTAATTGTGGTCATAGTTAGGGTGACTGGGTGGCCAAATGGTCTAAACTGAGCAAACCTCAAGTTGTTGGTCTGGTGTATAAGTCCAGCCAAAGGCCAGTCAAGCAAAAACATCACCCCGGGTGGATGATACTCGTTAACCTTGGTCGGCAACTCATCTAAGAGAAGGAAACTCTGAATTCAAACCCGGAGTTGGAGTCCCGTAAGGCGCAAACAATGACAATTCCTGCAACCGAACCCATCCCTGGTCGTCTTGACGTAGAGTCTTGCCACTGGATATGGTGGACGAGAGAGTGAGGTAGACGCCACGCAACTCTTCTTCACTTTAAACAAAGTCATCCGCGCAAGTCATCAGTCACCAGACGACTCGATGGTCCTCGTCGATCCTCGACGGACGAACAATATATAAGTCCTAATTTCTAAGGAATTATATAGCTCTAAATATTTTTTTTTTTTGGTGCGTTTGTGGAATCCAATTGAAACCAGTTCATGAGGAGGCCAGCCTTAAAGATAATATCAGTCCATGACTGCTCATTGAGCAGACAACTGGCTGCATGAAATGTTCCTGGCTTCGGATCCGCATCTTGAACAATGGTCAGCAAAAACTGTCGGATGCTGCTGATTGAATGATGCTGACTTCATCTGAGGTCTGTCATGTGTGATTTGTTCAACTGTCTGATAGACCGTCCACTTTTCACAAAGAAGCATAGGAAGTACAGCGGCGTTGTAGACTTTTATTTTAGTTTGTGATGTATATAGACGTCACAGATAGCCATCTTTAAACAATATCATTAGAAAAAATATATATTCTATCGCGGGGCACCATCTACGCCTTTTGGTTAATCCAGCCCTGGTTTCAATATCACTAAGCCATGTCAATGCTATGTCATTTCAGTACTACGTCATGTAAGTACTATCTCATGTCAGTACTATGTCACGTCAGTACTATGTCACAACAGTACTATGTCACAACAGTACTATGTCACGTCAGTACTATGTCATGTCAGTACTATGTCATGCTATTTACTACGTAACAAAGCCTTTAAGTTTAACACCAAGAACAGATTTTGATGAGGTGGAAAAACTAAGTGACGATTTCGCGACCGGAATCTCCACCAGTTCTACTCAAACAATTTCAACCGATTAAAACTTAAATCTACATTTAAAGGATTTTGATATGTCCCATAAACGATATGGTCTGGGCACCTCGCACGATCTCTGAATCGAAAAGAAAAGCGTTTACCACTGGGGTCGCCCAACCGAATTGTTTTTGAGGCTGGGGCCCAATTACTAATGATCAAAATGGCAAGACCTACCCAATGCGGTAAACTATTTTAATGATTCAACATTTAAATGTTTATTTAAATGTTTTAAATGTATAACTGTTTACTTTATGGACCATCCAGCGATATACAGTCATTAAAAAACTTACCTTGAAAATATACACAAGGTTTTTTGATATAGCCCCCCCCCCCCCCCCCCCCCGTAATAAATTATAATTATTTGACACCTTACGTTCCGGGCTGTCCAGGAAAATGCCGGGTTTATTAGCTAGTTGATTATAAAATAAAATAATTTGACATTTTCCACATTTTAATTGGATGGGGAAAGGGGCGTTGTTCATTTAAAATAAAGAAATATCTTCACAGGCCTTAAAATATTTATATGTTGGCCCCTTGTAAGTTACAGACCATGAGTTGGACAGGTCGTTATAAGAACAGGTCGTCAGTAGGACAGGTCGTCAGTAGGACATGTCGTCAGTAGGACATGTCGTCAGTAGGACAGGTCATCAGTAGGACAGGTCGTCAGTTGGATATGTCATCAGTTGGATAGGTCGTCAATTGGATAGGTCGTCAGTTGGACATGTCGTTAGTTGGACATGTCGTCAGTTGGACAGGCCGTCAGGTGGACATGTCGTCAGTTGGACATGTCGTCAGTTGGACAGCTTTAACTTACCTAGTGCAGCAGTACGTGTACGGTGAAGAGCCACAACATCCATAACTACAATAGAAGGTTTGACTTGTGTACCCCCACAAATCATACGTGTAGCAGGTCTCGCCGTTGGCATTAAACACTGGAAACAACAATGTATTGTCCCCTTATAATAATAATGACATTTCTGCACGAACTAAACCTCTTCAGTGGTATATACTTTTAAGTTACGATTTCTAATTTTTGTGTGGCTAGATGCTTAGCAATTAAAATATATAGACCTGTAAAGGTAGACTTTAACTTTATGTTAATTCAAGAAAAAAAAAGTTAAAAGCATGTACTAGGGTTGCATCGCGAAGAAAATCGACCTATTACCGAATAATCTGCTGAAAATAATCTTCTGGAGCCGATTAATTATTATTTCATAAGCTTTGACATAGAAATTCTTATTGCGAATACGCATCGAGGTTAACAAAAACAAAAAATCATTATCTCTCATTATTATAAAGCTACTTTGTGGTTAACGTCAAGTAAGGACAAAGCATTATTAAGATAGTAACCAGGTCAAGGGGGGGAAGAGCGCGTAAATGTGTAAAGCAAACAGAACCTTGTTTTAGAAGTTGAAATTAACATCGAACCCGCCCCTCTTCAAAGTTATACTTGGAATGAACCAGTGAGGCGTGGAATGAACCAGTGAGGCGTGGAATGAACCAGTGAGGCCTGGAATGAACCAGTGAGGCGTGGAATGAACCAGTGAGGCGTGGAATGAACCAGTGAGGCGTGGAATGAACCAGTGAGGTCTGGAATGAACCAGTGAGGCGTGGAATGAACCAGTGATGCGTGGAATGAACCAGTGAGGCGGCCAGGACACCGCCAGTTCTTCAGGAAGGGTCTGCTGTCATTAGAGGCTGGGGGCATTCAAGTGTGCACGCACTGGTTATGGGCCCACGCGCCACATATCGTTGTATAGTTTTCATTAGAATACAAATAGTATCCTTTCATTCTTTTAAAAATAATTTTGTCTATCAAATTTTATCAAAATCACGAAAAATTCTTCATTTGAAATATAATAATTTGAATCTTTCCTTATCCAAAATAAAAACAAAAAAAACAGCCAATCTAAAACATTTCTAGGACCCATAAGATAAGATTATGTTATTGATCCAAAATGAATGGAAATATTTTTTGATTAAATTGTACACATTTATTATTGTCAGCACATAAATAAATACAAAATATAACCTGGACAAAATGTGTAGAGCCCTGGTCCCCCCCGCCCCCTCCCCCTCTCATGGGCGGCGATCTCAAATGAGGGGTCGTGCAGGCTTTGCTGTGGTTTCACCGACTCGACAGGTAAAATACAAAGTAATCACTTTTAAAGGAAAGTTTCTTTCTCAGTTGGTGTGCTCATCACGTTTGACACATTTCATATCACTTCATCGATTTCGATGTTAATTTTCTCAAAGTATTTTTTTTTTTAATTGAATGGAAGTCGCGATTCACTTTGTTGCTATAAAATGGTGTCGTAGGTCAAGTTTTTGTTGTTCGTAAACGTATTCCCAATATCTTAGTTCCCATACCGAAAAGTAGCTGTAACAAAACGGTTCTTAAAATTTTGATCTAACCTCCCGGCTCTCACTAAACACCCCCACCCCCACACTCTTAACATTTAATCAACTTTTTAACTAAATGTAGATCCTTTGAAGGATTGATTGGTTTAAGCTACTTAAATCTGTACACAAATCATGTATCAAAATAAGACCGTGGGTGAGTATTCTAAGCCTGTGGTGTAGCCCGGGACGTATCGCACTGGTAGAGTTTTCACAGCTAGGAAATAAACCACACAAAATTAATGGAACAGAATTTGTTTCATGTGATCCAGCTATACCGAAGTCTTGACAGGTCAGGTCAAAAGTGTCACGCCATCTGGTGTCCACCAAGATTTTGTGTTTAAAGAAAAAAATAAAAATAAATAAATAACAGTAAATTAAACGTGGTGGGGTATGGTGAGTCGCACAGCTAGAGACATGGACACAGCTAATTTGATTCAGATTTCTTTTTAAAAAATCACACACAACTTGAATATTAAAAAAATATAAATCTAAATTCGTTTCGCATACCTTAGAGAGTATTAGGAGTGTTAGAGAACCAAGAAATAAGACTAAGAGGCCAAAATGGCCGATTTAGTCTCTTACCAATTATAACCAGATTAATCGGTGTTAATATAGCTTAAAGAATTCTTAATGGTCAACTGATATCATTGAACTAAAACACATCGGTTTTATTATACTTTTTTTTACATCATCTATTGAAACAAAGTGGACCCTACCTTTAATAAAAGAGAAAATCAAATCATATCAATCACATTAAGAGTTATTTTGTATATGTATTGAACAACTTTGTGCCATTTAACGACGTGTCTCAAAAGTAACGATTGCCAAATAATAATACTTTACCCTGTAGGAGAGCCAGGAGAACAGCAGCCGTGTATCTGGGATCCATGTTGGAATTTAGATTAATGACTGCCTAATATAATGAATAGATTATATAGCATTTTGAAAGATTTGACAGAGTATCGATTCCTACAGATAAATAATTCTTGATCGGTGAATATGATATTCGATTTTTGTAAAGTGTTGGATTTATTTATTGTAAGTAATACAAATTAGATATGTTAAACATTATTTTTAACAATCCTGTTATAATTACAAACTTTAACAGATGAATCATCCACTAAACACAACCTACGGTAAAGGAATGAAATCGTCAATTTTTGAAGTAACTTACCGGGGGCGAAGGGGGACGACTGGCCCAGGTGTCACATCTGTAACTGATTTTACAAGGACCATATATGTGTGTGTGTGTCTGGGGGGGAGGCAATTTTAGAATTTTGCCCCGGGCGGCATTCAACAAAGTTTGCCACAGCGCATCACACTAGGTCTCAAAATCCACAACGTGGGTGACGGGTTAATCAAGGAAATGAGAGATGATTCATTTCTAAGAAATTATTTTCTTTTGTTATTCCGAAATCTCTGAACGGCTTAGTACTGGAGAATGATACCACGAGAAAATAACAGACTCTACATTTTAACTTGTTATATTTTTTTTCTCGTAGGAAGTGGGCGGGGAAGGGTCACAAGTTGCAGGCGAAAGTCACAGGTCTTAAATTCAAAGAGGCATCAAAGGTATACGTAGCCATGTCATAATTAAAATCACATTGCATCACACAAGGTTAGAACATGACAGTGTCTATACATATAGAATGTTAATTTAGTAATATTAAATATGGAGGTTGATACCACACCCAGTTCTTAATTTAGCAATATGTATGACACTGACACTGACTAACATCGAAGTGATGAATACATTTTTTAAACAAACTGATATTGACCCTAAAGCGGCTGGAAGGTCGTGACAAGGCTTCTAACCCGGCCAAACCTGTACATATCTTAAGATAAGATGACATATTTTTTATTGATCTAAAAATAATTTCCTCATCACCACCAGTAACAGAAACATTGCAAATCCCATCTACATGCATAGGAGCCAAAATGATCAATAAATTGATCGTGGGCCCTTAAGATATAGAAGAAGAAGAATGGGACTTTTTTGTTTTTGATTCATCATACATAACTGAAAATCCTTGTTTGAGTTTTTTGTTGTTATTAATATTACTTATTTTGTAGCAAATGCCATGAGCATAAATCTGACCGTTGACATGAGGCTAAAAGTGACCTTAACCGTGAGGCTAAATGTGACCGTTGCCATGAGGCTAAAAGTGACCTTAACCGTGAGCCTAAATGTGACAGTTGCCGTGAAGCTTAAAGTGACCGATGCCGTGAGGCTAAATGTGACCGTTGCCATTAGGCAAAATGCGACCGTTGCCAAGAGGTTAAATGTGATCGTTGCTATGAGGCTAAAATGTGACCGTTGCCGCAAACCTAAATGTGACTGTTGTCGTGAGCAGAAATGTGACCGTTGCCATGAGGCTAAATGTGACCGTTTCAAAGGGTTATGATAAAACCATGATACATATGCATAATGCCACATCTTTTCTCATAAGGCTTATCATTGTCTTTACTGTGTAATAAATGGCTTTCAACGTGAAATACTTGGCAAGATTTAATAGTCTTACACCATGACCAGCAAGGGGAAAAGAAATAAATGAGTTTTAACCTTTAAATGACTTTGGAGCTCAACAGTTGCATGCTCTACATATCTTTACAATTATAGACAGGAAACTTGGCTCGAGTTGAACAATTCATACGCATGGTTGCAAATGGATTTAAAAAAAAAACAAACTCAATCGCTTCCAAGAAATGTATTGATTTCTGTGATCACTGATCTGTTTCAGAATTTTGATTTTAAAAAATGCGGCTGTTCTCGCAATAAAGACTTTGAACTTTGGTCTAAATTCACCACACAAAAAGTAAAAAAAAAAAAAAAAAAAATAATAAATTTAAATCCATGAATGTGCCATAACTTGTTTTTATTTTAAAAAATGGGGCTTTTCTCGCAATAAAAACTTTGAACTTTGGTCAAAATTCACCACACAAAAAGTAAAAAAAAAAAAAAAAAATAATAAATTTAAATCCATGAATGTGCCATAACTTGTAAGTTATTATTATTATTAATTTTTAAAGACAAAATCGATTTTTTCGCCCATGGGCTTATGCTGTTTTGTGAGTGTGGGGAGGGGGGGGACTTCGGGCGATTGAAACGTTTCGTTATTTAATCGTATATTGTCCCGACATAAAATCATCGACAAAGAACGCGCGCAAAACGTGTTTAGATGAAACTTTCATAGGATTTTTTCAACTCACCCGTAAGCTAAATGTCTATCAATGAAAAGACAGGCCGAAAGAACTAGCGTCGTTCTTCAATGAAATATAAAAAAAAGACTTGTTATATAATTACAGCTATCCGAAGATTTCCCAATCTATTTCTTGTCCTATCCCCCTGCTCTTCAGGCTGGTCGCAGTGTTTCTTTCAGAACTTTTGACCCCAGAGGGGGGGGGTACTTCCGATTTTCGGGGGAGGGGGCACTTCAGATTTTTCGGGGAGGGGGGCAGTGCCAGCAGTTCCATTTGATTTATTGTTGGATATATTTTTGCTCCGGGGAGGGCACTTGGCTTTCCCCGGGTGGACACTGCCCCCCCCCCCCGAGATATAGCTGAATGAAACCCTGGCTGGTTGGTCAGTCAGAAAACCGAGTAGTCATTCTTAATTTGAAGCATCAAATAATACAATCATCATAGAGAAAGGTTACCCTGGGATGTCAGCTTCTGGCTTTAAGAAAAAAAAAAAAGATACAAATCTGTAAAAATAATAGTCTAATGTTAAAATAGTCCAGGTTTTTAAAAAAAATTAATTTAGTCGGACATTTTTCTCCTGTCCGTGTTTTTATTTAATATGCGGAGGATAAAAATGTGAAAAGTAATTTTTTTAAAAATAACTATTTTTCAAAAATCGTTTATCTTAGTATTATGAACTTGGCTGGTTTTTTTTTTTTTTTTTTTTTTTTTTTTTTTTTTTTTTTATTTTTTTTTTTTTTTTTTTTTTTTTTTTTTGGTTTCTTTTTGACAATGCAGTTTATTTTTAGTTTAATTTATTTCTACCTTAGAGTTACACTTATGGAGTCAGCCCACCCCACCCAACTCTTGATTCCACGATGGATTTCTTCTATAGAAAATAATTACACAGCGTAACAATGACACGATCAAAAACAATTCAAATGAAGGTCAAGAGGTCAATGTATTTAAGAACAGTAACAACGTTAAGTTGTGGTTATTTTTACATTGAATTTGCTTGAAAGTTTTCCTTTCCTGGTCTCCAAAGCTGCAGACCTGTCAATTGATCAAAATCAATATGCTTCACCTTATGACTTTTAAATGATAGCAGATCCAGATCAGAAAGCCTTGATCTGGTTGATCCTAAATAGTTCTTGATAAGCCTTAGTTTTGAAGAGCTCTGATCACATGAAGCCACAGGCACACATATCGTACGAAAAAAATTTGGAGGCTTAGCGAGAGTATTGGAAGAGATTCTAGAAAGTCTCATTCAACTATTAATTTCATAACATCAAATACTGACCAGTCCATTAATTTGTGAAATTCAATATCAGCTCCCTTTAGGTGTCTTCTAAGCCTATGTATTTATTTTTTAAAGTTCATCGTTGCATAAATTATCATAGAAAGTGGTTAATTTTTTAACTGACAACAGTAACTCTTCTTCACTTCTAATAAAAGATTCTTGGGTTGAACAGCTCAAAATATATCTGCTACTTTCTTGATCGCCAATGATCTGATTTGAAATTCAGAATGAAAGCGATCAATAAACTTCAGCATCTCTCTACTGTTTTCTTCTCGCACAAAGAGTCCAACATATATTAATTGTTCTCCTGCCATTCTTTACTTAAACCTCATTCTTCTCTCTACCGAAATTCCATATTGGTCTGCTTTAAAAAATGCCTTTTCAATAGCATGTTCCACCAAGTGACGGCGCTTCACGTGCATAAACAGTCTTAAGGCCTCTAGGATTGTCACCACTTTCTTTAGTCTGGAGATACTGCTGTGTAAGATTAACTTCCTCTAGTAGATCAGCCAAAAGGTAACGGTAGCAGATAAACGTGAAATCAAAGACAGCATTCAAAAGACCTTGTGCTGTACCTCTTGTATCCAAACTTTGAAGACGATCACATATAGGTTCAATCGCTGCCAGACATTCATCAAACTAATCTTTCACAGCAGTAGGATGGGCACTCAAAGGTGCTGTTGACAGTATTTTCACCGAACATTTCAATGTGTTCAATTAAAATATCCCCTCGATGTGTGATTGCAGCAAAGAAGGAAAATATTCTCTCAAGAGTCCCGAAAAATGTAATAATACATGTGGCATTTTCGGCTAAATAGTGTCAATTATGAAAGATACCGAATACTTCAATCGGCTTTGAATAATGGTCAAAAAGGTATTTTTCTGCCATAATTATAGGTAAACCTCTTTTCTGACGCATTAAACTTGAACTTTTAATAGAGCACGCATTTGGATTGGCTCCATATGTGAAAAATTTACGTGTTCGGTTATCCTTTCATGAGATTCGGTTAGACCGAGCAGTGTAAGCTTTGTAAATATGTAATCTTTCAAATTTGGTGTAAAAATTTACGTGTTCGGTTATCCTTTCATGAGATTCGGGTAGACCGAGCAGTGTAAGCTTTGTAAAAATGTAATCTTTCAAATTTGGTGTTAACCCCCCCCCCCCCCCCCCGAGAAGGTGTCGCCCAGTGCGGTCCGCACCCTCACAACCTCTAGCCACGCCACTGATTACACTATAGGCTGTTTTTTTCTTCTTACTAATTGGTCGGTATTGTTTAAGAACAGTTATAAGAATACAAATAATAATCATTAAATAATAATATGAAAGTAAAATAATAATAAATATCATAGTCTTTGTCATTAATGCATATGGAATTCATTTGATGAAATGGTGATAATGTGAATTAAAAAAATATTTCAATAATTGATTATTTGATGAATTAGAACAGTCCTTTGACAAGGTTATCCTTCTAGTAAATATTATGACCAGTGAGCTCTAAAAGGTCCATCACAAGGAAGCAGATTACAATTAGGTTTGGAGGTCAAAGTTTTAATTGCCTTGGTTGCCGATTCAACATATAAAACAAGAATTTGTTACGTTTCGAAACATTGAAAAAGTTCCAATAAAAAACGGGGGTATCAGGCATTGAGTTCTTCTTCTTCTTCTATATATTCAGGGCCCACGATCAATTTATTGATCATGTTGGCTCCTATGCATGTAGAGGGGATTTGCAATGTTTCTGTGCCTGGTGCTGATGAGGATATTTCAATGATTACAAGTGCTACTTTGTGAAGGAATCATGCAATGGGGGTTGGAAGGCTTGAGGCAATAGACGCAAATGTGTCAAGTGTTGTCGCCTCAACTCTTTCTTTTGAAAGCTTGTTCCAGTCTCTGATTGTCTTGGGCAGGAATGAGCAATTCCTATACTGGCTTCTTGCTGATATGAGCCTGAATTGCCTGTCATGGCCTCGTCGCTGTCTATGGGGGAGAGGGACGAGTTTCTGTTTAATACTGGAACTGTGGACCAGCCCATTATTTATTTTTTACATCATGGAGAGCCTGGATTTTCGTCGTCGTTCCTCCAATGGTGACCAGCCTAGTGTTTCCAGCATACTGCCAACACTAGAGATATTCCTGTATCGGTTCAGGAAAAAGTGAGCCACCCGTCGCTGGACCTCCTCCAACTTGTCAATGCTCTCCTGGATAAATGGGTCCCAGACTGAAGATACATAATCCAAAATCGGACGGACAAAGGCTTTATATGCTCTTTCTTTCACACAGGAGTTGCCAATCTTTAGGTTAAGCTTTAAGAACCCCAGGGTCTTGTTTGCTTGGTTACATTCATTGTTAATATGCTCGTCCCAGGGGACCTCTCTTTGAATGGTAACACTCAGGTACTTTACCGAGGAAACTGTCTCAAGTATATGGCCATGCAGTTCGTATTGGTTGTGTAGAGGAGTACAACTTCTAGAGACTGATAGTGTCTGGCACTTGGCAGGGTGAAATTCGATGTCCCAGCTCATCTCCTGAGATCCTGTTGTAGCTGGTCCTGGTCAGAGCTGTTGGCGATCGTCCTATTTACCGCTGTGTTATCTGCGAGCAGTCTTGCTTGGGATGTCAGTTTCTCGGGTAGGTCATTTATGTATCCTAGGAACAAACAGGGGCCTAACACTGAAACCTGGGGGACCCCTGACTTCACATTCACAAATGACGAGCTTGTACCGTTTACCCCTACTGCTTGGCATCGGTGGCTGAGGAAGCTAGAGATCCATGTTTTAGTGGTGCCATGGATCCCATACATCTGGAGTTTGTTTAGAAGCAAAATAAATATGATTGACACGGTCAAATGCCTTTGCGAAGTCCATCACCAGCACGTCAGTTTGCTTGTAGTTCTCCAGATTGCTCATCAAGTCTTCTACAAAATCAAGGATCTGGCTCTTACATGATCTATTGACTCGGAAGCCATGTTGACAGTCATTTGAGTATATTTTGTCTTTCAAGATGCTTCATGACTGTGCTAACGATTATGTGCTTCAACAGTTTGCAGACCACGCTGGTGAGGGATATCGGACGATAGTTGACAGGGTCAGAATGCTCCCCTTTCTTGTAGATTGGAGTGACATGCGTTGTTCTCTAGTCTGCTGGAACATTTCCTGTGCACAGCGACAATTTGAAGAGTATTGTTAGCGCAGGAGCGATTTCTTTGGCTAATTCTTTGAGTACTCGTGATTTGATGTTGTCAGGACCACATCCTTTGTAGGGGTTCAAGGTTTTGAGGAGGGCAAGCACAGACTGTTCTGATGTCTGCATATCTTCCATGACAGGGTAGGCTCTGTTCATCATTTCGGTCTTCAGAAGGAACTCAGCCTCCGAGTACTCTCTACCGTCACCAAAGACCGACTGGAACTGCTGATTGAGTACGTCAGCTTGTGTTTTTGGGTCCGATGTCAAATGGCCATCCCATCTCAGGGGGAAACTCCAGCGTTTGAGGACTTTTGGTGCCTCACATAACTCGAGAAGCGCTTGTTCTTGACACCCTTGGTCGGGGTGTCTTCCTCTGAGAAGATGCCGTTCATGTAGTTCCAATAAGATCTGCGCAATAACCGTTGGATGGTTCGGCGGAGCCTCAGTACCTCCTCTCTCAGTTCAACCGAGCCACTTTTCTTCAATCGTTTGTATTGGCGGTCTCTCCTGTGGATGAGCCTACGGATTTCAGTCGTGACCCATGGCTGATTTATCTTAGGTTTGGTGGTCTTATGTGGTATGAATTTATTCACTGCATCTGTGATTGTTGTCTTAAACCTCACCCACAGCTCTTCTGTTGTCGCTGTTCCCTGTATCTCCTTCATGTTTGAGCTCAGCTCCGTCGTTGCACTCCTCAGGCCATCCCAGTCTGCCCTGGAATAAATTGGGATCTCTCGTATGATCTGTATCTTTTTTAGTGTGTTGACCTGAAAGTCATGGGTGACCGACGCTTGTATTACTGCTGGGCCGGCCCGACGGTTGCTGGTGCCCTGTGCAAGCTCAACTTTGTCGCCCCTTATAATAAGTTTAATCATTAAAGGAAAAAAACTAGTTATTCAGTAATGAGTTTATTACCTATGTTTTTGTTCATTGTTTGTTTAAAAAATAACAACTTAGGTAATAAACTCATTATCAAATAAATTTGTTTTTTCTTTTAATGATTATACTTATAAGGGGCGCAAAAGATAAGCCTTAGGTAAACTTTCACCCCGTGCGATGCACCAGTTCGGCGCCCTCTTCCCTGTCCCTGTATCCAAATTATGAATGCAGCTTTTATTGTATGAAAACTCATTGAATGAAAAGCGATTGTACGAAAAGTTAGACTTACGTTTCTCTACCCTGGGCCCGAGCTTCACATTTCACTAAGGGAATTTATATATTTACTGTGTGCCACAGGCGCCCCTATGACCACGCGCGCTGTGCGAAGGCACAGATCGCACACCCTAAAGGCCGGTCCTGATTACTGTAACAACTCTAAACCAGTTTTAAGGGACGTTTATTTTCTACTTTTATGTATCTTTGAGAAAATAGTGCTGTAAAACCCTTTATTTGCAATCATTAAATAACCTCAAATACCATCAAATACCATTAAATACCATCAAATACCAACAAATACCATCAAATACCATCAAATACCATCAAATACCATCAAATACCATCAAAGTCAATTTTGCAACCGCCACTAGTCTGGTGCCTGGTGAAAACTGTTCCCCTTCTGCCTAACTTAGCTACGTCTCTGACCAGTGGCACTGCCCAACCGAAAGTCTGACATAATTTCTCCCCCTCCGCTTCCTCCCCCCAGATAATTGTCTGGGGGGAAAACGCTTTTTAAACAGAACCAGACGACAAGGAGCCGATAAAAACCAACAAGCAGTGAAGTGAACAAGATGGTCGAACTCTAATGCAGTACATTTGCCGGACAACTAATCCCGAAAGGCACGACGCCTTAAAACAGTTTGGAAAGGGGGGAGGACAAAAAGTTTGCATTAAATGGGGCCATGTCACATCAAAATACGTGATAGGCACAGGAAATAAGACTGATCTTGTGATTACCGGGGACTTCAGCACCTGACCATGACCCACTAGAGTATACCTGACCATGACTAACTAGAATATACCTGACCATGACCCACTAGAGTATACCTGATCATGACCCACTAGAGTATACCTGACCATGATCCACTAGAGTATACCTGACCATGACCCACTAGAGTATACCTGACCATGACCCACTAGAGTATACCTGACCATGACCCACTAGAGTATACCTGACCATGACCCACTAGAGTATACCTGACCATGACCCACTAGAGTATACCTGACCATGACCCTCCCCCCCCAGGGCGGAATGTGGTAATTATTTGTGCGAACAAATATACGTTGTAAAACCTTTATAACACCAAGCGTCAATAACGCAATAGCAGCACAGTCACTACAGTCAATCAACTTAAAATAAGGCAAGTTCTAAAAGAAAAACACACTTATAATGAGATTTTATTCGCCGTTATTTGACTGTTTAAATGAATTAACAAATCCTAGGTTCTCAAACCATCACATTAAATCATTGGTACATAAAATATCACATTAAACCTTTGGTACAGAACCATCACATTAAACCATACGTACAAAAACATCACATTTAATCATAGGTTCACAACAATGACATTTAATCATAGGTACTCAAACATCACATATAATCATATGTACACATACATCAGATTTAACCATAGGTACACAAACACCACATTAAATCATTGGTACACAAACATCACATTGAATCATAGCTAAACAAAACATCACATGTAATCATCCGGTACAAAAACATCACATTTAATCATAGGTAAACAACCTTAGCATTAAATAATAAGTACACATGTACACATTTTAGCTCGATAAATGTAATATTCTTCTGAAAAAGAAAGTTGATCGTATTTCTGGCTGTGTGAATGGAGCTCCGTCCTTCTGTATTGTCCAGTTATGACGCCCACTTGTCAGGTAACCAACGTTCACAATAATATTCACTATTTAAGCTATGATGGATGCAGTTGAACACATTTCGATTGAATCGTATTAAATTTTATTTGATGGTAAGACTTCCTTTGGGCCATCCTGTAGTTTTGGAAGTATCCTTCCTTCAATTAAGCTCGATAGCTCGACTGCAAGTGGGTTAGTCCGAAGATTTTGCCAGCCAGCTAGCCAGCCAGCCAGCCAGCCAGCCAGCCAGCCACAAACAAAAGGAAGTAGTAGAACAAGGTGTGCGGAAGCTTGTGGTATGGTTTGACCCGTGATGTCACAACTTTTGTATACATTTGCTGTTAGTCTAATACTATGTTTATTAAGAGGTAAAGATTCAGGATTTCTAAAAAAAAGAAGAAAAATAAAACGGACTTTGTTTCTAAAGCAACTTAGGTTACAGAGCTTTAGGTGTCAATGTTTAGTTTTTATTTTATACCTCGAAGCTGACCTCTCATTAAAAAAAAAAAATTAGGTCCATTCCTATTTTAAAAAGAAATGTATTTTAACGAGTCTGAAAAATCAACCATATTAAAATAATCTCACATACGTGTTTACAAACAGATGTGGATTTTGCATCATTTTGAGATTAAGTTGGATTAAATGTTTAAAAAGCTTACGACTGATGATATTACTAAATAATCACATCACTACGAGGTATTTGCTAGCATTGCGAGAGGCTGTCTTTCTGAACAGATCTATGGCAGTGGCACTGAAAAAGTAGGAAATGGTGAGGGAAAAAAGAACTATTAAAAATCATAAGAGATATATGAAGGACAAGATCATGATATTTCTGGCATTATAATAAGTTGTTATTGTTATAAATAAGAATTGTTTAAATATGGATTATCCTGGAATCATGAACATATCCTTGTAGTTAGGATCAAAATAAAAAAATTGTTCTGTAAATTTTAATGAATTAAAGCAATAAATTACGACTTTATCTAAAGACTGAATAAATATTTTAGCAAATGAACATTTTCACGTACATGGAGTGTTTTAAAGATATCGCTGCACACTCGCTTGTGAAATATGAATTTAAAAGAAAGTTTAGTACATACGGAGGTCGTACTCAGTTTCTAAACTTCCACTTACTACATTATTGGCATCCCTCTATTATTTCCATCACTGTTTCTGCAACATTCTCTTTATTCTCTTCTTCTCTTTTTTTGGTACAGAAACGCTTGTACAAGAGCCAACCTATTGATAGTAAGGAGATGACACCACCAACGCTCCCTACACTGATCCCAGCGATGGTGCCGCCACTGGGGAAAGATAAGAACATTGAAATGAGCTTGTAGGAGAACAAGAACGAATCGAAATTATTACCTTTTGAAATATAATTTATTTTAAAAAAATAATCGACATACTAGTCAGAGGGGTAAAGTGAGAATAGCTCTATGGAGTCGCACATTTCTGTTAAAGCTCCCCATCAACATTTAATTCAGATTAAGAAAGCATTACGAAGGCGAGTGGATTTGATAATAATGAATACGAGTTTAACTTTTTATTATCTGGATTCTTAATAATATGTAGTTGAAGATGAAGCATCAGGGTTTGAACTACAGACCGACTGAATTTCGGCTTCAGCTTCGGTTTCAGCGCCGAGAGTGGCACTTTATCACTGTCGGGCAAGTTTCGGTTTCGGCCGAAACTGAAAAGTTACATTTCGGCTTAAATTCGGTTTCGGCCAAAAGAGAAAAGTTAACTTCCGGTTTCTTTTCAGTTTTGGTCGAAATTGACTTAGACTTTCGGGATTTCCGAAAGTGTTTGAGGTTTTCGGTCATCTAATACTCAGCGAAAGCGATATTTAACAACAAACTAAAAGATATTTAAGAACAAACTAAACGATCTGTAAAAACAAATAAAGCGATCTTAAAGAACAAACTAAGCGATCTTTGAGAACAAACTAAATGATCTTTAACAAAAACGTAAGTGACATTTAAGAGAAAACTAAACGATCGATAAAACAAACTAAGCAATCTTTAAGAACAAACTAAGCGATCTTAAATAACAAACTAAACGATTTTTAGGAACGAACTAAACGACCTTTATGAACAAACTAAGCGATCTTTAAGAACAAATAAAGCGATCATTAACAAAAAACTTAACGATCTTTAACAACAAACTAAGCGATCTTTAAGAACAAAATAAACGATCTTTAACAACAAACTAAATGATTTTTAAGAACAAATTAAGCGATCTTTAAGATTAAACTAAGCCATCTTTTAGAAAAAACTAAGCAATCTATATGAACAAACCCACCGATCTTTAAGAACAAACTAAACGATCATTAGCAATAAGCTAAATATCTTTAATAACAAAATAAACGACCTTTAAGAACAAACTAAATGATCTTTAAGAACAAACTAAGTGGCCTTTAAAAACAAACTAAAAGATCTTTAAAATGAAATAAAGCGACCTTTAAAAACAAACTAAAAGATCTTTAAAATCAAATAAAGCGACCTTTAAGAACAAATTAAACGATCTTTTAGAACCATGATCAGAACAACAATTTTAAGAGACCCGGTTTAAAAAAAAATTTTTCGACACCAATGGGGGTGAGGGAGGTTAGTCTCCGAACAAAATAAATACGTCACCAGCACGCAAAGACTAGTGTGTTGTTACTAGGTTAAATATTTATACAGTGATATCTTGCAAGCTGTTAATGAAAACACATAGTATTAGTATTACGAAAACGGTGAAACATTGTGGTGATATTTTTATAGCCTCAATAACATATATTTAGGTGGCAATTGACTCTATTATAGCCACAATAATTTGTGTAGTTATATGTTCTAGGTTGTAATTGTATTATAACAGCAAAGGCACTTAACAGTCTATTTTGCATTAATTTTCCCCCCTCCCCATTTTTGCAAAATTTTCTCCTACCAGACTATTTAAAAAAATTGTAAAACAATTTAAATTATTCTATATTAAAATGGTAAAATCCAAATTATTCATGAGATCAAGGGTCTCAAACTCAATTCATCAGGGAGGGGGGGGGGCGGAGGTAGAGTCTGAATGAGAGTAAGCAGCTTCAAGTATTCCACAAAAAAGCGATTACAACTGTCACAATCTGCTCAACCCTTATAAATAACAATAAAATCATTAAGCGTTTTCAAGAACTAGGATTCACTTTCTTCGACCTACTCACTGTTGCCAGAGACCTTGCAGCGCTTCTTTTTACAGAGATGAGCAACTTTGGCTTGAGCGAGGAAGCATCTGAGACCCTCAGTATAGCTTGAAGATCCTCATCAGTAAGTTTGGTCGTGAACTTTGAGTTGTTAAAGAGCATAGTGGAAAAGATCTATTCACACAGATAGGTACTCCCAAAAAGTCAGATGATGCGGTTAAACAACCTAAAAAATGTCAGGGAAGGTGGAGGGGAATGCAATGAAATTCCCATGCTTGTCTGTTTTTCCATTTAGCTCCCCGCGCGGGGCATCTTGCACATTAAAGGAGGAAGGGTCAGCAAAAAGCTGAAAAATGGTTGTCTGTGTTTTGAAGTCTAAAAAATGTAGAAACCCAGACTGGTTAAAACGGCATAAGAAGAAGATTTAGAAAGTTACCAAGCTGGCAGTCTCGGAATTTACCTCACTCGTAAACACTAGCGGCAATTTTAATATGGATCCTTTGATAATGTATCAGGTTGCTACGATTTACACAATTATGGTTGTGCATTACCCGCCAACTTACTTTTAACAACTTTTCTCAAAGTCACACTCTTTGCCATGTTTGTCTCATAAAAATCTAAAAAAATATAAACTTTTATTCGGAGTTTAAAACGGTTCTTACCTTTATAATCATCATACAAAAATATAAAGAAACATTTTAAAAAAATCAGAATTAGACTAGTCGGTGGGATTCCACTGAAACCGTCGCGGAGAGTCACGTTATAGATATGAAAATGGGGGAAACGGGCCGGCGCATTAACACTAAACGTTTCTGTCATGCAGCGCAGTGGTTCTCAAACGTTTAACTTTTGCGAACCAGTGAGCAAGTTTCGAAATTTTACCAGGGACCGGTTCATGATTTATTTTTAGACTTTTATTTCTACTTGACAATAAATATTTATATTATGGGGACCGGCAGCGTTAGGCATGCGGAGCGGCGAAGGTCCACGGACAGCCATTTGGGGACCACTGATGTAGCGGAACGTAAAATATCGTCTTCTTGCGGGTCACAAATGGCTCGCGGGCCGCGAGTTTGAGACCCGTATATTAGATGTTTATTTATTAATACTCACTATTTTCCCTTTTTTATAGAAAGAATGTAAATATCGATACTTTCCCCCATCATTTTCGATGCATGCAGAATGTATGCGGGAACGAATTTCAAAATATCTAAATATTTTATGTTCGATTTCGGCTTCGGTTACGGCCGAAAGTCATTTTAAACTTTCAGCCTATTTTCGGCTTCGGCCGAAATCAGAAAATCACTTTCGGTCGGTCTCTAGTTTGAACCATTGCCTGGGATCCAGTGAACTTGGAAATAATTTCATACGTATTTATATACCCCTCGCACCAAAAACAAAAACACCAAAAAAAAAAAAAATTAAAAAATTAAAATAAACCCTTATTTCACATAAGATCTTAACTAATGGTGAAGTCATGTTGAGTAGGATGTGAGATATTAGGCTAATATTGCACAGCGGGTCTTTGCTGATCTTCATCCGGTTAGGGCGTGTTTACACAGCAGGACAGTGTTGATCTCCATCGGTTAGGGCGTGTGTACACAGCAGGTCAGTGTTGATCTCCATCGGTTAGGGCGTGTTTACACAGCAGGTCAGTGTTGATCTCCATCGGTCAGGGCGGGTATATATGCATTTTGTTTACTCTCCGATTTTAGCATTTATATCTTACCCTAAACTGTCACAGCAATATCGCTCCGAGTCTGTCCCACAGCAGCCCTTCTTCACACAGATTAAAGTGTCTGTTTCTGTTGTTGCGTCGTCATGATCAGTGGAAACCTGGGTTGTTTGACATTTTTTAGCAAATGAAGTTGCTGCAAATAGATGAATAGTAGATGGGACGTAGTGTTATTCGAATAATGCAGAGTTTCTCAAACTACTGCCCCTAGCTTTTTCTCAAGTTCCTTGTTCAAATGTATACGTATTTCATGACCTTAATTTTTTTTTCTATTGCAAAAAGTTTATTGAACTTAAATTAAATCATAAATTAAATTATAATTTTGGGGTTATATTTGCAACCATAGAGATACAGCGGTGATATAAATGAAAAATAATTTTGTTTAAACCTATTCATTAAACGTATATCATGATAGTAGTTGCCTAGCAAATAAGATAAGATTTTTACAAACTATATGGGAATTGCAATTGAAACGTTCTATTTTAAAAGCTTTTAATTTGGCTCAGCTAATGCCCTTTTGTGCAAAGAGTTGTCAATGATATTTACTACTCAGTTAAGCTGAACATTTTGTTTTCAAATTTAAAAAAAAACATGACATTTTGAAACCCCATGGCGCCCTGGGGTGCTCAAAAACAAACACCTGTTGTAACACGGAGAAGCATACTTTTGAAGAAAAATAATATTCTAATGTCCATTCGGATATTTATATACATTTTTTAGTTGTATTGTTTAGTTGTGTTGCTTAATTGTTTGTCCTAGTATTGTTTAGTTGCATTTTTAAGTTGTATTTTTTAGTTGTATTGTTTAGCTGTATTGTTTAGTTGTATTGTTTAGTAAACATGTTTATTTTTATCTGGATATCAGATATACTAAATCTTTTGAAAATTTAAAAAAAAAAATGTTTTATTATTTGGTCTTAATCTGTACTGTCCAAAAGTCACCACCAACCTAGATAAATTTCAAAAATCCAGTACCCTACAAGTAAAGCCAGTACGAAAGGTCACCTTATACTCAATATCAATTTCACCTAGCCTAATGACTGACTGTCATGATGAAAGCGCCACTTGGTGAAACTGTTTAAAACGAACAATTCGAAAAGGATTTTTTTTTCGAATATGTTCTCTTTGTTCGGACCATCCTATATTGCGGTGGCAAAATTTTTTGTTTGAAATTAATTTTTTTCCATTTACGTTTTCTAAGTTAACATCATGCCACTTACGTCTACTAAGTTAAATTACTTCCACTTACGTGTTTTAAGTTAAAGTACTGCTTTTTACGTCTTTTAAGTTAAATTATTGCTACTTGCGATTTCTAAGTTAAATTACTGTATCTTACGTCTTCTAAGTTAAATTACTGCTTATTACGTCTTCTAAGTTAAATTACTGCTTATTACGTCTTCTAAGTTAAGTTACTATCACTTACATCTGCTAGCGGTAGAACACTTAATCAGACCAGATTTCATTGACGTTATGAGAAAAGTTTAAGATCTAGGGTAAAAATAAATCGGATGATTTTCAGAAAAAGAAAATAGTATCAAAGTCGCAACATTTAAAATACTGCTAAGCCCTTGTTTGATTTATATATAAATATATTTAAAACAATAAATCAACCTAAATTTGGAATTAATTTGGAATTAAATTATCTTTATAACCTTACCATAAAAAGCAAGACTAAAAATTATTATTCTCATCATGGTTGAGCTGTAGAACGCTAGCCCTATACTCTGATGTTGGTAAGCTACTAAACCGAATCGGTTCCAGGTTGGTCTGAAGTTAAATACTTTTGAAGTTTAACAAGGAACTGTGTAAAAAATGGAACGGAAAACCCTTGGAAAAAAAAAAAGAGGAAACAAAACAACCGTCGGTTTTCTCCCCCCCCCCCCCTTTTTTTTTTTTTACTATCACGAAACATAATACAAAGAGTAGGGAAAAGCCTGAAAGATCCCAACAGTTTTCTTATATGATCTGTTAGGTTTTCCCCTGCTCTGTATAAATCGTGATGAGCGGTTGTTAATATTTCTCGTAACACTGGTTTCTCATAACACAGGAGTATTTCTAGATACACCTGGTAATAGGCTGGTCGAGACATTTCATTCAGATGTCATTATTTATTTCAATAAAACCGGGCGGTTCCCAAAATTCAACAGACGGGATCATTCAGGCAGCCTAGTTTGCCCGAAACTTCAACAAATGCGAGTCTACGAGTTATTGAACAAATCCATTCTAAGATAAGATAAGATTAGATACGATAATATTCTTTTATTGATCCAAACAAATGGATATGTTTTTTTATTGTACATTTTCGGCACATACATAGAACAATTTGAACACAAGACATCTACTTTAAATTATTTCACAAATAAAAATCCCCAGCAATTCAGTGAATTCTCTTAGCCATATCAGGGGCGTATTAATTATCATTTTGATTTGTAACTTCTGGGGGAGCAAGCTTGTAAATTCGTACAGATTGGGGAACAAAAGAATTTTTATATCTTTCAGTCCTTGCCCTGAGAGAATGAATTCGTCCCGAACGGGCCTCTCCTAAGTATCTGTGTTTAGTTTTACAATAACCTCAATCTTCAAATAGTTCTTCAAGTGAAGAATTTTTTTAGTTGGTGTTTTGTCCCAAGATTTATTGATACGTCTGTTTGTTCGGTGTTCAATATCCGACGATGAATTCTCAAGTCATGGCGCAGGGAATACTGAAATTAAGTAGGCTTCCAGCTGCTGCTCTGTATAACAATTGAACGAATTGTTGTTTTTTTTCAAAGGTAATAGCAGTGGCTTAAACTTGATAGAGAAACCGATGATGCATTTTCGCATCAGTTGCATTTTTTTTTTACAAAGTAGATCATCTTAAAATCTGGTCTTAGAATGAGGTCTTTATCCACAGTAGATCATCTTAAAATCTGGTCTTAGAATGAGGTCTTTATCCACAGTAGATCATCTTAAAATCTGGTCTTAGAATGAGGTCTTTATCCACAGTAGATCATCTTAAAATCTGGTCTTAGAATGAGGTCTTTATCCACAGTAGATCATCTTAAAATCTGGTCTTAGAATGAGGTCTTTATCCACAGTAGATCATCTTAAAATCTGGTCTTAGAATGAGGTCTTTATCCACAGTAGATCATCTTAAAATCTGGTCTTAGAATGAGGTCTTTAGCCACAATACTTGAATCCCTCGCAAAGATACTTTTCTTTATTTATGACCAAACTGAGTTGGTACAACTTAGAAAAAGAACATAGTACGGTAAGAGAAAATGTTGGCCTCTCAAAGGCGTTAAACAATAAAACTTTCTTGAATGCAGCTTTTGAGATCTAAACAATTTTTAAGGAAGCAAATAAATTTTTCAAGGCGCCTAATTTGCTCTTGAAATGAATTTTGGAAAAGTTTATTTTACAACATAACTTTTAGTGACAATGGAACAAATAACAGGTTTTTATATGGATGTGTAAAAGAATGTTGAACTGAGAAAATGTTCAAGAACTTTCCTATATGAATTAGCCAGGAGTCGGCCACTCACACTCACACACATCCGAACACACGATGCTGTATTATTAACATTTTTAAGATCAAGTCTAAAACAAATATTTATAAATCGATGCTGTGTTTGCACCGATTACCGCTTATCGGCCCGAAATTATGTGCCAAGTAACTATTGTCTAATTAAATTTGAACTTGAAATGCTTTATGAAACATTTTAGATCGTTCGCAATAGTGTAACTAACACTGGGCGATGCTGTGCGTAGTGCAGAAGACAGAGACGAATGGAGGAGGATAGTTCACATGTCATCTGTGGCGCCCCAACGGTCCAAGGACTAAGGGACATGATGATGATGATGATGATGATGATAGTGTATAGTTTATTACAATGGTAGCTTCACTGTAGGGCTAATATATTATATGATATATATTCGTGGCCAAGCAATAGAAGCGAGCACCACTCTGTCATCCTCTTGAACCTAGCGCCTTGTCTAGGCAATTGTTAGCCTCCAGTGGCCATTTTAAAAAAACACTGTTTCCCTTCTGTGGTGAATGCTCAACGCTTGGAAACACTGTTTTACACCAAGGGTCAAGTCATTCATGTGTCCGTGGAATAATTATACGGCGATATTGCGCCTTAGTAAACTGGCCATCGTAGACATACTATCATTCTTTTTTTTTGAAGTTATCCATTTCAACGTTAAAAACAATGAAAATAATGCGCCTAAAGTAAAATAATCTTGGCGTTGTCTAAAAAAAGATGAGCTATCAAATAGGTTTGTTTTTTTTCAAGAAAGGGGAAGCTACCGCTGAGATGTTGGTACACGTTGACCTAATATGATAGCCCCAGGCATAAAAACAATTATCATCTTATAAACACTTCTGAAATTTCATAAAAACTCTCGACTCTCCCTTCCCCACACACCAGCGCTACCCCCCCCCCCCACACATATACCAACATATATAAAACTATACAATAATATTGTTCCTTTGAGTGGACTGCACCATGTATTTTAAGTCAGCGCAGCTATTTAAATGTACATTACAACTATGTATCAACTTAGTGAGAGCAATTTAAGTTTTAAATTGTAGAAAACGGTTCTTTGATGTATCGAGCTGTTTCAGTTTAAGGGGCCAGGAAGTGATGATATAACCAAAACGAAAGAAAACAAGCTTTGGAAGGCTTTGTTACTCCATTTGCAGTAACTGCAGTTTTGAAAGCCCAGGAGAAAAAAAAAATGAGTAATGTTATCTGATGACCGAGTCATTTAATAATCATGACTAACGTCACATAAATTAAATAACAAAGACAATGACTTGGGAGAGAGAGTGAGCATGTTATGATAAGCGTGCTGAGATTCTTGGGCTGAGAATCTTGGGCTGAGATTGGCTGCAATTATGTTACTATCCCATGGGCTATAACATATTTTATTGAAACAATCAAGATTTGAATCTCATATCGAGAGAATATTTTCAGTAGGCCGTTTGCCAGATTAATCACACCCCCCCCCCCACCCCCACCAAAAAAAAAAAAAAGCCGATTACTCATTAATCGCTAAAATGTCTGCTTGTGCCGACTATCGCAACCTGCCGTTTAATCAATGCAACCCTAATCTATGCTCGTAGCTGTAGCTGCCCATCATCTCTTACTCTATCCAAATATGTATCTCTTTATCTGTATCTATCACTCTATCTCTTTCAGTCTCAATATATCTCTGCATCTCTCGTTGTATCTCTTTCCCTCTCTCTATATATATATCTTTCATTCTCTAACTTTTTGTACCCCCAATCTCGCTATTGTTATCTCTTTATTTTTATATCTATCTCTTTATCTTTTTTTCTCTATTTTTGTCTATCAGGTATGGAACACGATTTGCCTTCGCCATTTCTCCGACGTCACTTCTCCCGGGCCGGTTCCGCTGACCGTTTCCCCGTCTGGTCATTAACTACACATCCAGATGAGATGACCCGAAGTATTCATGATTCTAGAACATATGTTATAGTTATTTAAAGTAGCTTTGTATAATCTCTCATACACTAGAGGGGCCACATAAAAACCGGTTAGTATCTGTGTAATGTAGTGTGTTGTAGTCGAAATCGCCTAATTGGAAGCGTAGTATCAATCCATCCATCCATCCATAAATCAATCCATCCATCCATTCATCCATCCATCCATCCATCCATCGATCTATCGATCTATCGATCTATCCATCCATCCATCCGTCCATCCATCCATCAACCCACCCACCCATCCATCCATCCATCCATCCATCCATCCATCCATCCATCCATCCATCCATCCATCCATCCATCCATCCATCCATCCATATAATCTATCTATCTATCTACAGACACATTTAAAGACACATTTATTTCGCAAGCACCTTCTGGGATGATTGTCTACCGTATTTTCCATTTAATACATATTAGCTATGTTGCTCACGGTTGAAATGGGTTGAACGACTTTGCCATTGTATGCTTGTAATTAGTTTTTGTAGTGTTGAGTTTGTTTTAAATGTGGTAAATTATAAATTTGTTTTTTGTTGACTTTGTACCGCGCTTCGAGCCTTTGGGGATGAAGCGTGTTTTTGAAATGAACTTTATTATTATTATT
>CAXITT010000090.1:1298201-1317663 GCA_964033795.1 Lymnaea stagnalis | reverse complement strand
TATCTATCTATCTATCTATCTATCTATCTATCTATCTATCTATCTATCTATCTATCTATCTATCTATCTATCTATCTATCTATCTATCTATCTATCTATATATCTATCTATCTATCTATATATCTATCTATCTTTCTATCTATCTATCTATCTATCTATCTATTCGTCCGTCGGTCGGTCGGTCTGTCTGTCTATTCATCTATCTAGTCTATCCATATGTCTGTCTGCCTGTCTATCATTCTATCTAGACTATCCATCTACCTGTCTGTCTGTCTATCCATCTATCTAGTCTATCCATATATCCGTCTGTCTGTCAATCTATTCATCTATCTAGTCTATCCATCTATCTGTCTGCCTGCCCGCCTGTCTGTCTAATCTATCTATCTATCAACCACATTCATTTCAAATATCACAAAGAAAAGGATCACATTAGTTCCCTCTTAACCTTTGCCCTTGTGTTCAACAAGTAGGAGTCCAACCTTCCCTCCCCCTCTTTTTTCCCAATTTCGAGATCCACCCACCGAAACTACCCGCCTAAGAGTCCGCGTGTATTTAGTTCAACTCCATACAAACGATCATTATTAAGGAATTTATTGATTTAGAGAGAGTAAATATTTTTTCATCTGTGACAACAAATGCCCTCTCTTCTTCTCTCAGTAGGGAAAGCTGCCCAAGAATCTCCCAATAGCGCTGCAAGCATTTCAACTTGCCATCTCTGTTTATTTTTGTGCATCCCATGGCATGTTTTCAGCTGTCCATCTTGCTCTGCAGTACGTCTCACAGACGACCTGGCTATTCCGGCTTCCACTTTGATTTCCCCCGCGGACTCCAGCGATTTGGAAGAACACGCGCTCAACGTTCTGTCACGTTCTTTGCTCTGCCACGTTCTTCGCTCTTTAAGGTCCTTTGTTCTTTATGACGGCCACTCCCCTGTTCACGTCCTGTCGTACCAAAGCTGTCCACTTTTTGAATACGTCGGTTGACGCTAGCTGTCCCCAAATTTCTTCTTCTTCATCCGGCTTTCAGTGGCATAGCACCAATAGTTTTTCCATTTGCCAAAATTTGATAATAACCCCATCTTCTGTTATTTTAATCATACTTGTTGTCGTTTAAAATAAAAATAAAAAAAACGTTAAAATGTAAGTTATTTAAAAATAAACAAAAAATTTGTCGACCGGATTTTATAATGAATAATTAATACTCAAGTCAAGTTCACTGTAGGTAAGAAACCTTAGAACAACCAAACATTAGCGAGGCTCTAAACGTTTTGTTTTAAAAAAATCATTATTTATACTTATGTTGGGGAGCAATATTGCACGCCAACCATGTAGGTATATTATATATATATATATATATATTTTATATATATATATATATATATATATATATATATATATATATATATATATATATATACATGTATCACTAGGATGCTGAAGGATATTTAAAAAAAGAAAAAAACAAAAAAAACAACAACTCCTACATCACAAAGAACCTGTTACGATCAAGTTACTAGAGCATAATTCTGTGAGGTATCTAGCTTTAATAACACACGGAGAAACAATTCCTTTTTTTTTTAAAAACTAGTTATATCTTTTGATCGGTGTCTTAACGTTTTTAATTAAGAATTGATATCGCATCCTTAAATTATGCCCTTAATGCAATTGATATTACACTGATGTGTTTGATAGTTTTGATAATGATACCTTTCACGACTTCCAATCGGCAGGCAATGAACTCCTATTAAAAAAAAGCCTTTATTTTCAAGGTATCGAGGTCGTAGGTCCCCCTGCTCCTATATCAATTTGATATAAAATTGAAAATGCTTGACATCTTTTGTGCTTGACCTATTGAGTTTAATAGAGCGTACTAAACACGACTCTACAGAGGCTGGCTACCAGACACAATGTGTGTGAACTCTTTAAACTTAAAAAAACAAACAAACGACCCCGAAAATGGTATCCCTAAAAATAGTACTCAGAATTTCCCGGGATGAAGGGATTTTCCGCGAAATTTTTCTTACATAAAATTCAAGCGACCTCCCGGAAACCTGTTAGAAAAATATTCTCTAGACCGAAGTTTTTGTTGAATGTTCTAAGGTTAAATATTTACTTAAACAAAATAGGTTATGTTTATTTTCTTGGAATCCATCTCTGGTGGGAAAAATATAAGGCTATTAGCAGCTTGGAAGGTTTTGTCATAAAAGTTAGCAATCCTTTTGCATTTTAGCTTAGATAAGCTATGGGCATGGGCACCCGCAGAAAAATTTCTAGGGGGGGGGGCAAAAAATCGATTAACTTTTTAGGGGGGGGGGCAACAAATTTTTAGAAATGTTTTAATGTAGTTTTAATTTACTGTAGCGTATTTGTATGGTGAACGAACGGACAGGACATCAGCTTAGTTAGTTTCTCTTTATTTTCTCTTTAATTTAATACATTTTTTGTCTATTCTTGTCTAAAATTTTATTATCCAATCAATCCAGGGGGGCAAGTGCCCCCCTTCCCCCCACTGCGGGCGCCCATGGCTATGGGTTAGGATGGTACCCGTCAATGTAAGGAGGACCCTTCTTTAACTTGAAAAGAAGGACATTTTAAAATGTACAACTTTTAAGTCTAGTATTATCAGAAATTGTAAGTCTGGGAAAAAACCCTTAACTCTACGCATCGGCTATTATTTAGACCAATTTAAACAGAAACATGGTTAGATCAAATACAGGAAGTAATCACCCAATTAAAAATTCAGTCCCATCATGCTTTCATTAAAAATTGCATTGTCTGTAAAGGGTGTGCATTCCCCTTTAATTCCATACCAAACGTAACATTTTCTGACGAAAAAAAAAAAAAAATTATGATGGTTTAGAGATAACGTGGTAGTGCGTAGCAAATATGGCAAAAGCGATAATCTCTTCAGTACGTGTAAATTAATTCCGGAGAGAAAGAGTTAATAAGATTAAGCCATTATATCTGATATATAGAGGGAGGAAGGGAAATAAACGTAGCTATTTTTAAAAAAATATTCCAATGTTTCAATACACTGACACTTAAAAGGCATCTACCGTTAAGATCCTGTCACAGTTCCACGATTTCCAAGGAGCACGGCGATGAGGAGGGTTAAATGTTGTGCTTATTAAGAGAGAACAAAAGGCGCCTGTATGGAACGCTAGTCTTGATTAAGTATTACTTTAAAAAATAAAAATAATAATAAAGCGAGGTGCAATGGCGTCATGCTAGGTTTGACGCAAAGGGAGCCGCTTAGTCACTTCCTTGTTTGGTCACGTGATGTGAGTAAGCCATCACTAGGCTGCTACACACAACAAAAGATACTTCATCAGTGCTTCCCCAATGTCATGTTACTTAAAAATTTTACCTTTCGAAATATTCTGGAATACATGCGTTTTTTAAATGAAATCCATAAATGTGACAATAAATATACGTCAGTAACGATTAAAGGAAGAAAGTTATTTCAAGAAAAATTTGTGAGCGATATTCGATGGGAACTATCAATACTATTATCGGCAGGATGTTGTTGAGCTTCGCGCGTGCTCATGACGTCATTTGCGTGTTTATTCAATATTGATGCAGGAGTCATTCCCCTTTGTTTATTTTATTGTTAATTTTCATTGGGCGAAATGTAGTGTAGTTGTAGTGTGTATCGGGCTACTGTTGTCAAGCACTAGTGTGTTGTATACAGCCTACCGGAAGTCTTACTTGTTTTTACTCTCATCACGTGACAAATCAACCGACTAAGCGACTCCCATTCTCTATAACATTTAATAAATTTAAATTTTAAAAAGTCAGCCCCCCCCCTCCCCACATTCTTACATCCTCTTGTTTTAAATCTTATTGCATCTTATTAAGTATAGAATACGAGGAAAAAGCACAATCAATTAAAACAAGCCGATAGCTTTGTAAAATTTAAAGCTTTGTACAAGTTGTCTTAAAAGACATGTTTTTTTTTATTTAACATTTTCTTCGTTGTTAAACACGGGAAATGCTTTAAAAGCGACAACTGCAAATATACACACACAAATGTGGGGGGTGGGAATTTTGGGTTAACAATTTAAGGAGTATCGACGACCCCCCCCCCCTATCCCAGCAAAGTCGAGGCAGACGAACTTCCGGTGCGGCCTAAAGTAAAAAACCCTACAAGCCCAGAAATACGATCTAGTCTTGAGTCAATATAAGAGTGCAAATTGTATTGTGTCAAGGACGGCGGGTAAATCCGGGTCATCTTGAAACTCCAGTAGTTTAAATAAGAACTCGTCCATTTTGAAGCATTTCTGTAATTAATGTAAACTATTTTAAAAGTTCAATACCAATTTAAAAAAAAAAACAAAACAAGCATCAGATTGCACCATGGGTGCATTCCAGACAAATAAATGGGGTGTTTTGATTGTCCATTTCTTTTTTTTTCCTCCCAAAAGTGTTTAATTGATATTTCTTATCTTTAACGGCTTTGAAATTAAATTGACATTAAAAAAATGCGGTTGACATTAAAGTAACATTACAAAAAATTAATTTAAAAAAAAAAAAGAAAAGATTTCATGTATCCATTAAATTATATTTAACTGGAGTACATACGATTTTCTTTTTGACTCCAAATACGGTTGCCGACCATCGCATAGTGTTGATTATACAAGAGGGATAATAAGGGATAATTTATGTACAAACATTAAATTATGTCTTAATCAGACACTTTCTTTCCACTCACAAAACTGACGGATTTGTTTGCTTTAAATGCAGCGTAATTGGTGTTGTCCCCAATCTCCTGATGAGCCACATGACGTGTTCAGAGAACGGCAGGCGAAAGGTGTGTAGGAGCACATACTTTTGGTGTGTAAAGGTGATGGTAGGGGGAGATTAACAACAGTAGCCCGAATGCAATCGTTTTAGTCACTTTAGACGTCATTTTGTAAGCATTCGATGTTTAAAAAAGTAAATAATTCTACTTTTGTCGATAATTTAAAGATTCAAATTTTAATACTAAATAGAAGAAAATAGACAAATATATTACAACTTTTAAAAGAAGTTATTGTATCAAAGACGAGTTAAAATGAACTAACAAGTTTTTTTTTAAAGTATCTAAAATTTCTTTAAAATACATTACGCAAAGAAAGTATCAGCAAAAACATTTTTTTTTTAAATAATAAAGAATAAAACAGTCTCGTCTGCATTCAACTTTAATCCTTTTGGTTTCATAGAGTGCTCATCGGGCTACATAGAGTGCTCATCGGGCTACATAGAGTGCTCATCGGGCTACATAGAGTGCTCATCGGGCTACATAGAGTGCTCATCGGGCTACATAGAGTGCTCATCGGGCTACATAGAGTGCTCATCGGGCTACATAGAGTGCTCATCGGGCTACATAGAGTGCTCATCGGGCTACATAGAGTGCTCATCGGGCTACATAGAGTGCTCATCGGGCTACATAGAGTGCTCATCGGGCTACATAGAGTGCTCATCGGGCTACATAGAGTGCTCATCGGGCTACATAGAGTGCTCATCGGGCTACATAGAGTGCTCATCGGGCTACATAGAGTGCTCATCGGGCTACATAGAGTGCTCATCGGGCTACATAGAGTGCTCATCGGGCTACATAGAGTGCTCATCGGGCTACATAGAGTGCTCATCGGGCTACATAGAGTGCTCATCGGGCTACATAGAGTGCTCATCGGGCTACATAGAGTGCTCATCGGGCTACATAGAGTGCTCATCGGGCTACATAGAGTGCTCATCGGGCTACATAGAGTGCTCATCGGGCTACNGGGGAGCTTAAAAAAATAATATTTTGAACCAAGGCACCAAGCATGTGAGCGAGCTTTGCCTCGGGCAGAACCGAACCGTAACTAAAGCTGTTGCCGAACCGAAACTGAACTTTTAAAAGAGGGTTCGATTCTCATCCCTAAGCTAATACCCGAAATATGTTCGCACGCCAGTTAGTATGGGCAAATAAGAAAATAATAACACTTAATGAACAAAACTATTGCCGAGGTTTATGCCCAGATGAAGAGGGAATTCTTTTAACTACCAACAAAATATGAAAAAAAAACGTAAAAGAAAAACAAAAGCAACAACAACAACAACAAAACAAAAAAAAAAAAAGATTTTCTATCAAAGACGAGTTTAAACTCACTAAAAAGTAGATAAAATTTAAAATGTCTAAAAATGAATCACGCAAATTTTTAAACTAGCTTCTCATATCCAAGAAAGTTTACAATCGGCGTCAGAAAAGTAGTTCATCTTTTAAGTTTATGAATTAGATAGACAACTTTATAAACTATACATTTCTAAGCTGCCTCCCATGATATAAATTTATTTTTTACAAAAATTTCAATCAAGGGAAGAAACTATATTAAAAATTATTTTTAAATTTTAGTCCAGTTACTGTCTAGATTGGTATCAACGATTTTTTTTTTTTACAATGTTCTTAAAGTCAGATGTAAATGAAGGTATCTGATAATTCTGTTATGTAAATGAAGGTATCTGATCATTCCATAATGTAAATGAAGGTATCTGATCATTCTATCATGCAAATGAAGGTATCGGATCATTCTGTTATGTAAATGAAGGTTTCTGATCATTCTATTATGTAAATGAAGGTATCGATCATTCTATTATGTAAATGAAGGTATCTAATCATTCTATTATGTAAATGAAGGTATCTGATCATTCTGTTATGTAAATTAAGATATCTGGTAACTCCATTGTGAAAATGAAGGTATTTTATCACTCTATTATGTAAATGAAGACACCTGGTCATTCTATTATGTAATTGAAGGTATCTGATCATTCTATTATGTAATTGAAGGTATCTGGTCATTCTATTATGTAATTGAAGGTATCTGGTCATTCTATTATGTAATTGAAGGTATCTGGTCATTCTATTATGTAATTGAAGGTATCTGGTCATTCTGTTATCTAAATGAAGATATCTGGTCATTCTGTTATCTAAATGAAGATATCTGGTCATTCTGTTATCTAAATGAAGATATCTGGTCATTCTGTTATCTAAATGAAGATATCTGGTCATTCTGTTATCTAAATGAAGATATCTGGTCATTCTGTTATCTAAATGAAGATATCTGGTCATTCTGTTATCTAAATGAAGATATCTGGTCATTCTGTTATCTAAATGAAGATATCTGGTCATTCTGTTATCTAAATGAAGATATCTGGTCATTCTGTTATCTAAATGAAGATATCTGGTCATTCTGTTATCTAAATGAAGATATCTGGTCATTCTGTTATCTAAATGAAGATATCTGGTCATTCTTTTAGGTAAATGAAGCTTTTTTCCTGCACCGTCAACGTTTTAATGGCTGTGTATTGTCTAACACAGTGGTTCTCAACCTTACTAATGCCCCGACCCTTTGATAAAGTTCCTCATGTTGTGGCGATCCCCAGCCACCAAATTATTTTCGTTGCTACTTCATAACTGTAGAGCATATGTGTTTTCAGATGGTCTTAGGCGACCCCTGAGAGAGGGTCGTGTGACCCCCAAGGGGTCGCGACCCACAGGTTGAGAACCGATGGTCTAACACATCATCGAGTGTGTTTTTTTCCCCACTGTATTGACAGGCCCCTAAATCCGCACCAGCATGTTACGCCTCATACCTTTCTTATACCATCTACTCTATTTGATTCTTCAACATGTTTCATACATTGTTTACGTGTTCGTTTAAATCAGGGAGGTGACATAATACAAACATAACTCCAGCAAATTCAAATGATCAATGGTTAATGGTGTTCTGATGTCAAACAGCATTGCCGGTGGAGGAACGAGGCAGCGACAATTACTAGTACTCAGTGGCGTACCTAAGGGGTTGGCACATTCAGGCTTATATATTAATAATAAAATATATCTTTCCGTGCGTGTGTTTGGGCGCGTTTTTTTTTTATTTCTTCTAAAAATGTCTCACACCCTTACGAGTTGTTGAACTTATCTTCGCATCCTTCTTTAAAAGAAACAGTGCCTTTAAAGTTGTAAAAGTTAAAATGTTTTGGTCGACAGAGTATCGCTCGCTTCTGCTTCTTCAGCCCGGCTATTTTCATAATAACTGTTCATAAGTACTCCCGGAAACCTAAATCACAACTCTACAATACAAACAGGAGTGGAACATTTTGTAATTGTAATTATTCTGCGATCAAGCCATTAGTATCGAGCCAACAGTGTCGCGCCATCGGTATCGCACCGGTGGCATCGATCGATCTGTATCGAGCAGGCGGTATTGAGACATCTGTATCGAGCAAGCGGTATTTAGTCATCTGTATCGAGCCATCGGTATCATCCGATTAAGCTAAGCAGCTTAATCAGTAATGGACTTCTTTATCAATTGGTGCCTCCCTCTTAATACCTACGTGTACTGTTTTATTGATGAAGAAATTTTTTCATAGAGATTTAGAAAAATATAATATCACTGCATTATTGATTACTGTCTATCCATGACTCTTCCTCAATGCTGACAATTCAATAATATTTTATATTAAAAAAAAAAAATATTTTCTTCTCTTTTTAAAAGGATTGCCTTAGGTCATTTTAGGTCAAGTTAGGTCATCTTAGCTTCCCACAAACTCCTGAAGATCTTACCCTTCCGAATTTCAAAAGAACTGATTTGGGCCTAAGACGACTAGTTCTCACATGAGCGTGAACCCGCAGCGGGCTGTCGTGATTAGGTACCGACTTCCTTGCTTACATTTAAGAGCAAAAATAATCATCTTTTTGTTAGAAACCGCATGTTTGTTGATATATTAGTAGTTTGGAGCTCATGTCGCTCAGGTCATACAGTAGTCGATGACAAGGAGCCAAAGTACCCAGCATTGAATTGGACAGCAAGGTACGGTGCTCGGAAACTCATCATTCAAGCCACATTTAAACGTAGTCTTGAGGGGGTGGGGGACAAACGTAGTCTTGAGAGGGTGGGGGACAAACGTAGTCTTGAGGGGGTGGGGGACAAACGTAGTCTTGAGGGGTTGGGGGATAAACGTAGTCTTGAGGGGGTGGGGGACGAACGTAGTCTAAACGTAGTCTTGAGGGGGTGGGGGATAAACGTAGTCTTGAGGGGGTGGGGGACGAACGTAGTCTTGAGGGGGTGGGGGAAAAAGGTAGTCTTGAGGGGGTGGGGGGCCTGATCTGTGTGAATTAGTGGAAGCCGTGGGTCGAACCCAAACACTTTACTTCGGCAGGGGTGTAGAGAGCGGGTTGCGGGTTGACATTTGTAAGAAAGTTAAAATATATTTTAAGTAAAGTAAATGGCATTTGCGGGTTTGGCAAATGAAATAATCTTAAAAATAGACTAAATATCAGTGTGTGGCCAAGAAATAGCTCATAAGACGTAACAAGTACGCCGCCGTGTCTTCGGAATTGGCATTGGGCATAAGCATAGATGTCTTCATTGACGCTGTCTACCTTTGAGACATGGATAATGGCATCGCTGTCTTCATTGACGCTGTCTGCCTTTGAGACATGGATAATGGCATCGCTGTCTTCATTGACGCTGTCTGCCTTTGAGCCATGGATAATGGCATCGCTGTCTTCATTGAGACGGTCTAATTTGAGACAGAGCGCATGGAAAAGGGCTCGACGGTCAAAGCGAGGCTTAACTCTATTTAAATGTAACAGACCATATCCAAAATGACTTGGGAAGGGATGGCATCCAGGCCACGCTGATGTAATAGGTAAAAGCCATCGAGCAGACGCTCTCGTTATAAGTGCCTCCCCCCCCCCCCCCACAACAAAGTGACCGGCTACAGACTAAGATTGATAAAACACAAACAATTTCTGAAAGTAAAACATTATTTTTATTCTTTAATAAAAATACAAAATACACATCTAGATATATTCAGGACGATGAATAAATAAATGAGTAAAGCAAAAACATATAATTCTAAACGTGTAAATTAATTTTATAACTTAACTAGTCTATATATTCAAGGGAATAGACAAAAAACGGCGGGCATCAGTCCCCCATAGCAACGGTGAAGTCAAGAAATAAAAACAGTGGGCACAAGTCCCCCATAGCAACGAGGAAGTCCAGAAACAAAGATGGCGGAGACTGTGTAAAACAAAACATGAAACTTTATTGGACCTATGGAGTCAGCGTAACAAACAATAAATTAAAATTTTAGAAGAATCCCTCAAAACAGGACACGTGTCACTTCAATAACATATATCTCACTGTCGTGTTGAAATGTTTTAGATTAGTTTTTTTTTTTATAAAAACTAACTCAACAAGTGTTCTCCTTACCCGTCATCATGGCGACGGCTAGCCTACCGTACATAATACTTTCCACACTATTTAAATACGTTGTTGTAAACTCAATCCTCGATTCTGAAAACACCCAAACAAAGGGAGGGTGGCCTGATGTACACAAACGTAGAAGGTAATGACTGGGTTACAGTGGATTAGTTAAGAGGCTTAATTACGAAACGGTGGTTTGACAACAAAGAGGAGACCTATAACAAAAAATATCAATTCCCTGTCCATATTGATAACAAAGAGGCTTATTAAAAAAAAAGTCCAAAATCTAACGACATTAAAATAATCAAACAACTGCGGCTTTTGTATCATTTGAGAAACATTGTTTGTTAGTATATCATAGTTTACTGAAATATGTGGACGTTTGAACTGCATTATTTTAGATAGCTTTTTTCATAACTATCACAGCGCGACATTTACATTTGCTTATCTTCAAGTTCGATATGATCACAGTTTGAAAATGTAAGGCCTCCTAATAGTGAAATGTGTCTACATAAAGAAATTTGGATTGTTTTTTTTTAAAAAAGGTGGTAACTAATGATATAAGTAAATAAACAGATGAGTATTTTTGGGTGAGTACTCCTAGTTTATTAAGAAGACCTTTCTTCTGTACACATTTATAGCTGCGGAACTGAAAGAGAAAGAAGTGTCAGAAAATAAAGGATTAAAAATCAAAATGGGACGGATGGATGATAAGAACATTATATTACTTGAATGTCATAAGTTGTTTTAAGTGATGTTTATTTAAGTATGGGTTAATTTTGGATCACGAACATATGTTTGAAGTTAGTATCGAAGTTCTGACGGTATCATTTCTTATCCTGCAGATTGTAATAAATTTAATCGAAAAACGTATTTCTTTATCTGAAGATTGCCTAAATATTTTATCCCATAAATATGTATTTATTATTATTTTTTTTAAAGTTACAGCGTTAGCGTAGCACACGGGCCTATGAATAATGAGTTAACTTTTTTTTTTTAAAATTCAGTACTTACCGACACAGTTCTCAGCGTCGGTGCTGCAGCTATGGCGAAATTGGGATGCCTTTGCAGCATGAGCAGAACCAATAGCATAATACAAAAAAGATAACTAAGCCGACTACGCCTCCTACACTGATCCCAGCTATGGATCCAACTCTGGTGAAGAAGAAATAATGAGTTGGTTGCAGAAAAGGCACAAATAAAACTTATTTCTGCTACGTATTTATAAATATTAAAAAAAAAAGAACAACACACAAATAAAGTAATCATAGAAATAATGTGTGAATAGCTGTATAAATGAATAAAGTGTGAATAGTTGTATAAAAGAATAATGTGTGAATAGCTGTATAAAAGAATAATATGTGAATAGCCGAATAACAGAATAATGTGTGAATAGCTGTATAATAGAGTAATATGTGAATAGCTGTATAATAGAATAATGTGTGAATAGCTGTATAATAGAAAATGTGTGAATAGCCGTATCATAGAATAAGGTGTGAATAGCTGTATAATAGAATTATGAGTGAATAGCTGTATAATAGAATAATGTTTTATAGCTGTATTATAGAATAATGTGTGAATAGCTGCATAAAAGAATAATGTGTGAATAGCTGTATAATAGAATAATGCCGTTTCGCCGCCGGGCAATTTCGCCAACGTTTATGTAGAAATTATTGGTATAAAAATTGTTAATTCAAACACCGATGTGATTATCAAAATATTTAATTTTTAAGCACATCACTTTACGTATATATATATATTTTTTTTTTGTAGGTTGTTTTGTGGTTCCAAACAATCACCTAGATGGATACACTGATATGGGCTAAATCATTTTATTTTTAATGGTATCTAGAGCACTTAATAAGGATGCTCTCCACAAGACCCCTTCGAACCGATAAAAAGCTTCCTTCGACAAAAGCCCTCAAGGCAAAACCACTTCAGACAAAGTCCCTCAGACACAAGCATTACAGTAAAAAAGCTCCATAATTTGACTGGGTTTTTGTGTGGCTGGAAAATTATAGCAACATTTAATTTGTAATTGAGCCATTCAATATGGATGTAATTTTAAAGGAATGACCTGAGCAAAGATTCCCCTCACTGCTTACCTTCTTAATCCACAAAGACAGTTCGTGCTGAACTGATCTCACCGTGTCAATCTACTCTCGAACAGTCTAGGCGGGCCCCATAAAACCGGTACACCATCGTTAATATTCTGTACAGCCCTCAACGTAAATAGGCGATCAAGACTTCATCACACTTCCGATTACACACATGGGACGCATCGGTTTTATGTCGTCTCTTTGTTGTTGTTTTTTGTTTGTGGGGTATTAAATTACATTCATAAATTTAAACTCAACATAATCAAGTTCGTGGAGTGCAACATTGTTTGAATCCTCTCTAAATTTATAGTTTACTTTTTAAGTTTCATTAATAATATGTATTATCTCTTTGTCCGGGAAAAGTCCGGTGTCGAAATGGCTGAAGGTGACATGACCCGTGGCGAAATTTCCCGGTGTGGTGTAGTTGCGTAGTCGAAATGGCGTCGGCGAATAGTCTCCCCCCCCCCCCAGTTTACAAGCTGTTTGTTTTGATGTTTGGATTAGCCTGTTATATCTTACCCCAAACTGTCGCAACAGTATCGATTTGATGCAGTTCCACAGCAGCCACTGTCACAGTTTAAATAGCCTGTTGTTGTTCCAACACCATTTGAAGAGGAATACTGAATACAGTATTCGGCTGAAGCAGTTGCTGCAAGTACACGTATAGTAGGTCAAAGTATTATGCCATAAAGAAACCGCTTTCAAAATGTATTCCCCAGATATTTCTCAGGTGCCTTCTTGAAATAATTAGTACTTTTTGGCCTCAGTTCACATTGCGAAAAATGTTATTTAATTAATATTAATTTTGTGGAAGTATTTACAAACTTAAAAATAAAAAGATTATCTTAATCTAGATAAAAGAAAACAAAACCCACTGTTTCTAAAAGAAATAAAATAATTGTAATATGTTTTGTAGATACAATCAGAGATTTCCAAAATAAAAGATGTACATTTCGATTAAACGATCAATTCATCTAGTTCAGTGGTCAGCAAACTCATTCGTCGAAAGAGCCAAAAATCAGCAGAAGGACGATTAAAAACTTTTTTGTGAGCCATATGTCTTGTAAAGAAACCTGTCAAGAACCATGTTTTCGGAGTCAAAACCGATTTGTGGCCGACTGGCTAAAAGAGCCCCATGCGGCTCGCGAGCCGCGATTTGCCGACCAGTGATCTAGTTCAAAACACTAACATGAACATTTAATTTAGCCAACGTCCTTCTATGTAAAACAGCCGGAAAGCCTGTTTACTAATCATTTGAGAACACCATTTTCTTTTTTCAAATTAAAACCAGGAAATTTAAACTCGATTTTGCGGGCCTAGGGGTGTTCAAAAAAATTTAAAAATTGTGACTCTACGGAGAATTCCACTGTCCTGTTGGAGAAGCTTTTTCGTTTTTGTTTTTGAAAACAAATTATTAAAGTTATGTTCATTCAAATGAATTATATATATGTATATTTTATTACTTGAGGTATTTATTGATGTCCTGAAGAACAGAGCTGCTCGATGTTTTGATCAATTAATCATTTCAAATGTTGTTGCCTTAAACTGCACTGGTTACAACTCGCGACTAACCAGGAGGAAAAAAAAGTTTTGGATCAAACTTGGCAGCAGAAAATCGCAGCAAGCTTGGAAAAGTCTTTAATACAAAGTCGAAAGACTTAGGCAGAAAGTTAATGACTGTTAGATTTAAGTCCAGTTTACATTACAAAATTATATTAATGATAATGTATGTTGATAAGTTGATATATTTAAAATTGTAATCCACAGAAGTAATTTAGAATTTTAAATGGACCTAACTTGAAAACCTTACCCCAAAAGGCAGCTATGATGATAAGAAGTCTCATGGCTGTGCTGAAGATCACTACTCTATAGGTGTACTGCCTGATTCGGTCAGCTATTTAAACGAATTGGTCAGGGCTTGTTTGAGGTTCTCTTTGATTTGCCAGCAATGTTGGCATACGTCCAAGCAATGCGCATTGAACAGTTTTTTTGTTTGGCACTGATCAGCGTTTTTCTCCACATTTTAAGATCTTACCAAACCTATGAACCATTATTATGAACTTGGCGCCACGTCAAATTTCGATGAAATAAAAATTTTATGCTTCGATGAGGAGCCGCGATTTAAGAAATAATAAATATCAAATCTCATTAGTCTAAGTAATAGGTTTCTTATATATTTTGAATTTTTTTAATACATATAACTCGTGTGACTAGCTTGTAAACATTTTGCGAAAACTAAGTTTTTCATAGCACAAGAGTATTTTTTGTTTTTTTTTGTTAGGGTACCGGTAGTAAGGGTAACCGAAGGGTTCTTGAGGCAAACAATTGCTGTTTATTGTCAATAGAATCACTTACGTTTACGTGTTCTCTCTGTCTTTTTGCCGTTGACGACTTCTTAGTTATCATGCTTGGTCCGACGCTGATTGTTTCATCGTGTTTCAGCTTGTATTTCGCATCAGTTGTATGATTTTTGTCTTCTTACAGACCGGTAGATTATTGAGATAAAAAAACAAACAATGAAACAATGTACAATGAATACTTTACATGGATATTCAAAAGGTGAGACACAGGCAGTCATGAAAACCCACAACTAATAATATCCAATCTAGAATTTTTCCAGAAAGTATGATAATTTTTAAAAAGCTGTATCTATGACATATTTTGTAGAGACTTTTGAATGGGACAAATTTTAAATTTGAACTTCATAACTTTCTGAATGAGTTTTGTAGGGCCCCATCTCAGGCAAAACTCATTCGGTTTCGATTATGGAATGGGACCCTTAATGCAATCCTGAGCCACGCCGGGTAAATTGGCTAGTGTGTATATATATATATATATATATATATATATATATATATATATATATATATATATATATCTAACATAAAAATATATGTAAATAATATATATTTAAATAATGTTTAGATATGTTACGCGGGGTATATTGGATAGTGTGTATATATATATATATATATATATATATATATATATATATATATATATATATATATGTATCCAACTTAACATTAAAAGTAAAAAAAATATATTTCAAGAATGTGTAGATATGTTGAATGTGTATTTTTTGAAGTCTTATAATTGCATTATAATTAAATTGCGTAAATATAGTTAATACTTTTTTTATTGAATTATAATCTTGCAGTCCTTATATTTTCACTGCAATACTTGCACCCCGGATATCTACATTTTAGTTAATTGTTAGTTAATTTAATGTTAAAAAATGAGATTTGAGTTATATAGTCTTTCCTACATATAATATGTTAAAATAGTGGCCGTGTGAGGTTTCTCTTTCCTTTTTTATACTTACAAGCTATAATTAAATTATCATTTTACCTGGGAAGGCAAGTTAAGCAAAATATCAAATAAAAAACAACAAATTTGGCGACCGGAAATTTTCAATATTTTCGACGTTTACTATTTTTTCTTTAAATCCTTTAATTATTCGTTATACTCATATGGGTTTGCCTAACAACGTCTTGCGCTATTTAGGCAAACCATGTATGCAAATGTATCACTAGGCCACTAAAGGAAGTAACATGTATTCCACTATGCAACATAAAAGTGGTTTGGCGTAAGGACAGCCTGGTACAATCAAGTTACAAGAGCGAGGGTTCTCCGCCCATGGGCGTGACCTCAATACGGCTTGCGAAAAGATTTCTGATGGGTCAGCTGATGAAATTAATATTTCTAATTTTTCTTAATAGATAGCTTTATTATTTTCTCTTAATTTAAATGATGTTTGCATAACTTAAGTTTGTATTTTGTGTTTTAAAGTTTGACTTGCATTCAGTCATGGCATTAAATATGTTGTTAATTAAAATTTTATTTATACTGAAAAAAATTTTTTTATTTAAAAAAAAAAAAAAAAAAATGTTTTCATTGATTTGAATTTACCGTATTTGAAAGTCTTTATTCGATGTATAGTGATTGTACGTCACTCTGGTTCTATAAAAAAATATGTTATTAACTTGAACACGCTTGAGAACCTGTGTTCTAGCTAAGATTAATAATGCAGTGCAGATAGCGACAATTTGTGACAATATGTGACAATTTGTGACAATAAGTCACGTGCCGAAATTTAGAAGCAAAAAAAAAAAAAAAAAAAAAAAAAAAAAAAAAAAGAAGAAATCAACCAGGATCCTGGAATACAGCTTAAGTAACTGCAATAAACCAAACTTTATGTTAAATCTTATATAAATTTACCCAAGAGCGTAGAGTATAGACTATTAGTTTTTGTCTTGGAAGTTCATTTCCGATGTGCAGCATGGGCAATGGTGCGCAAAAAAAAAAAAAAGAGTATGTTTTTTGGGGGATATATTTGATATATTTGACTTGTTAGTTTCGGTAAGCTTTGTTTGCCAGGAGTCAATTAAAGGGGATTTTTGTTGTTCAATGTTTAAGCCAGGACGTTTTCAAATATTTATTTTAAATCAGGAACCTTAAAATCGTTTGGTGCAATAATTCGTGGTTACATTGATATCTCTTCTGTCAGTGCAGTGGTATTTAAAAACAACAACGTCATTATGATCATTTGGATGAATTATGTATAACTAGTTTGGTTATTTATTTGTTTATATATTCCTGGATATCAGATGTAATCAATATTTTTTTAAAAGTCAATCGCTTCTGAGTTTGCAGTCCTGAACCGTGCTGATGGCAACTCACGACTCACCACGGCAAATGGCCAAAAAGCCATTACCGCACTAGTAACAACAGTACAATGGTTACCTTATGCCAGAAGAAGCCAGGAAGCAGTGTGCGAGCACAAAGGCCAAGGAGCGGCATGTACGGATACATCTTGGCGACTTCTTTGAAAGTTTATATTGTAAAATTCCATCCTAGCTCGGGGCTTACAATGAAAGAGGATCAGGCCCTGGCTTTATCCAGTATTTAGACCATTCAACTTATATATGGCTGGATCGAATAGAGGATGTAGATGACGCTACTTTATTTTGATGAGCAGTATTAGTCACTGATATTTCGATTGGATTTAACCAGATGTTAATTTTGCAAGTTTACCCGTTTTCCTAGTCTCCTAAGCTCTTTTTCTCTTCTGTGCTCCAAATAGTAAACTATTTTTTTATTCCCGCTTAAGGGGTTAAACACCTATAAATATATTCATTGGTTACAAGTATTTCTATATTAATAGCAGCAATCCGTTTAAAACATACAGGTAATTATTTTTAAACAATGCATTTGTCTGTCCCTTCAGACTGAAACGTGCCCCGCTAAAAACCAACATCGAGAAATCACCAATAGCCATGGTGCAATTAATAAAAATCGATCTCTGTGTTTGAGCTACCCGGTATGTAAGATGAAAATGACTTTGAGCTTTAAACAGTGAGCACAAATTATGTCTAAATGCCTATATATTTCTGCCTACAGCTCAGACATACGGTGACTGTTGGGTTCTATTTATCATCTAAATATTTTTTTTTCCGACACAGAATACAAAATTGTTTTCTGTTTAAAAAAATATAAAGTTATTTGGGTTTTGATTTTGTTTTAAAAATAATAAATTTACTTTTAAAAAGAATTATTCATTGGTGAACTACCTTTTTTTTTATATAATGCTAATTAAATTCAGTAGTACTAGAACTGGTGCTAATATAGATTTTTCTCTACTAATTTCACTACTGAGCAGTGGCGTATCTAGGGTTATTACCACCCGGTGCAGCATCTTTGTCTAAAATGATTGTAAACAAATACTCTAACTTTATTATTTTTAGTTTCATATCTGGGAGAAGTAAAACTTGTTGACGAGAGTTATGTCCCTTTAAAAGTTAAAAAAAGTATCCAACATGTGATTCGCATTTATAATATTAATTTTGGAACGTGCCGATAAAATCGTTGGTCAAAATTGGTAAACGTGCTGTCCACTGATTTTAAATCAAATTTAATTGCCAAAACGTTTCAATATTCATTAACAATATTTGCAACATGATGCCTTTATAAGAGAGAGTCTCCTAGAAGCAAGGGGCACCCCTGCTATTTTATTTAAAATTAGTTCTACTATGAAACTGGCTCGAGCGAGCACTGTTGAATTTGAATTTTTGTTTCCACTTGTTGCCATCACCTCAGGGAAGAATCAGCTGGTGCACCCTCACAACCACTTCTGACGAGACTGGTCCCTGATAAATGCTCAGATACATTAACCCTTTCGGGACGGAGCCTTTTCGGGGGTGTCTGTGCCAAAAAGACGGAGCACTTTTTACGAGCTCGGCACTCAAATTGCAAAATAATGTATAAAAATAATCTATTTACTTTAAAACTATAAAACTATATATATGAAATTTAATAAGCTAATACAATATTTATAAATCAAACTGAAATCGCAACATGTATGCAAATGAGCTAATTTTCATAATTTATGCGTGATTTTTTTTTTGCGTGAGAATAAACATTACTTATCTGTATAAATTGTGTGAAGGTTTTGATGGATAAAGCATGACTAGATCCTAACACATGTGTTTTGGGAAACAAGCCCCATGGAGGTCTTTCAGGCACCCCTTGGCGCATAGTTCTACTCCTTTTCCTGCCCCCGGAGTACTGTTCGGTTGCTACAGACAGTGCAGTCCTTTTCAGCATTGTGCACCCAATTATGGTTTATTTAAGCTGGGTGTTGCTGAGAAAGTTATCTGCATACTCATTAGTTATTATTAGTCTCTCTCTCACAAACATTTGAATGATATTTTGTGTACAAATGAGCATAAAGTACTCTGCATGGGTGCTTATCCCATGAGGCATATTTATAGGCTCTATTTTTTTCTAAAAAATCATAAGGGTCATCTCTATCCAATTGAGAACCCCCAATGTAAACCAAGGATTCACAACATTATCGTAAACATAATCATTTTGATTGTCTTCATTACTTTCCTGATTGGTTTCATCAGTGTCAGATTCACTGCTAGACAGCGAGAAATGTCAAGAACAAGCGCTTCTGGAGCTATGTGAAACACCAAAAGTCCTCAAACGCTGGAGTTTCCCCCTTGAGGTGGGATGGCCAATTGACATCTGACCCAAAAGCACAGGCGGAGATACTCAATCAGCAGTTCCAGTCGGTCTTTGGTGACGGTAGAGAGTACTCTGAGACTGAGTTCCTTCTGAA
>CAXITT010000090.1:1268909-1288323 GCA_964033795.1 Lymnaea stagnalis | reverse complement strand
GGCGACAACACTAGACACATTTGTGTCTATTGCCTCAAGCCTTCAAACCCCTAGTGCATAATTTCCTCATCACCACCAGTAACAGAAACATTGCAAATCCCATCTACATGCATAGGAGCCAAAATGATGAATAAATTGATCGTGGGCCCTTAAGATATAGAAGAAGAAGAAGAAGAAGAAATCAGAATCACTAGACGCAATTTGATCACAGTCACTGTCAGACATGTTCGAATTTCACGTTATAACTATAAACACAAAAAAAAAATATATATATAATTCCTGCACACAAATAAATCTAGTTCACCACCAATGAGCGCCCCAAGTACAATCAAACGTATCGGGCTGATGTTTCGACTTTTGTCTTTCTCGCTAGTTCACCTTGGGCTGATAGATCGGCCATTCCGCTCCAAGATAGTTAGAACAGTTTGTCGGATGTAATATTATAATCTTTACAAAATTTATTAGGTTAAAATTGTTTAAACTCCATCACCCTTGAGTACACTTTGGACACTAACTGATAGGAGTGTACAAATATTCCCTCTGGATACGAACGATATCAGCTTTATATAAAAAGATCAATTTGATTACCCATCACAGTTAACGTCTGGAATAAATCTATAAGAGTTTTATTGGTTAAACATTTTTGTTCAATATGCTGTCATTACTTTGCATCTTAAAATTAGATAGAAATAACGTTCATCTCATTTTACTTACTTGTGATACACAACTCAGACGGAGCTCACATACATATACGATTACAGTTTAACAATAAAGCCTTTAATTATTATTTAAATAAACCATCTTTAAACATTAATTGAGCTTCATTCAACTTATAGAAAAAGAATGTCCGTGAACCACTGGCCCGAAGAATCTCAAATCTTATAGACTTTAAGTTAGTGGACTTGAATGTAAATAACCATGTCACAACAAAGGATTGTTTCTATGCTGTATTTAGAGTCTTAGTACCTTATAAAATGATTCTATTTTAATAGTGGTGTAGGAAATGTTGGCGGAGGGTCGGGGACTTCTTCTTTATTTGGGTGGCTTTTTTTTTCGTGGAAGGCCGTGAGGCGAAATTCTTGGCCAACCCAATCGACTCTAACCCAACCTACGCCGATGCATCTTAACTGTGAGTTCATCAGTTTGTATGAACGTTTCAAAGAAGTGAGTGCTTGCTGATATTTACAACAGAGCTGCACTCAATAGGTTCCCAGTCTTCGTCTCCAAAACCGAAGTTGTGGTATCAATCACTCGACAAGGACATGGCGTTGGAACATGAAGGAACACGCCAATAAGAAACTGAGTGACCCGCCTTTCCAATCGAAACCGGAACTCTCAGTGGCATGAGCCATGATAAAATATGGATGCTATTTCTTTCTTCCCTGACAAACTCTCTTAAAAACACTAATTCTCATTCATATACTGGGAAGCCTTAGCAGGGGTGTATCTAGTGGGGAGGGGGTGTTGAAGGGTCGACCTCTTGCTTTTCTAATTTTTAAGTTTCAATATAAAACAAGGGGACTTTGTTTTGTGTTTTTGTTTTTTTTTTAATTCATGGCGAACAACGCACATTTCATGTCGTATTTTCATTTGTCCTGTCTGCCGAGGAAGGCTCTTAGCCGAAACGTTCTTCTCTTAGTTTCCCGTCTTTCGATTCAAACTTCCACATACCTTGTTCTACTATTTCCTTCCCACTTTGTTTAATTCCCTTAGGCTACTTCTCGTCAATAAAAATAATCAGCCGTTCATCTGAGCTCCGAGAAGCAAACACAATTTGTTACTGTTCAACACCTACTATTATTTACTGACTTGGATTACGCATAATCGGCCCTTAGATGATTGTTTGCCTATTGTTGTAACCATTTTCATTCAAGGTTTTACAATATGCTTGACTAACATTAAATGGTCTCAAAATTCTGGATCGAAATCTGAACAGTGGTGTTTATGAGCCTGTTGGTGAAGATGTTACGTTGGAATTGAAAAGGAATTAAATTTCCCTGCGTTAAATTCAAATTACCGCTATCTAACTAAAGAATAAGACTTTACCGAAGATATTGAAATAAACTGATTTTTTTTTTAAATTTCTCCTCAGTGCGGCAGCACCAACAATAATTCTGCAGTTGCAGACCCTCTTATCCACTAGGGTGACACGAACATGGAAAAACATTTTTTTAACACGGTTACCTGAAAGCGATATCATTAAAGGGTCCCAGAGGGACTCTCACAAAAGTTTTTTATTGGTCTCGCAACCGTGTTTAATTGCTCACGCAACAGTGTTTAATTACTCACTCAAGAGTGTTTAATTGCTCTAACAACATTATTTAATTGCTCTCAAAACACTGTTTTATTGCTCTTAAAACACTGTTTAATTGCTCCCACAACACTGTTTAATTGCTCTAACAGCAGTGTTTTATTGCTCTCGTAACACTGTTTAATTGCTGTCGCAAAAGCGTTTATATGTTCTCACAACAGTGTTTTATTGCGCTCACAGTGGTGTGTTATCGCTCTCGCAGAAGTATTCGATTGCTTCTCCTACGGTTAAACACACTGAAATCACAAAACAACAACAATCACATATTATGTTGGGAGTCCTATGCATTTTTTTTGTGGTGTTTCTTTCAGTTCCTAATTTTCAAGCGACACCCTACAATTATTGCGGCGACAATGCGTTGTGCGTCATATTTGTAAAGCCTTTAACCCTCTATTACGCAATTTTAGTTTTTTATGGAAAAAAATTTTTTGATGGCATACTTCATAGTTATTGGACTTAAATAAACATAATATGCAAGAAAAATAATTTTTTAAAATGAAATAATGATTTTATTGGTATGTTGCCATATGGCAACAGTGCGTCTTAAAGGTCAGAAAAGTAAAACTGAACAAGAAAAGGAAACGATAACAATAATATTTGTAAAAGGTGAATATTTAATCGTTTACACAAACAATGGTTCTCAGTACTTAGTTTACAAGCATATCTTCATATTATGCTTTTATATCATGAAAAAGATCATTATAAAAATCATATTTTATAAGCATTTTTTACACAAAAATATAGAAAATCATGTAATCAATATATAGAGCATATAGAGGGACAGTAAATATTTATATACATATGTGAAATGCAGGTTTAATGCTGGTGGAACTGTTTGAAGCAATGTCAACTTTACATTATGCACATTTTATTCTTGAAAATTCTTTTCAACCTGGTCTCTTGCATCTTCCTTTGTTTTCAAGTGGCTCAGGAAAGTGCCAAATATAATCAGCTCTTACTGGTAAGGGTGGAAAAGCTGCAATAGGACCACTCAAATTTTTAGCTGTAAGTTGAGGCTCTATATCCAATAAAGGACTGCCAAGTTTCCTAAACCCTGCTTTACCTTCTTTCATTAGGCATATGGCCATCTTGGTGTTGAAATCAAGTACACCGAGGATATTTTTTGTCGCGATTCGCATTAGTACAATCAGCCTATAGATCAGCCATGCCAGCACAACTGCCATACTGGTATCCAGAAAGTGGAATATTATACAGTGATACTATTTTTTGGACCTTACTGGTATCCTGTATACGGCCAACAGTGAAGCGAGAAGATCCACACCACCCATGAATTTATTGTAAACCATGATTACCGATGGACAAGTTACCTAGATTTCCCTTTTAGCCTTTTGTCCCATCTTTTGACCCGTTTCATGGGCTCAATAGCAGCAAATGTACTGAGTGTGGTTACCGCTCTATTGTCAACCCATTTGACTGGAAACAGATCAACACCGTCATGGTGGCAGGTTTTCAGAATTGCGGAGCCCCTTCCATTTCTTGCCAAGTCCTTATCTGAAGGCATTATGCAATTTTTAAGCCTATTAGACCTTACAGTGCCAATAGCTGCATGTCAGCTTCATCTCTGTGGTGTCAAAGCAAATTTCTTGCAAATAGTTTTGCCCGTGGTTGGATTGCAGTGTCTAAAGAATTACCAGGTGTGTCGTTAGTTTCACAGTCTGAGTCTGATATGGTTGAAGCTGAAAAGGGAAATTTTAAATATTATTTTTCAGTGTTTACTTTAACTTTTGGCTTGAATGTTATATAATTGTTTTTTTTTTAAATATTAGAGATTAAATGCAATTTAAAAAAGTATATGAAAACATACTTGTTGTGTTCTTGAGTCAAAGTTTCATCTATGTCATCATCGCGTGAAGATAGCTCGGAGTCCTCAGGAATAGAAGGAATATCCACATTTTTATTTTTTCCATAAAAGCATGATGGTTCCATGACTGCTTTGATGTTTGGATATTTGAATTCTAGAAGAAAAAAACATTATAGGAAACTAATAATTCCACACAAAAAATAACTTACAATATAGACTTATATCTTGTATAGTATCTATTCATTTTTTTTTTATAAAAAGAATTGTAACATTAATTTAAAACCTGTTAATTTGATCAAAATATAAAAGGATAACATTAATATTAGATATGTATAGATATTTCATAAAAAAAATATTATTCAGATAGCTTATAATAAATAAACTGATTATATATTGTATGTTGCCATTTGGCAACAAAAAAATAAACACAAAAAATTAACCACATCGACGCACTGTTGCCAATTGGCAACATACCATTTTTTTCGTATGTCATCCACCTATGATGACAAATATCAAACATAAGCTCATTTAATATCAGTTCAAACATTAAATTTAACATTCTTTATTTTTTATAACAGGAATTATCATTATGTGATATAAAAAAACAGCTTGTACTTACTGGATTCGGCGGAAAAAATTGTAGTCAACTGTGACCGTCTAAAATGTGTTCTTACATAAAAACTGCAAAGCGAAAGTGAAGAGTTCTTCAGGATAAAAGTTTGAAACCTCATAATTGAAAAGGGGAACCACTCCAACAAATTAAAAATTGGGCTTGCAGTACTAGCAGTAGTGTAATTTCGCTTTGTTGCCAAATGGCAACATTGCGTAATAGAGGGTTAACGGATGGTTGACATCCTCCTCTGAGCTGAACCGGAGAAGTTTGTTCATATATGCAAACAGGGCTGGGGCCATAAAAAAGCCTGAATTTAGGCACCCTTTAACACGAAGGTGTAGGTGCCCTCTCAGTATGCCAACAGGAGCGGGTGCCCCATTAATCACAGTCACTAACCTTCTGCCCGTAACTGCATGCACTTGAATGAACTGTTGTTGCACAATGTTTTTTAATATTAAAATGGTTGTTAGTAGTTTAGCACCAATTTCATTCTGAATATACGCATAATTTGAGTCCTAGAGCGCAATTTCGATAGTACACCCCAAGCGCAATTTAGTAAAGGTACACCCCTGTGTCTCTGCACTGAATAATTGAACTTCGTGATACTGTGCCAATAGTGTCAAACTTTGTAACTGGGTGGACAAGTTTCACCAGCGACCGGTGCCAGATTTATGTAATATATTTTGAATTACAAAAATCATATTGTACGTAAGAGTCACGGATCGGCGCCGGTAGAACGCTGGGCTAGGAGGATTGCATGGCGGATGTATATGGAATTTAAATTGATTTATAATTATTCCACCCGGATCTCACGAGCCAACTTTCGAAGAACGCACTCAGAAATCACAAAAGTCTTTTCACCAGGTGCAACAGATGCAGGAAGTATGCGTTTAAAAATCAATATGGCGAAAAATTTGTATTGTTTTTTAATATTTTTTTTTAATGATTGCATTGAACAGACGAACTAGTGTTGCATGCCTTATGCTCGTGAATGTCTTTCAAATGCAGAATGTCTTTGAAAGTGTGTCCTTCTTATTCGCTGCTAATCACTGCTATACAATCTGGCAAATTAGGGTAAGGGCGTGCAAGTAGAAATAAAGTAATGTGGTCAACTTGGAAAAGGGGGAAAAAAAAGAGAAAAAAAAAAAGGGGGGGGGGGGTAAAATGAAAAGCTTGTACCAAAATCGTAATAGCTCAGTGTTTTACAAATGAACATTAACACGGTGCGATAACTGAGTGCGACTTTGGCTCAAAGGTGCAGGGCTCTGTAAATGTTATTGTCACAGAGCTAAGTTGAGTTAAGGGAGTTAAGTGAGGTAAGAATTAGGACTTATAATTTATAGAGTATGGAACTTGGGAAGACGGACCAATCAGAGAAGAGAAAGAGGAGAGGAAAATAGAGGATGAAATCATGGCGGTTGTTATAAGTATAAGTCCATGCTATTAATATATTAATTAGTTGATAAGATAATGAATAGGTTATGATTGTGATAAGTATTCTCTATTTGTGATTATAATTGCTTTTTCGTGAGTGTGTATTAATAATAAATGATAGTCACTATCTTTCACTGAACTCTACAACGCCTAGATGTTAGTAATTAGCATTGTGTGATCTGTGCACTGTCACTGTAAGTGAATATAGACGTGAAAGTTATCAGCTTTCAAGTTACGACCTATGCTGCGGGCTCCCATGAGCATGCATTGTATTAACGTCGCGACCCATCACCAAAGACACATTGGTCGAATAAACAGTGCCTCCTCCCCTACCCAGTATAGGCCAAGTTCAAGAAAATACTTTTAACACATTTATGTTTATAGTTGAACACTGAATTTAAAAAAAAAACAACAATCTTTAGAAGACAGACAAAAATAAATCTTTCTGAAATCTCGCATCCTTGAGATTGAGAAGAGGAAGGTGGAGCTGACTTCTATTGTAACCTGTCGTCTTCCATTCATAGGCTACGCATTTCCTGAAATTAAGTAAATCAGTTTTACATTGTTATAAATTTTATTTAGATTTTTAAAATAAATATGTGTTTAGTTTGGTAAATTTTTTTTTACGATGATTTTAGCTATTTTTCACTTAAAAAACAATTTCCCAGGGGGCGTCCTTTCGGGTTTCTGGGGGGGGGGGGGGGGGGAGAAAAAAAACACCAAAACTTGTTCGGCTTGTTAAGTTGTTGATTACTTGAGTTGCCACAGTACGGACAGTACTTAGCAATTTAAATAAAATCTACAAATGCAGAAGGGGGAGGGGATGCCCCACCCTGCCCTACCCAAAATGACATCCCAGCATTTTCCTCTTGAATTCGAATTTTATATTTTATTGACAACTCAAGTTCAGTGTTTCTTTCAGGCACCTCTCGGGTGGGGTGGGGTTGGGGGGGGGAGGGTGTCCGGGTACGGAAAAATGTGTACAAAAATATAAAGAAATAAAAATTTTTTTAAAGTGACTGAAGTGTCATTTTAAACAGTTTTAAAAAGCATAGTAACTGGTGCCTTTAATCGATTACAATTAGTGTAATCTATAAACAATCTGTACGCTCGATATATTTGATGATACGTATTTTTAAGGCTAATCTTGTTGGAGTATGCGATTATTAATATCGCATTGGCCGCTCTAGCCTTACTTCCTATTGTTCGCATAAATCGATATTTTTATACATTTATTTCTTGCAAATTGCCAAGTTTAAAGACTTTAATAAAAAATGTATTAAAATACCTTTACAGCAATATACATTTCTACAATATAAATAATGATTCTTGCCAAGTATCACATTTGTGCAATGTATTTTAAAATTACATTGTCATTTCATCATAACAGCACGAGATTGAAAGTTTAATAGGGATTAGGTGTTGATTATCAATTTTATAATGGCATTAGTCTTTTAAAAAATATTTTTCTTATCTTAATTTTCAATGTACTTGAAAGGAAAGCTGTAACAAAATATATATATATATATTAATTAAGAATTTAACGGGCGCATACAAATAATGCACGTTTCATCTGTTATTAGATCAAAAGTGTTGTCTTTAAATGTGCCACTTTTGGTAAAAAGAATTTCCTGAATAGCAGGTTTACAAAAATAATTACCCTTGATTTATCTAATTCCCAACTGCTTTTGTATTTTTAATATCAGAATAATAAACAAAATACCCAACTTATTTGAATGGATTGTTTAAAATTAATATTTTTTTCTTGATTTAGAAATGAACAATATAGAAGGTCGATTATCATGCCAATTCAACTTTTTAAAATTATTTTTTATTTATTTTTTTTTGTTTTGTTTTGGAAAGCCATAAACATGTTTAGACCCATGGGCGCCCGCAGAAAACTTTCTAGGGGGGGGGGGGAAAACAAAAATCGATTAACTTTCAAGTTGGGGGGCAAACATTTATTTAGTAATGTTTTAATGTTTTTTTTTTTTTTTTTTTTTTTTTTTTTTTTTTTTTTTTTTTTTTTTTTTTTTTTTTAATAAAAAGAGGGGGGGGGGGGGGGGGGGGCAAGGGCTTGCATTAGTGCCGATACACTGCCTAGCGGACGTGGCTAGTAGTAGTGCCGGTAGAAACACTGCCTAGTGGCGTAGCTAGTATTAGTGCCGATAAATACACTGCCTAGTGGCGTAGCTAGTATTAGTACCGATTGATACACTGGCTATCGGGGGTAGCTAGTATTAGTGCCGTTAGATACACTGCCTAGCGGATACACTGCCTAGTGACGTAGCTAGTATTAGTGACGATAGATACACTACCTTTTGGGGAGGGGGGGGGCAGCTAGAATTAGTGCCGATAGATAACTTGCAGGTGTATCATAATACTATCTTATGATTTATCATTATTCTAAGAAATACAGAGCTATATCTCAGGTTACGAGAACAAGTGTGACACTATATTATGAAAATAACGAGGACAAAAAGACAGAAGCGATCATTGTTATGTCGCTCAGACGTCTAATCCCTTAGGTCTATAGACCAGGACATAAACATAAATTGGCAAGAGGACCCTTATCTAAAATTTACCTGGAATCAACGAGTTGTGTGGCTTGCAGGCTATTGTCGGGCGCGTTGCTTTCACATAAGGCTAACTTCAGTCGAGTGCACTTGTAATAATTGTCGAGCGCATTGTTTTCACATAAGGCTAACTTCAGACGAGTGCACATGTAATAATGAATGGACATTGCTCGACCCGGGCAAACTGCCCGTCTTGCTCGTGTCATTAGCAGACATTCTATTATTTTATTTTTTTAAAAATGAAGTAGAGACCGACCGAAAGTGATTTTCTGATTTCGGCCGAAGCCGAAAATAGGCCGAAAGTTTAAAATGACTTTCGGCCGAAACCGAAAAAAGGCCGAAAGTTAAAAATGAATTTCGGCCGAAACCGAAGCCGAAACCGAAAATGAAATATTAAGATATTTTGTAATTCGTTCCCGCATACATTCTGCCAACATCGAAAATGATGTAGGAAAGTATAAATATTTACATTCTTTTTATAAAAAATGAGATAAGAGTGAATATTAATAAATAAACATCTAATATAGTTGTCTAAAACTCCCTAACCCTGAGCTATTTGTGACCCGCAAGAGCTATTTGTGACCCGCAAGACGATACTTTGCGGCACGCTACATGACAGAAAAGTTTAGTGTTAATGCGCCGGCCCGTTTCCCCCATTCTCATATCTATAACGTGACTCTCCCATACGGTTTCAGTCGAATCTCACCGACTAGTCTAATTCTGATTTCTTTTTTTATGTTTCTCTATATTTTTGTATGCAACAGTGAATAGGTGGATGAAAGTAAATCCTAGTTCTTGAGAACCCTTACTGATTTTATTGTTATTTATAAAGGTTGAGCAGATTGTAACAGTTGTAATCGCTTTTTTGTGGATTACTTGATGCGGCCCACTCTCATTCAGACACTAGCTCCTGCGCCCCCCCCCCCCCCCCCCCCCCCCGCTTTTNTTGAGTTTGATACTCTTGATCTAATGAATACTTTGGATTTTACTATTTTAATATAAAAGTAATTTAAATTGTTTTAATTTTTTTTTTTAAATTAGTATAGTAGGAGATAATTTGGCAAAAATAGGGGGGGGGGGTGTCAAAATTAATACAAAATATATTTTTTTTAACCGTGTCTCTAAAAATCGTTGTTTTGATCATGGTTCTAAAAGATCGCTTAATTTGTTCTGAAAGGTCGCTTTATTTGTTTTAAAGATGGTTTAGTTTATTGTTAAAGATCGTTTAGTTGGTTGTTATTTATCGGTTAGTTTAGTTCTTTGAGGATCGGTGAATTTTTTTTAATAAAGATTGCTTAGTTTGTTCTAAAATATCGCTTAGTTTAATCGTAAAGATCGCTTAATTTGATCTTAAAGATCGTTTAGTTTGTTGTTAAAGATCGTCCAGTTTTTGTTAATGATCGCTTTACTTTTTCTTAAAGATCGGTTAGTTTGTTCTTAAAGATCACCTTGTTTGTTCTAAAATATCGCTTAGTTTAATCTTAAAGATCGCTTAATTTTTTCTTAAAGATCGCTAAGTTTGTTGTTAAAGATCGTCCAGTTTTTGTTAATTATCGCTTTACTTTTTCTTAAAGATCGGTTAGTTTGTTCTTAAATATCGCCTGGTTTGTTGTTAAAGATCGTTTAGATTGTTCTTAAAGATCACTTAGTTTGTTATTAAAGGTCGTCCAGTTTTTGTTAATGATCGCTTTGTTGTTAAAGATCGTTTAGTTTCTTCATAAAGATCGCTTAGTTTGTTGTTAAAGATCGCTTAGTTTGTTGTTAAAGATCGCTTAGTTTGTTCAAAAAGATCGCTTAGTTTGTTCTTACAGATCTTTTTGTTTGTTCCTAGAGAACATTTAGTTTTCTGTTAAAGATTGCTTAGTTTATTCTTATAAATCATTTAGTTTACTATGAAAGATCATTTGTTTTATTCTTAAAGATCATTTAGTTCGGTTTTAAAAATCGTTTAGTTTGTTCTTTAAGATCGTTTAGTTTGTTATTAAAGATCGTTTAGATTGTTCTTAAAGATCACTTAATTTGTTTTAAAGATCGTTTAGTTTGTTCTTAAATGTCGCTTACTTTGTTGTTAAATATATTTTAGTTTGTTCTCAAAGATCGCTTAATTTGTTTTTAAATGTCGCTTAGTTTGTTGTTAATTATCGCTTTCGCAGAGTATAAGATGACCGAAAACCTGAATAACTTTCGGCCAGATGGCTGAAAGTCTAAGTCAATATCGGCCGAAACCGAAGAAAAACGAAAGTTAACTTTTCTCTTTCGGCCGAAACCGAAATTAAGCCGAAAGTTAGTTTTCAGCTTCGGCCGAAACCGAAACTTGGCCGAAAGTGATAAAATGGCCACTCTCGGCGCCGAAACCGAAATTCGGTCTGTCTCTACCATGAAGCTTACTTGAATACATACTTGTCAAATTTTCAACCTTTTCCCACATTCCTGGATAATTTCATTTTGCAAAGGATTTATTTGAAACGATTTGCTTTTAGGACTTGTTTATTACACGTTAGTTGAAGGTTTAAAATAATAATAATTTTCTAGCAGGTTCCATATTGTTCTTTTTAGTTATAAAGATTTTGAAAATTTCAATGGAATCTAAAGATTGTGGATTTTTTTGTTTAGTTTTTGCTTGTTTCTATACTTTCCTGGCAATATCCTCGGTATTGGTAAACATTAAGATAATATCTTATTTCAGTTTTTTTTAAGTCTCTACCTTATTTTAGGACGCTCGGTTTCTCTATAAAGGTTTTAAGATTAAATATTTGCAATTTTTATGTTCCTTATAATTCTATAGGTCTCTATGATTTTACTCTAATGTTATGAAATCAGATTTTAATTAAATTTATGAGGTTTCTAGAAAGTTCCAAATAAGTGTAGAAGGTTCTACAATTTATTTTCCTTAGGGGTCGTCCATTAATTATGTCACCAAAATAGCGGGTGGGGGGGGGGCTGGAAATGTTTGACAATTGTTGACAAGGGGAGGTGTGGTAAATTAGTTGACGTCAACAATCATGTTTTCTCTATTGAAAATTTAATCTTGATAATTGACTGGTTATTACACTATTTGAACAAATTTAATGAGTGTCAATTGAAGTAGGTATACAATTTTTAGGTTTTGAACAATATAAGATTAATTGAATGCGTGTCTGTCTGTGCACTGCAGATGGCTGGTCAGAATGTTAGCACATTTTGTTAGTACAAGAGAGAAGTCAAAAGTTGGCCTCTCTTCGCCTTTGTCGCAAATGACTAGGGTGGTATGTTTGCGATCGCTTTGCAGGTATGGACAAGGTTCAAGTGTCATGTCCGGTCAAAAGAAAGGATATCGATAGACTAGGAATACGATATTTTGAGAATTAGGGGGTAAGTAAACTGAATAACAATAATAGCATAGCTGCTTGTAGGGATTTGCAAAATCTGTAACATCTATTTTGCTTCAGAAGTAATTTTGAAATTGCATGTTCAACAGAACCGACAACGCATAAGAATTACCACCTGCTCCTTAAAAAAGGATTCAACTGATACAAGTAGCTGCTAGGAGACAAAGAGACCTTAATGGCAGTTATTGCTCACACCGACAATGCTTCTATTTTAAGTGCTGAATGGTTAGATGATGATGGTGTTGACTTGTCTGGTATATTAGTTCAGCAAGATGAAAATGATAAATCAGCTACTATAGACTATGCCCATCAGGGGCGTCATTTCAGTGGATTTTCAGGGGGAGGGGGGAAACCAAAACTTGGTCGTCTTTTTAAGTTGTTTATTACTGGAGGCGCCACAGTACATAGCAATTAAAAAAAAAAAAACCTGCAAGATAAGGGGGGGGGGACGACGACAAAATTTCCCCCTGCCCTACCCAAATGATGTCCCTGATGCCCATTGTTACGATAGAGCAAAACCTGGCTACTTCCTGGTAAGATGATAGCAGCTAGAAAATATGCTACAATTGTCAGCTATACTGACACTAATCATATATCTACATACACAAACAGTATTATTTAGTCTTTAACAACCTGTTCATTAATTCTGCATTATAAAGTTTAAGTTTAAAAACTTTTAAACTTTTTAATTAACAAGCTAAAGATGCAATAAAAAAATTTTCCTACAATTTTTTGCTATTAAAATACATCAGAACAAAGTAAAATGTATTTATATATTCATTTATGTTATAAACTAGCGAGTACCCGTCATGCGTTACTTTGCCACTGAAATAGCTATTAGTGTTTGTGTTTTACATATGTTTTTAAATTACTTTTTATAAACACACTATTTTTTGTTTGTTTTAACGTCTGTTGCGTACTCGAATAAATTAGAAGGTTTTTGGAAACGTGAGCAGGGCACACACAGCTTTCCATGTGAGCAGGCCACACACAGCTGTCCATGTGAGCAGGCCACACACAGCTTTCCAAGTGAGAAGGCCACACACAGCTGTCCATGTGAGCAGGCCACACACAGCTGTCCATGTGAGCAGGCCACACACAGCTGTCCATGTGAGCAGGCCACACACAGCTGTCCATGTGAGCAGGCCACACACAGCTGTCCATGTGAGCAGGCCACACACAGCTGTCCATGTGAGCAGGCCACACACAGCTGTCCATGTGAGCAGGCCACACACAGCTGTCCATGTGAGCAGGCCACACACAGCTTTCCAAGCTAGAAGCACGGATGTTCAAAATGTAGTCCACACAGTAGTAGCGATTAATCCACCCATACAATAGCTATGTTTGAAATTATATTTATATAGACCATTTGGTACATATAAACAAATGTGCGGCCCCCGGCCCCAAACGGAATATTGTGAATGGATGTACTGTTTCAGAAACCTATAATTATGACACATACAAACTAAAATGTTGCAGTTTTTATTTGATTTCAATCTATCCACCAATGCAATACCGGTAGCTCTGTTTGAAGTTATATTTACAAAGCTCATATTAGAAACAAAAATGAATTTAGGGTCCCCGGCCCCAAATGGAATATTGTAAAATGGTTTGAAGGCGTGCACACAACATCTCACCAAAGCTTTATCGCAGTCATATGAATGGTATAGGAACGCATACGGAAATTATATTTTAAAAGATCATAACAGAAAAAAAACGATAATTTAGGGACCCCGGTTAAAAAATTATTATTGCAAAATGGTAGTACAAATTAAGAGACCTACTAAATTATGTTACACACAAATGGGAATATCGCTGTTTGTATTTAATTCAATTCCATTCATGCATGTATAAGTTCTGTTTAAAATTATATTTTTATAGCTACGTTATACAAATAAAATTAGGGCCCCCAACCCGGAACGGACTATTGTGAAATGGTTATACTAATTCAGAAACCTACATGTGTCACCCAAAAAACTGTCGCTGTTTGGATTTGATTACAATTCCATCCTCCGATTCATTAGTTAAAAAAAAAAAAATATATATTTATATTGTTCATTTAAGTAAACACGTAGTAAGGGCTGCCGGCCAAAACGAAATGTTTTAAAATGGAAGTAATAATCGAGACACCTTTGCGGGAGTGCGCATACCAATCACCAACGTTTGATCGCAATATGATAAATGGTATAGGAACGGATACGGAAATTATTTTTACATAAACAAGATTGGGGGGAAAACGAATTTACGGCCCCAGGCCACAAACGGAATATTGCAGAATGGTTGTATTACTCCAGAAACCTGCTTATTATGTCACACACACAATTGAATGTCCCTATTTGTATTTGATTAACATTATAAATTATATCCACCGATGCCTTAGCTCAGTTTGTGAAATTATATTTATAGAGCTCATTGAAGAAACAAAGAATAGTAGTCCCCTGGCTCAAAACGGAACATTTTTAAATGGTTGTAACAATAATTCAGAAACCTTTGCGGGCGTGCACACAACTTCTCACCAAAGTTTTATCGCATTCGGATAAATGGTATAGGAACGCATACGGAAATGATTTTTTTTACAAAGCTCATATAAGGAAAAAAAAAATGAATTTAGGGCCAATGACCCAAAACGAAATATTGTAAAAGGTATGTAATGACCCAGGAAAATGCACAGGTTTGTGGACAACAAGATTTATTGCAAACGCGTGAATGGTGTAAAAAACGCATACGGTTTAAAATTATATTTATATCTATCTATCAATATAAAAATGAATGTCTGTCTGTCTGTATATATGTTTGTTTGTATGTATGTATGCATGTATGTATGTATGTTTGTTTGTAGGTATGTATGCATGTATGTATGTCTCGTATGTGCTCCTATCAGTGAACTATCAGTGAACTGTCAGTGAACTGTTAGGTGAACTGTCACTGAACTGTCAGGTGAACTATCAGTGATCTGTCAGTGAACTCTCAGTGATCTGTTAGTGAACTATCACTGATCTGTCAGTGAACTCTCAGTGGTTTACCTTGACTTAAATTCCATCCCGGGGCGAAATCTCGAATGTGAGCACATTAACACAGACACAATTTATATAATTTATACATAAATCCAAAAAGTGATGCACTTCGCACCCCTCGTAGATTCGCCCCTGAGTATTAGTAACTAGGGAATCTTTCGCCGCCCCTTCTCCGTAACGGTTCAGTTACTTGTGCACGCAATTCTAATATCCTAGTTACAAGCGGATGTGTGGGGGGGGGGGGGGGGGGGGGGGGGGGGGGGGGGGCAATCTGCAGACGCATTGTAGCAGTCCCCACTTCGCCAGCTGCCGTTTCGAAAACCGGGTAAGGGGAGTGAATAGAAGTAAAGTGTGATAGTTAGGGCTGGTAGATTAGCTAGCAGCTCCATCTGTTGGGCTGATACATACATTATTTTCCTCACGTAGGGCTCTCCAACCGCCATGGTCTCCCCCCGGGACATTCGGTCAACAGGTGCGCTAGTGTCTCCTGAACCAGGCTGCAATGCCGGCAGGTAAGGTCCCTATTGTTCTCCAGCCGCCAGAAGTATGGGGCAGTGCTCGGTGCGCATCTGCGTCACTAAGCACTGCTGTCTGCAGCCTACCCCCCTCCATGGGTCCTGTTTGCTAGGAGTGGGCAATTTGAAAAGACGCTTCTGGCGTTCATGTTTTCTGCCCTTTGCCTGAACCACTTATGCTTGAAGTGGTCAGCCAGCCATTTTTTTATATTCCCAAATAGGCTATAAGTACTTTTGGCTGAGGCTGGGTTTGCCCCGGTTTTCGCCAGTATCCATTTTCTCACTGTCACTGACGTTGACGTGACCTGGAATCCATTGCACTGTCACCTTGCCCCTAGTTCACGGATTTTGCACACGTCATCCATGATCACGTCAACTAGTTGAGTGATACATCATCTCTTTCCCAAGATCTCGAGAGAAGATCTTGAGTCAGTGTAAACGATCACATCGAACCCCGTAAGCTCCGCCTCTTTCAATGTGTGATACACTTTCTGTAAGTCCCTGTGTATAACCTCAAGCTCCGCCCCTTTCAACGTGTAATACACCTTCTGTAAATTTTTCTTAAAATTAATTACCCAAAGAAAGAAGGTCAGAAGTGTAGTAAGACCCGTTATGAAAAATAAGGCCAGAAGTGTAGTAAGACCCCTTATAAGGAAGAAGGCCAGGCGTGTAGTAAGACCGCTTTTGAGAAAAAAGGCCAGGCGTGTAGTAAGACCACTTATGTTAAAGAAGACCAGACGTGTAGTAAGACCCCTTAGGAGAAAGAAGGCCAGGCGTGTAGTAAGACCACTTATGTAAAAGAAGACCAGACGTGTAGTAAGACCCCTTATGTGAAAGAAGGCCAGACGTGTAGTAAGACCACTTATGAGAAAGAAGGCCAGACGTGTAGTAAAACCCCTTAGGAGAAAGAAGGCCCGGCGTGTAGTAAGACCACTTATGAGAAAGAGGGCCAGGCGTGTAGTAAGACCCCTTATGAGAAAGAAGGCCAGGCGTGTAGTAAGACCACTTATGAGAAAGAAGGCCAGACGTGTAGTAAGACCACTTATGAGAAAGAAGGCCAGACGTGTAGTAAAACCCCTTAGGAGAAAGAAGGCCCGGCGTGTAGTAAGACCACTTATGAGAAAGAGGGCCAGGCGTGTAGTAAGACCCCTTATGAGAAAGAAGGCCAGGCGTGTAGTAAGACCACTTATGAGAAAGAAGGCCAGGCGTGTACTAAGACCACTTATGAGAAAGAAGGCCAGGCGTATAGTAAGACCCATTATGAAGCCTTGGGATTCAAATTAAATGTGCGAAGAAACTTAAATATTTTTTCTTTGCCCATAAGGTTTGAAAATATTTTATGCACCGAGTTTCTTTGTGGAATAAATTTTAAGAAAATTATTTCTCTCTTTTTTAGTGCGTTTTAATTCATCTCTGAAATGAAATCTTTTTTTTTTTTTTTTTTTTTTTGTTAAATAGTTTTAAAAAAATATTTTTATTTTTATTTTCTGCTTTTTAGTATGAAATTTTGTATCTGTAAATTATGCACAAAATAATAATTATTTTAACAAAGTCCTAGGTATAGTGCCTTAGCTCTTTAATCCGGCATAAAACCAAAAAGTAGACTTGAACGACTGCTAGCCATTCATCAGTCTATTTGCCTAAATACCCTGCACCAACACCTTCCCCCCTCCCATCCCAAAATGATACCGATGGGGCCGATGGTTATGGTAAGCAAGGGAGTAGGGTCGTTGCTTTTATTTTAATGGCCTCTTCTTATTTCTCCCACCACCACCAGCAGCTCTACCACACCCCCTCGACCCCAGTATACCGCAGCTGTAACACTAAGACTAAGTCATTAATTCGCCCCCCCTCCCCCTAATCTGCATACCGGAGCTGTATTACTGTGTCATCAATTCAGAGTGCGGTGCACGAGGAAAACTGCATCAACTGAACAAGATGTTACATGGTTCACAAAAAAATTGCATTGTACAAACTTACAAGACTGAATTTAATGGTGGGGTTTCGATTATTTGGGTACAGTACTGAGGAAACTGTTTTTATGTATACTGAAGTTTGAGTTTGAAACAATAATTTATTTTTTTTACAATTCAAAAAAAAAATTTCTAAAAGGAAGATGTATAACGTTGATTTTAATTGAAAAGAGGAAATTCCCTTGGATATATTGTTCCATGGCAAAATAATATATTATATTTTTTTAAAAACTATTCTTCCTTATTATCTAATTCTTTTATTTTAATAAATTATGATAAAAATATCGAATTAATTAAATAAAGTAAGGTAAAAAACTCTTTTCCCATCATATCTTTCAAATTGTTTGAGTTACCTCTCCACACACCCGGAAGTAAGACGTCAGCTGGACTCCAGCTGAAAATAACAACAAACCGACTTTCTCTTCTCTTTGCCTCAACATTCGTTGTTAGCTAAGGAAGAACGATAGTGTTGGAATTGTGTTTTGGCCATGTCGTGATTAACTTATTTTTCCAAAGACAGTAAGTATTGTCATTTAATAAAATATATATTCTAGCTTGGACTCCATACTCCACATAGTCGACATGAAAATAAATTGGTATAATATATTTATTATATATTAAATAAATATATTTGGTATTAGTTTTTAAAATATTTAAAACACCGAAATATTGTGTTAATATAATAATTAATATAATAAACTTTTCTGATTTCTAAATTAATTAAAATATAAAACACTGAAGTCTGACTCAGACTCTACTAGTCAAGACCTAATTAAATTAGATTATTATAAATTATAGTAATAATAATTATAGTTATAGCCTGCCTACTTGATAGTGGCAAGTTAAGTGGGTATAGACTATATAGTATAGACTGGCAGGTTAGTCAAGTCATGAGTCATATTCATATCGACAATACTAATACTAACAATGACAATACTAACTAGCCTAGTAGTATTAGTAATTAGTAGTTCTAGTCTGATTCGGGATTTATTAAATTATTATGTTTTTAAAATTTAATAAACCAGGCCCAGACCTCTACAGTCTACAGCTGAGTGATACGATATAGTTTAGGCTGTTACGAGGTTATTCTAATATTATATGATATAAGTTATGGAAATAATTATAGGACTAGGCCTACAATCTACATAAGTTTAAGGCCAAAGATTCCCAGACTTTTTCGAGAACTGACACCCTTGCAGAATCCAGGTTTTTCAAAGACACCTTTTGATCCATTCTAAAGAGTGCACTGAAAAATAAGAGACTTGAAATTTAATTTAAATTTTTTTCCACTTTGCAGCACGCCTGTCAAAAAGACGCTGCTCCCAAAGGTCCCAGGGTGCATACTTTGGGAACCTTTGATTTTGTCTCTAAACTAGCCCTGAGCATAGGGTCTGGCTCTTAAAACAAAAACAACAACAAAAAACTAACAACATCCAAGTCCACACATCACCTGGTGGTTTCATATTAAGATTTTGCAAGATCAGTAATAGTAATATTTTGAAAAGAGCTTCAGTTACCAATACAAATTCAAAGTATTAAAGTTTTTGCAATGGAACAACTGATTTTTCTGAAATAAGTCATAGGGGATAATTAGTAATTAAGATTATTTAAATAAAATGGAAATATTGACACCGGGCCCTAATAACTGGCTTACCTATTTAATTTAATGCCTATTACTCATATCATGCCATGTGTTTGATTTTGCCATAACTTTTAACTTATGTTAGGGACAACCATAAATGATCTCTCTCCTCTCTCTCCTCTCCCGCCATTTTTTTTTTTTTTTTT